>OX578138.1:62213825-62813825 GCA_951213105.1 Amaurobius ferox
GAAAAGTTTTTGACATTAAATGGATCATTATTAGAAGACTGATAATCATGATAAAGAGAGATAATAACTTTAAATAAATCTTTAATATCAATATTACTAAATAGGTCTTTAAAAACGCAGGTATGGAAACCAAGAATATGTGGAAGCTTGTTAAGGTGATTAACTAAACCCAAACTATTGTTCAATATGAAATAGCCTGAATTCTTAAATTTAAGGGATTCATTAATTCTAGTTAAAAAACAGTTTAGTAAGTACTTATGGTAAAGGTATTATGTCCACAAGTGGCCGTTCGAAAACTGAGAGGTGATTTGTGGAATTTAGGAACCAAAGTAACATATGAAAATAAATGAAAATATATACGTCGTTAATTCGAAGATATCTCTTGGCCCCTTGAACTTTATATTAAATCAATGTTAAAAAATCGTGGATAATTCGAAGTTCAATTTCCTTAATTCGAAGTTTTTTATAAAAACTTGCGAACCATAACAACTTTTTGGCCTTTCATCGTTAAGAAATCATCGCCCGAATACCCCCACCTGTTCGACACGTGACAGTTGAACCCCCACCCCCTTCCCGCTGCCTGTTCGACCGATTCGAGCGTTCATCCTACAGAGGGTGTTGGTTCAACCGTCTTCAGAGGTCATTTGAGCTTCCTACTATCAGTGTGTCTGTAGTGTTGTGAGAGTTTCGCTTATGAGCATTCACGATGTCTTTCAGTAAACCACGCGTTCAATACAAGAATTTAACTTTCACTGAAAAGGTCGCCGTCATTCGCGAAAATGCCAAATCGCTAACGAGTATAGCCGAACACTTTGTCTACTTTTTGAAAAATAAGGACAAAATTCTGAGTAACGCTGCTTCTACGCGTGGAAATGGAAAGGATCGCAAAAGAGCTAGAGAACTGGACAATCCTGAAGTCGACGAGCGCGTGTTGAAGTGGTTTGAACAAGCACGGGACAAAAACATTCCTCTGAGTGGCCCCCTTATTCGAGCAAAAGCGGAAGAATTTTCTGCCGGTTTTGGAAAAAGTGATTTCAAGGCTAGCACTGGTTGGTTGGATGGATTTAAGGAAAGAAATCGAATATCCTTTAGGTGTATGTGAGGTGAAAATAGAAGTGTTAATCAAGAAGCACCAACTGTTTGGAAATACGGTGTTTTACAAATGATTGAGAGAACACCGCCTAAAGACATTTTCAACGTTGACGAAACTGGGTTGTTTTTTAAATGTGCTCCAGACAAGACATTAGCGTTTAGGGGAGAGTTGCAGTGGGGGAAAGAACAGTAAAGAACGAGTCACTTTATTGGTTGGGGCTAACATGGATGGCAGTGAAAAGCTGCCTTTGCTCATGATAGGCAAATCTGCTAATCCAAGATGTTTCAAAAATGTCAAATCAAAACCAGTGGAGTACAGATCAAATAAAAAAGCTTGGATGACTACAGAAATTTAAAAGATTGGCTGCTGAAACTTGATGAAACGTATCGACAAAAGAACAGAAAAATTCTCTTGTTTATTGACAGTTGCACTGCGCATAACACCTATTCCACGTATAGACAATGTAAAGGTTACTTTTCCCCACCAAATATGACTGCAGTTGTGAAACCGATGGACCAGTATCATAAAAAATCTCAAGTTTTTCAAGTTTTTATCATTTTTACAGATGCTTATTCGTTCGAAACCTCTTGACTGATTCTTTCAAGGACAAAAACAGTAATAAGTGTCCTTGATGTAGCACGATTGTGTTACAATGAATGATCTCAAGTAACGGAAGCAACAATAGCAAATTGTTTTCGAAAGGCAGGATTTACCAATAAAACTGACCCAGCTGAATTCATGGAAGAAAATGTCCCCTCACCGGACGCATGCGGTAACAATATGGGCGTGACATTCGAAGAATACGTCAATTTGGATGAAAACGTGGAAGTTTGTGGGAAACTGTCAGATAAAGACATTTTATCATAAGTGTTAAATAAGACGAGTGCAGCAGAGTACGATATCGAGGATGATATACAGGTGAAAGAAGAGGAGACCCCAATTCCAACATCGTCGGAGGTCCTTTTTCATTTAAGCGAATTTCGTCGGTACATTGAAGGACAAACAAACGTTAATGAAGCTGTTTTCCGTTCAGTAAACATGCTGGTTAATTTTGCTAACCTTAAACGACTGAACTCTACAAAACAATCAGACATTGCACAATTTTTCCTAAAATTATAATTTTCTGTATTGAACGTAATACGTACACGTATGTAGCTTACGTAAATCTTATTTTGTTTACATACATATAGTGTTTAGGTCCTTCATACCATGATATTTCTCAATAAATATTTACTTATTGACAGAATAATCTTTTCAGGCATCCAGTGGACCTGGAACTAAAGTTAAAAGATGCAACTTTTTTAAATCCAAGTTTTGGATAATTCGAATTTTAGTGGTCCCTTCAGCTTATCCAAATTGCACTGTTTATATATATATATATATATATATATATATATATATATATATATATATATATATATATATATATATATATATATAAGCAAGAAAGCATAACATATCATTATAAATTTACATTAAAAAATGTTTTATAATGTTTTACATATCAGAAAAAAATTCTAAGTGATTAAAAACACCATTTAAGTTCTTCATATTTATCGTTGAAGCACTTTCCTTAATATATTTTCCGAAAGTAAGAGGAGAATTTAATTCGTGAAAAATATTTTTTACACTAACGCGTTTTCTTATATGTTCTATGAAAAAAAATTGCGCTAAAGATATAATTAAAAAAAAATTAAAGTGATTCAAGTATCGGAATTAAATTATCCATTTCTTGTTTTAGTAATATTTCAGATATGTTCAAGCTTATAGTAAAATTAATATCTGCATTTTTTCAAAGTTATAAAAAATGGCATAAGAACTATTTAAACATTAATTCATCTAGTTATGAAACTAAAACTTCAATTTTGGTATTTAAAAAAATAAATTAATTTAAAAGGTAGTTTTATAAGATAAATATTGGAACCGAAGAGCGAATATATATTTCCCGAACGCACCCATACAATTCTCAATAAGATATCTTACAGCAGTCTTACTAAGAAAAGAAAATTTAGCTCCATCTGTCAAAAAATGATATACACCTGTTCATGTTACCGTCTAAACCAGCCATACTGAACCTGCGGCCCGCTGAGCTTTTGTGAGTGGCCCGGTAAAGGCAGTTAAAAAACTTAACAAGCCCAAGCCGTCAGGACTTATTTACGGACTTATTTGTCAAGACTTATTTACGTTTTTTCATTAATCCTTATGTTGAGTCCCGTGTAAAACAGCTGTCATGTGTATGTGGCCCGAGAAAAAAAAGATTGAGTATGTCTGGTCTAAACTAATCGTGACAAATTTCGTTTCTATACCTTAATCTGTGTTAGAAATATCGGTTATACAGAGACCCACAAGAATACACGCAGACACCATCTAAGCTTATTTTATCCATATGCAGAAAAGCTTCATACTTTCCTTTTACATAAACAACATGCATAATATGCTGCAGGAAAAAGAAGATGTTTTAAAAGATATAAGAATCTGTTATGAGACTTTATCGTCGTTTGTATAACCACATCAATGTACAGCATTATACATCAAATTCGAGCTATAGTCAGAGAAAATGCATCAATAATGCATCATATTTCTATCCACAGGGTAGTTAGAAAAGTCCGTATACCCCGTCACACAGGCAACTGGACTTACTAGTAACGCCCTTAGTGATGAAACACGGAACTTAAATACACAAACTCAGAAACCAAAAGGGGTATGAAAAAAATTCGAATTGAAAAATAAAAGATTGGTGTTTATTTAATGCAAAACAATTCTTATTTGAACAGAAACACAAAAAAGGTAAGACACATGCAGATAGTAGACATTTATAACAACACAGACGTAATGTAAAGGTCGCGCAATGCAGGTGCCACTACCTGCCAAGTAGTCTGCGTACAGTGTTCAAAATGTACCATTAGGATGCACATCTGGATTCGATACACAAGTGTATCTCGAACAACATGCAACATCGCAACCGTCACAGAATTACAGTCACAGAATTACCGTCACAGAATTACCAGTGGACCAGACGATGCGTTACTTTACCAAGTTAGAATTCGGGTAACATTCAATACAAACATTTAACTGTCAAATACTCTGAAGCCAGTTGATCAATGTTCAGGAGGATACACACAAAACGTATAGAATGAAGAATTTTAAATTTGACTTCATTACATTTCCCTACGAATATACTAGGCGCTGAAACTATAGAAAATATTTTCCAAATTATGCTAAAGATAAAATAATGTTGGAATGATTTAGTGTAAAATACACAAAAAAATAAAACACTGTATACAAGGAAAAAGAAAAATCTGATGTGGGCAGCACATGGCTTTCCCTGCAGACTTCTCTTTATTTTAATTAAATTCAATTCACTTTTAATTCAATTTTCGTTCTCATTTGATAACTGGACTTATTTTCAAAGATGGCATAGATAAAAAACGGAAAAACTAAAATATCTCGAGAACGGCTAGTCCTAGTGTAATGGAGTTGGTCTTATTCTTTTCTTCGTAATAAATTGCGTATTAAACAAGCATTTAATGGATATATTTGAGCATACGTAGTTTTTTATTTTAGATTTAGACAATTTTTGCGGCCATTTTGCAAAAAAAGGCAGGTTATTTTTTTCCGAAACGTATCAAAATCTAATTAGCATCAGGGTGAACCACAAGTGATTTATCTACCAAATTTTGTGAAATTCGGTGTATTAGTTTTTCAGCAAGAGTGAATACAAGCTTTTGCGGGACATTTCGCAAAAAAATGGCGGGTTCTTTTATCCCAAATTGTACCCAAAACTAATCAGCACCTGATTCGGCCACAAGTGACTTACCTACCAAAATTTATGAAATTCGGTTCATTAGTTTTTCAAGACAGACAGACAAACAGATACACAGACACACAGACAGACACACACACAGACGCCACGCTAAAAATAGTTTTTTCGTATTCTAGAAGTCTCGAAACGTATAGATCCGTCGAAAACTCGAGTTGCGATTTTCGGCATGATTCCAATACTTTCCCTATACATTATCATGTATTGCAGGGAAAGTAAATAAAAATGAGATATTATACCTGTGCAGCAGTTTATTGGAAAACAATATTTCAGATTATTTTTTTATCAATATTAAAGAAATTCATATAATTCATATAATGCCAAATATGCCAATAAAATACCTTGAAACTTTCTTATTTTTATCGATACATTCTCATGTTTTAAAGTATGTTCTGATTAAAAACCACTTCTTGACACTGTAAGTAATATATATTGTTCAAAATATGACAGTTTAAAATGGATTTTGCATTATAAAATGTTGCTATAAAATATTTAAAGATAACAGTGCGGGTGAAGCACATTTAATTATCGGCATTGTATATTTTCTTTTAAACTATGATAATAACAAATTCAAATGAATGTCGTGCAAAACGTGAGTAGTGTGCATTTTTCAAAAACTGTAGGTAATCGATAAGACATTCCGTGACATAATTTTTGTGTAAATATTGCACATATTTGAGCATCTGTACAGTTGCACATTTTCACATTGGCATACACATCATTTCATACCTATTTTGTACATTAAAGACTATAAAAGGAAAATAAAACTATTTGAAGTTTATAAAGTTTTGAAGTCCGAAACGAGATCCACATCATATACAAAGTGGACAAATAATTCTCTATCCATTAGGTACTCGAGGATTTATTTTTTCTTTCTCATACAATTGCAGTATAAAAAATCTGATGTGGGCAACACATGACTTTCCTTATATAATGTAATGGATTTACTACTTTTACAGAAAAAAAAATAGGCTTTTCTTATAGTAGATACTAATATTCCTTCCAAGATACTGAGTTTTCGACAATTAGTCGTCATTTTCATTGATTTAGCTTCATTTTTTTCCATTTGGCGAGATTTTCGTTAATTTAGCAACATTTCAAAAAGTCGCCAAATTGGCGATATTCCGCCAAATTCGTCGCCAAAATCTCGCCAAGCGTTATGGACGATGAAATATGTTATTCTTACAGCAGACAAATGATTATTGGCGTTCAAATACAAACTCATTACCCAAAGTATCATTTTTCATGAATGGAATGAGGTAGATCCACGAGAATAATGTCACTAAATTTATCGTATGGTATTACATATGAAAAGTGAATATGTTTCGCAATAGAAAATATTTTTTTTTCATTTTATAACGACTTTTTGATAATTTTTTTGAAAAATAAGCAATATCTCGAGAACGGTTCATGTTAGCGTTCTAAACTTTATGCCAATCGTTTCCTAATGGAAAATTACATAAGAAATGTCTATTTGCGTAACTTCATTAGCGGTTTTGACTTCTTGACGATTTTTTAAAAATTTCATTCCAAATTTTAGTGGGGGTTCTGAACATTCGATTGCGTATAAAAACAATAGTCTTCCAGTGTTTACGAATTGTGATTTTTGTACCAAATTTGGTTCGAATTGGTCCATTCGCTCGTCAGTTATCGTCTCCACAGACTCACTGACACACACACACACACACATACTTTCACACACACAGACATCACTCCAAAAATGTTTGTTTCGTGATCAGGGATGCTTGAAACCTGCTCTCCCGTCGAAAACTCGAATTCGAATTTTCGACCCCGTCACAATACTTTCCTTATACATTATGTATATAAGGAAAGTAATAGATAAAGTATTGTTTTCCCGAAAATTTTCGAATTCGAGATTTTCATGCCAATATATGTTTTAAGAACATCTGAACACGTTTTGACTATTTTTGGAGTGATGGCTACCTGTGTGTTTGTCTGTCTGTCTGTTTGTGGTCGATATCGTCTGTACGAGATAGTGGACACAACTATTAATGGATTTCCACGAAATTTTATTCCCTGCTTTGCTATCAAAAAATCCAGAAAAATGTTTTTAAGTTCGAGCGTAAAGTTCGAAATTTATACGAAATTTTATATATTTTTAACATGGCGGCGAAGGACAAAATTTGGCATAATCATGCACAAAAGGGTTTATTTTTGGTTCAATGAATACGATACTTTATAGTTTCAATCATTGTTAAGAAAAATAGCGGCGATACAATTTGTTTGTTTTTGAAAACATTAGCCCTCCGCGGGGGAAGTTTTTCACGTCGTGGAATACGTTGCCATATATGGTATCAAATGAAAGTTTTTATTGAGCTCTTCAAAGTGAAGGGTAACACGCTATAATTGTAATTTTTTGACGCACAATACCGATTTTTCGAAATTTTTCTTGTTAAATTTTAAAATAAATTTACTAAAAATGGATTATGTTATGAGAAAGCCGAGTTGAATCACACTCCAGTTCATTTTGGTACTGATCCTATATGCAAATTTCCTATATCCAGATTTCAAATGAAAGTGAAACTTTCGATCTGAACGACATTCTGAAGAATCGAGTCTTGGTCTTTTGTATGGGGCTGTCAATGGAAAGGGAATGGAAATACCGATAATTTTACAGTAGAGAATAAACAGATGCTGTAATATTAACGGTAAATCTTACAACAGCTCTTTTGTTTCGATTGGCATTCCCATACGGGTGTAAGCCGTACTACCCAGAATTTGTTTTATTTATTTATTACACAGACCGTCCATCTCACCCAAAAGCTATGGAGCAGTTACAAGGGACGGTCGGGAAAAACACAGAAATAACAATACACAAACAAAGACAACATACATAGAAATAAAATACAGACAGAAAGCAACACAAAAGAAATCACAGAAAACAAAACATTTCGAAAACGGTTGGAATTGATATAAAAAAATGAGATAAATTCAAATAATTTAAAATCCCCATTGCAAGGAAAATTCGTTTTAAAAAATCTGAAGTGGACAGCACATGACTTTCCCTGCAGACTTATATCCACGTTCTCTTTATTTTTTTGGACCGAATTTCATAAAATTTTGTAACTAAAACCCTCGAGTGTGAGCCTGGTGTTGATTAGCTTTTGGTACAATTCAGAATAAAAGAACCCGCCTTTTTTTGCGGAATGGCTCTCAAAAATCTCATGTATTCACTCTAGCAGAAATACAAATTGACCAAAATTTCACAAAATTTGGTAGATACATAACATGTGGGATACTCTGGTGCTGATTAGATTTTCGTACAATTCGGAAAAGAACAACCTGCCTCTTTTTACGAAATGGCCCGCAAAAATCACCAATATCTAAAAAAAGACTACGTCTGTTCAAATGTATCCATTTAATGCTTGTTTTATACGCAATTTTTGACGAGGAAAAGAATAAGAACAACTCTATTACTCTAGGACTAACCATTCTCGAGATATTTGAACTTTTTCGCATTTTTTATGCCGCCTTTAAAAAATGTCCAATTACCAAATAAAAGCAGAAATTGAATTTAAAATGCAAATTTAGCGTGGTTTTGTGCAGTTAAACTCAATTTAATGAGTTCTTAAAGAAATAAAGAAAAAAATGAATTTGAGTCTGCAGAGGAAGTCATGTGCTACCCACATCAGATTTTTTATTTATGCTTTAAATTTAAATACAATATTTTAATATAAAATTAGTGTTTGATTGGAACCCTCCAAGCTGATATACTTTTAAAGAAAAATTGCAACTTTACAAGATTGAGTTTGACACCTCTTGTGTAAGGTATCTGCTTCGATGACTGAGAGAGAGCCACCCAATTATTTTCGGAACCCAATGGTGGTGATAACCATAGCAACCGTGTAATTCTTCCTCTAAAAGTCACATCTCGGATGGAATTTCGTGCATATGAATTTATCGTGCCCATACTCCACGCATACACGGCGACAGATTTGTGCAACGTCGAGGATAGCACAAGGAACTACCGTGTGTAATCCTCCTGCTATAGCTACTACGATCCCGGTTGAGATACATTTCAGTTATCTTAACATTCCTTAAATGCTTTGTTTTGTGCGTACAAAGTGGTGTAACAAATGTGGACGGCGAATAACAGTCAGTTACCGGGCCGCACAAGACCGTTGTCTAGCAACAAAAGGATGACGTCTACGGTTTGATACATTCATCAGCAAAAGATGTTTGTGTCTGTATTCCCCATCTCCCAATACAGTGCGTACAGAATATTTTAGATCATCCTGTATAATTTTAGTTTCAAAGTGAGTCAATATCATCTTGAAACCAATCAAATCAAAATATTGAGATGCAATATACTCTAAAGATTTCTCACTAATTTTTGTGAGAATGAACATTTGCTGTATTGCCCAGCCCCACCTCGCAACACTTGTCTAGTCCTCTTAAATGTTTTTACTTTCCCTGTAATACATGGAAATGTATAGGGAAAGTATTGGAATCATGCCGAAAATCTAAACTCGAGTTTTAGACGGATCAACGCGTTTCCAGACCTCTAGAATACGAAAAAACTATTTTAATGTGACGTATGTGTGTGTGTGTGTCTGTGTGTCTGTCTGTCTGGGCATATTTTGCATCCACTCTAACTAAAAAACTAATTGACCGAATTTCATAAAATTTGGTAGGTAAATCCCTTGTGGGCGAATCCGGTGCTGATTAGTTTTGGGTACGATTCGGGATAAAAAAAACCCGCCTTTTTTTGCGAAATGGCCCGCAAAAGCCTACATCCACTCTAGCTGAAAAACTAATGGACCGAATTTCACAAAATACGGTAGATAAGTCCTTGGGTTACCCTGGTGCTGATTAGATTTTGGTACGATTCGGGAAAAAAATGACCTGCCTTTTTTTGCAAAATGATCCGCAAAAATCGTCAAAATCTAAAATAAAAAACTGTATAAACTGTAAAAAAATCAAATATATCCATTAAATGCTTGTTTGATACGTAATTTTTAACGATGAGAGGAATAAGGCCAACCCCATTGCACTAGGACTTGCCGTTCTCGAGATATTTTAGTTTTTTTGTATTTTCTCCACGCCACCTTTGAAAATAAGTCCAGTTACCAAGTGAGAACGAAAATTGAATTAAAAGTGAATTAAATTAATTAAAATAAAGATAACGTGGATATAAATCTGCAGGGAAAGTCATGTACTGCCCACATCAGATTTTTTTTTCACAATTCATTGATGAGAATTCAGAAGAAAAAAAAAATTCTTTGATGAAACTGAACATACTGCTTTGCACAATGTATACAAATTTTGATTCCAGATGACCTGTAAGATGTAGAAGTTTTGATGCATTAAAGTAAGCATGAAAATGTTTAATTTAATCGATAAATTACATCGATACCAATCAACTCGGATTGCATTAATATACAGGGGGTCCAATGTTATTGGTGCAAAATGGCTATTTCCTCAGCTGTTAGTCACAGAGATATACTTCCAATTGCAAAAATGTTTTAAATTTTAAAATCTATTATCTTAGAAACAGTTTGCATCAATAAATACATTTCTGAAAGAAAAATACGAAATTAAATTTTTATACGGTATCCCGGTCCTACCAATTATATTTAGGAAAATCATTCTCATACAATTTAATGTGAAATAAAAAAAAATCTTCATTTTACGACCAAAATTCACCGAGTTATGAAGCGTTAAATTTTATGACTTAAGTCGCTTTTCCACGTATAAAAATGTCCCGTTTCAGCCAACTAACCAATCAGGGATCGTATTGACCATTTCTCAGCAAAAAGAGGGTCCAAATTTAAACAGCTATAAGTCGGTCAATTTTGGTCGTAAAATGAGGATTTTTTTATTTTGCATAAAATTGTATGATGATTTTCCTAAATATAATTGGTAGGACCGGGGGGACTGTATAAAAATGTATAATTGTATTTCTTTCAGAAATGCATTTATTGATTTTAACTGTTTCTAAGATAATAGATGTTAACATTTAAAACATTTTTGCAATTAGAAGTGTATCTCTGTGACTAACGGTTGAGGAAATAGCCATTGGGCACCGATAGCACTGGACACCCTGTATATTGACGATTTACAGTATTTTTCATACAGAGGAAGATTACGCTCGGCAGAAACTTCAGTAAATAACGGATTCAAGAACACTACAGCCATGTATATTTATATGGATTCCACTTCTGCCCAAAATTCGAACTAGGGAACTTTGAAGCTGAATACCAGAGGAGCAAACCAGCTGGGCATTGTTGTGTTTCGGAGCTGAGTTATAGTTTTCTATAAGTAGGATGCTTGTGTTTTCGACTGTAGGTAATCACCTGTTAGGATATTTTTTTTGTTCGAAAAATATTGTTCTTCCTAAGAGAAAGCATTCTCCTGCTTTATAATAAAACAATATAATGTATTGTTTTATTGTAGGAACGGTAAAATTGGATATATAACTTCAAACAAGTAAATTAGTGAAATTATGTCGGAAGTTTTAAACATTATAAAAGCTTACATACTTTATAATTAATTCTTGCATGCATATAAGTATAAAAGAAAAATGTATACTATACTTTATGAACTTTTCCCAAGTGCAATATTTTGTGAAAATGCTTTTATTTTTAAATCTGGCGTTCGTACTTATGTTGTACCGAACGTGCTTTGGCGGTGAGATTCCAGAAGTCAAATTATTATTTAGGGAAACGCCTGTCGTCTCCGCCATTAATCATAAATTAATGTGTTTTTACCCGCGCAGTTTAAACAAATTGTTTGGGTTTTATGTTAATTCATTTCATGTGACATTTAGTAATTAGCGGAAGCTTTTGCGTGAAAATTTTGAACCCTGCGGTAATTAGTGCCATGGAGATAAGAGAGACCGTTTATAAACTGGTGATTTAGCGGAAAATAGAAAGTAAATTTAATTTTTATTCAAATGACATTTTAGATTAAACATTAGAAAGCGGATGAAACCGTTGATGAATTAAATTTATATTTATTTTATCATCACAGTACTTTGCTTTTTTAATTTTAAAATAATACTTAGTGTAAACATTTTTTTTGCTTTCTATAGTTATCAAAAGCAATAATAAAAAAGATTGACGTTTGAAGGGAGATTTGCCGTTTACATTTCTAGATGCATAATAGAAATACACAACTGACATAATTTTGGAAAATACTTTATAATCTGTACTTTGTACTGTCTAGTACTGTTTGTACTGTACTTTGTGTCTGTACTTTGTACTGTTTACAGTTCTTCAGAACTCTAGACAGTAAAATTTCTACTTGGACATCGAAAGGTGAAGAAAAATGGCATTATGAATGTTGAAGAACAGTTCTCAAACCATGGTGTTAGAAAAATAAAACGCTTGAAAATGCCATAATACTTTGAGAGTTATATCTAGGTGTTAGTAGTGTTAGTAAGGTAACTGCTATTGCAAGCTGACACAACAGAAAGGCGTAGTATTTAGAACATGTTATTTTTAATTATATTTAAATTGAGGGTTCCCTAATTATGGGTATAATTAACTGGTATTTTTTCATAGTTGTAGGATAGAGTACAGAATATATGGAGATAAAAATAAATTGAAATGTAAATTAATTTTGAATGCGTAGGAAGATTCTTGTGTTCTACTTTGCATTGCGCTAGTAATTTATTTTAACAAAATTAACAGTTTATATAAATATTTTAGGCCTTTCGCCATAGAATTGCATGCAATGCATGATTACTTATCTTATCCCAGCGCCACCTGAATTGCCTCAAACGATATCGGTGTTTTCTTAATATGAGTTTTAACTCCTTGCTTTTATCACCATGGTTCAAACCTATGAAACAGTTCTTTTTTTTTACATATTGTTCACTTCAGTTTATGACACCATTTTATATTATACAAAAATAAATTTATGAAAGAGGCTTCATATGGTGAGAAGTAGTGAATATACATTTTATTTTTATTTTTGCCCACTTGTTTGAACAATCATACGAATTTTTAGAAAATCTAGAAGTGACATCTTTAGAAGAAGAACTGGAAATCCTCAGTAAACCTTCTGAACCCCTCCGAAATTCGATGCTGAAGCAATATGTTCTCATCTATGTTCTATCTATAGCCAATACTGAGAAATAGATGTTTCAATCAGATATATGAATCGTAATTACTGCAAGGAAAATGTAAATTTTTAATCGGATTCGCAATCCCTAAAATTAGAAATTGATAGTGAGACTTACCCCTACCTTCACTAGAATTTAATGCTGAATCTTCACTCACGTCCAAAAGTTAAGCATAATTCGTAAAATGCGAGAAATTCGGAGTTAATTTGGATACAGAGGTTCACAATCAGTTATGGAGAATCGTAGGACGAAGGTAAATCATTGTGCATATGCAAAACAGTTCAGTCGACGTCGACGTGCGCAAAGCACCGGCGCACGTCGGAACGAGTATAAAACGGCCTCGAACGGCATGGCCAGTTGGGGCAGAATTTCGCAATTTCTGTGGTACGGAAAGTTGCTAATAATCAAAAAGGACGTAAATTGTCACAAAGATTCCAACTGGACATGTTTTTGAAGGGACGAATAATTGGAATGCTGGAATCAGGTCAGTCCCAACCGAAACGTCTCGAATTCTGAATGTGCCTCAGTGTGTTATCTCCAGACTATTGCAGAGGTTCCAAACTACTGAAGATGTTACCCGACGACCAGTACCAGGTCGGTCAAAGGTAACAACCGCTCAGAAAGACCGATATTTGGTGATAACTGCGCTACATCAGAGGAAACGTTCTGCCAGACAACTTGGTTCAGCCCTGACAGACGCCACAGGAGTCACTGTGTCGAAACAAACTGTTTACAGGAAACTCAGACATGTTGGTCTCTATGCCAGGAAACCAGCAGTTTGAATCCCGCTGACGTCTGCACAGAAACGCGCGCGTGTACAGTGAAGTTTGGAACATCGGCAGTGGTGTGGACAATATTGAGGCAATGTCATATTCAGTGACGAGTCCAGGTTTACCCTGCTCACTGATTCTCACCGTACCACGATCTGGAGAGAATGTGGAACGCGTTTTCATCCGGGAAACATCACGGAAAGACATCGTTTCCCATTTAGGGGATTCATGGTCTGGGCAGGCATCATAATGGATGGCCGCACAGACCTCCACATCTTTGACACGGGGTCGGTTACCGGTCAAAGATACAGAGACGAAGTTCTTGAGTCCACCGTTAGATTGTGTCGAGGTGCTTGCTGTTGGTCCTTATTTCATATTCATAGATGATAACGCGTATCCTCACCGTGCGGCCTTAGTAGACGACTTCCTTCAAACTGAAGATATCCAGCACATGCAGTGGCTTGCAAATTTTCGTGATCTGAATCCAATAAGGCATGTGGGATATATCTTCAGGAGACATCTTGCAGCCCTCTGCTACCCAATAAGCTCCGGTTCAGTATAGAAAACTGCTCTCCGTGAGGCTTGGAAATCTTTGAGAACTCAACTCATCCAAACCCTCATCGAAAGTATTGGAAATCATTGTGCAGCATGCTTGGCTACCCGATGTTCCCACACACCGTATTAAACTACAGCATCACATTGATTTAATCATTATGTTTCATTGAGGTTGACAATCGTATTGTGACCCTTTTTTTTCAACCCTTTTCTTTGGATAATAAATATCTTTATTATCCTTGTTTTGCATTGTTTACTTCTTTAATAACCCTATTACACAGCATACCGCGTTTTCTTCCATTCCTATGTAGATTCCCTGAAATTTTCACATAAACAACAACTATGTTAAATTTCGGGCATGAGTGTATATTAGTCATTATTTGAGCTTTATCTATATCCAATTTTGAAGAAAAGTAGAGGTTTTTGGTTGTAGGAAAACTAAGATTCTTAGTGAATCCAGTGAATCCAGAAGTTGTGATTTTTTTAATGAATAACCGAACAGTATAAATATTTTGATGGTGAATCCATATCATACAGAGTGTAGTGCATACATTAAGGACGTTGTATATTCAGCCCCCTCTGGTGCGCCGGAACAACGTTATATGACGACAAAATGGTTCACGATCCGGCAGTTAAAAATGGACAAATAATTGGATAATCAAGTGTCTGATCATTAAAACATATAAAAGTCTATATTGGCTATTGGTCAACATATTGGTAGGCTCTCTAAATTTCACTAAATTTCTAATTGGTGACGGACCCAAAATCCGGATTTATCTTGGATTAAAAATATTTATAAACAGGCTCTGATACTCCCAGCAAATGATTTTACCTGCAGTTTAGATTGTATTTTGCCCTTTCTATCTTTATATGCAGTACTCTCACGAATAGCTGTATGGCATATACATTTACTTCAAATTACTCCTAATGTACACTTTTTAAGTTTGTTTTTTCAGTGGCTTGTCACATTCTTAAATTAAATAATTTTTAAAAGTAAATGATTAAATGTTTTAAATGTTACATGTTTTCATTCATGAGAAAATATACTTTGGGTAATGCTTTAACTGCGCGATTAGTTTTTTTTTTCATATTGCTACTATTATTACTTTCCTTATATACATAATGGAAAGTATTGTGACACGGGGTCGAAAATTCGAATTCGAGCGTTTAACGGGAGAGCACGTTTAATGCATCCCTGAATACGAATGAAATGTTTTTGATGTGATATCTGTATGTGCGTGTGTTAGTGAGACTGTGGAGACGATATTTGACGAACGACTAAAGTGAATCGAACAAAATTTGGCACAAAAATTACAATGTCTATTGTTTTAAAAAGCAATCGAATGTACATAACACCCCTAAAATTTCGAATGAAATTTTGAAAAAATTATCAAGAAATCAAAACCTAACGTTACGTAAATAGCCATTTCTTATGTAATGTAATTTCACATTAGAAAACGATTGACACAAACTTTACAACGTTAGCATGAATAGTTCTCGAGATATTGTATACTTTTCAAATAAATTTATCAGAAAATAACATAAAATAAAAAAATATTAACTATTGTGGAATACGCTCACTTTTCTTATGTACTATCGTGTAATAAATTTAGTGACATTCTCGGAGATCTAGCTCGTTCCATTCATAAGAAAATATACTTTGGGTAATACTTTTGTAGTTGGACACCAATAGTAATTTATCAGTTATAAGATTAACTTATTTCTCCGTCAATAACGCTTGGCGAGTTTTTGGCGACGAATTTGGTGGAATGCCGAAAACTTGGCGACTTTTTATATATTGTAAAAATTTCGCCAAATTGATAAAATGACACCAAATCAATGAAAATGACGACTAATGGACGAAAATTCAATATCTTGAAAAGAATATGATAATCTACAAGAACAAATATGAATAATCTATTTTTCCGTCCGTTACGTTTGAATACAATTTTAGTGACAATTCTGGTGATTTTTCGGAATATTTCTAACTTGGTGTCTATTTAAATATTGCCAAATTGACGGAACTGTCACACAATTGATAAAAATTCGCCAAATTGATGAAACTGTCTCACTTAATGAAATGACGACTAATTTATTTAAGTTTAATATCTTGGAAATAACATGAGGATAGACTATAAAAATAACCCCTTTCTCGGACCGTCCGTAAAGCTTGGCGAAAAATTTAGCTGGACGTCGCCGACTTTGCGAATTTTTTAAATGTTGCGAAATTGACGAAATTGTCACGAAACTGATAAAAATGACGCCAAATAAGAAGTAAGGTTTCGCAAATTCTGATTTCGGTCATATGACGGACATACATTCCCATATATAAAAATTCTCTTCTCTCCGTTTGTCTGTAACATTTGGTGATGTATTTGGAAGACTTGGCGAATAATCTAGTAAAGTATTTCCAACTTGGCTATATTTCGCCCCATATTGACGAAAATTTCGTCAAAATTGAAAAAATGTCGCTAAGTTAATGAAGATGACGTCTAATTGATGAATTAATTATTAAAATATTTTAATATTATATGAACTATATCGCTTATTGAGGATATGTATAAATATTGTTAATTGTTAATTTAAAGATGCGCGAAATATAAGTTTATTGGGTACTTTGAAATACTTTTATATGTTTTCATACATAGCCAAATGTACAATTCAATGTTAAAAATAACAGTAATTATTTGTCCCGAGGTATCTACCTCTTTTAGGACACTCCCAGGTAGAGCGCGACAAGATTAAGGTGTACATTAACAAAAACATTAATTTATTTACACAATATATATATATATATATATTTACAATCATTAAATTAACCAAAACTTTTTCATGTTTATATTCGATTGAAAACCAATCCAAAACATTTCGAGAACAGTTGTAAAGAGTCTCCCAGACTAAATTAGAACGGATGGTAACCGAGCATATAAATCTGCCTGCCTAACATTCACTTACAGGTATTAAAACGGTGAGAGAGGAACATACAGTTTACATATTAGGAAAAGGCCCCAAATGGGTAACTAACTCACCGACATCATTCGCAGTGGCGCGTCTAACAACCTCATGTGTTTCATCTCCCAGATGGAGTGGCCGTGAAAAAGATGTCTGCTCGCTCGTGTCACGGAGTTAAATCTCTCATCCCCTTATTTTCAATTTTAAAACTGTCTCTCTCTCCAAGATTATAAAACACGCCTCTGAAACGCTGAAAACCCTCTCATTGGTTTCTGGGGCGTAACCCCTTGACCCGAAAGCAACATCATTTGTTTTTTAGACCCCTTCGGTCAAACAGACCTTTAAGCCCAAACGAACCGATACCCTTTCGGCCGCTAATTTAAAAGTCCTGCCAACCCCATGATCCTGTCCGCCTCGGACAAAGTTGCATATTTCGGTAAAATGCGACCTCCAAAGACCAACCGCACATCCTGGTTTTGAGTGCAGGGACTTCACTCAAAAACAGGAGTATTTTGTATCCATAGGCTGTCCCCGAAATAAAATCGTTAATTTTAGATCGCTCCCCCGAAATATTGGATCATGGGTTTACCATGTGATAATATTACCTTCTAATTCCCCATTAAAAAAACAAAAACTCAAAAATTTAAAAAATTTAAATTAAAAATCAAAATTTAAAAACTTCAACATTTACATATAAAGTTATTAAGAAAATCAAAAATGTGCTGGGGTGCAGGTGAAAAATCTGGCATCACAATGTTCAACATTGTTGACACAACTAAATAAATTTGATCTGTAAGCAATCATTTTTTAATTGATAAATGTTCTCCACAACAGGTGTTGAGCTACGTTTCCCTGTAAAAGATTAATTAAAGCAAGATATCATACGCCATCATAATCTGTAGTAAGAAATCATATTAAACAATTGCTGAACAGTAGACCGTACATCAAATATAAACCTGGCACGTTAGGAGAAATGAGAAAATGTCTGTAAACGAAAAATTTATTCGTAAGCGACGCTTCATGCAAATTAACTGTGTGGCTCAACCAACTTTCTCATGCCAGAATCCATTTATTTTTCAGTATTCAACAGTTTTGTAAAATCAGAATTATGATTTAAACGATTACAATTATAGCGTATTACCCTTCATTTTAAAGGGGGGGGGGGAACTTGCACCCGAGGGCGGTTAATGACGTCATTAAATAAATTGTATCGTGGCTATCTTTCACAACAACGATTGAAACAATTACATCTCGTTATCATTGAATTATAAATAAACCATACTATGCATAATTATGTCATATTTCGTCCTATGCTGTAGTGTAAAAAAAATATAAAATTTCGAAGTTTTAGCTCAACTTTTAAAAAAATCTATCTAATTCTAGATTTTAATAGCAAAGTTGGATATAAAGTTTGGTTAAAATCCAGTAATGTTTGTGGCCGCTATCCGGTACACGAGAAATCGACCACAGACAGACAGACATACGTACATCACTTCAAAAACAGCTAAAACCTGTCTAGGAGGTCTTAAAACATATATTAGCATCAAAATCTCGAATTTGAACATTGTAGAGAAAACAATAGTAATATCGCTAAACTATGTTACATAGTATGAGAAATTAAAATTGCCACACAGAAGACAAAAAAACGACGCAAATAATCTGAATAGCGATAAATGGGAGTGATCGAACATCTAGAAGTATGTAAATCAATCAGACAACGGAGTACAGCCTATTTCCAAAACAATATGAGCTGATTTTAACCGGATACTTTAAATGCAGTAACAGTTGCTAAGGCCATTTTTGGCCATATACAATACAGCAAATGTTCGGGGTCTCAATTATTCGTCGCTCCATTTTCCCACTAGAATTTCGTACGAAGTTTTTAAACAGTGTTCCTCACTTTGGAACCAGAGAAATGCGGTTCATATATAACTGTGCAAAAAATCATAAAGCAATTTGATGGAGTTTTCAATTGTTTTGGTTTCATACATTCTTATAAGAAAGTAAGCAAATAGAAAATCCTGATAATTAAGTTAAATTAAAAATAATTAGCATTATGTACGACATATCGACACGATTTAATTGGGAAAAGAGGTTGCAATATGTATCAATAATGCACTTCGCCACGCCCACATTTCATCACACTATGTTTTAAATGGGGATTTTAATATAGATTATTAGAAATATTTATGAAAAGTAGTGAGGTGCTAAATATTAAGGATGCTGTTTCATTCTATATTACTGACTAGCCGCCTTTGGCGACCAGCCTGTTCGCTACCCTTGAAAATTCTGACCGTGGCAAACTCGTTGGCGCGACCTACCAGAAAGGTGTAAGGTAACTGCTTGGAAGGCCAGGAAGTGCCACACAATTTAGACCGGAACCCAATGGGGGAGGCATCCAAAGAGACCGTACCCTCCTTCCCCTACCACAAACCTCTCGGAAGGACTTGCAGTCCCACACGTTTAACGTGATCGTACTCCGCGTGAACACGGCTGCAGTTTTGGCAATGGCGGGAATCGAACCCGGGCCTACCGAGTGAAATTCCCGCGCGCTGACCACTGGGCTACCGTGCCATCCGCGACAATCTCCATAACTTTATTTTTATTCGGCAATTTTGGGAATCGAACCCGGGCCTACCAAGTGCAAATCCCGCGCACTAACCACTGGGGTACTTCACCCTCCGCGATATTCTTCATAACTTATTTTTTATTCACCCAATTTAGACCGGAACCAAGTGGGAGAAGCATCCACAGGGACCGTACCCTTCTTCCCCTACCACCAACCTCTCGGAAGGACTTACAGACCCACATGTTTAACGTGATCGTACTCCGCGTAAACACGGCGGCAATTTTGGGAATCAAACCCGGGCCTACCGAGTGCAATTTCCGCGCGTTAACCATTGGGCTACTTTGCCCTACGCGACAATCTCCATAACTTTCTTTTTATTCATCCAATTTAGACCGTACCCTCCTTCCCCTACCACCAACTTCTCGGAAGGACTCACGGACCCACATGTTTAACGTGCTCGTACTCCGCGTAAACACGGCGGCAATTTTGGGAATCGAACCCGGGCCTGGTAACTGGTTGGACGGCCAGGATGTGCCACCCAATTTAGACCGGAACCCAGTGGGGGAGGCATCCACAGGGAACGTACCCTCCTTCCCCTACCACCAACCTCTCGGAAAAACATACGGACCCATATGTTTAACGTGATCGTACTCCATGTCAGTGGCGGAAATCGAACCCGGGCCTACCGCGTGCAATTCCCGCGCGCTAACCACTGGGCTACTTCGCCCTCCGCGACAATCTCCATAACTTTCTTTTTATTCACCCAATTTAGACCGTACCCTCCTTCCCCTACCACCAACCTCTCGGAAGGACTCACGAACCCACATGTTTAACGTGATCGTACTCTGCGTGAACGTGGCGTAAGTTTTGGCAGTGGCGGGAATCGAACCCGGGCCTACTGAGTGCAATTCCCGCGCGCTAACCACTGGGCTGCCGCGCCCTCCGCGACAATCTCCATAACTTTCTACATATTCACCCAATTTAGACGGGAACCCAGTGGGGGAGGCATCCACAGGGGCCGTATCCTCCTTCCCCTACCACCAACCTCTCGGAAGGACTTACGGACCCACATATTTAACGTGATCGTATTCCACGTAAACACGGCGGCAGTTTTGGCAGTGGCGGGAATCGAACCCGGGCCTACCGCTAACTTCCCGCGCGCTAATTTGCAATTTAAAATGACCATATGCTTAATTCCACCATCCTCATTCCATTGTTTCATTGTTCCATCATTTAAAATATCCATAAAATTAAAATATCCAAAAGTTAAAATATACATTTAAAAAATCCAGATCGTCCCATCATTTAAAATATAAATATAATAATTTATATAGAGCAAATGCGCTCTATTCAGAACCGTGACGTCACCTCCACCTTGACGTCCCCACCCACCACCTTCCCTGCTTCAGCGGGGGAGAAACGAAGCGTCACGCCGAGCGGAACGGCGAGAAATTTAAAATCATGACGTCTTTAAAATTGCGATCCTGAAGGCAATTTTCATTATTTCTGGACCAGATTAGACTTGTAAGAATGCCAGATGTTTGACCTTTCTGAAAATGAAAATTATTAGTCGAAATTATGAGTACTTTTCACGATGCGAGAATTTAAAAACCAAAAATCGTTTTCTTGAGTAAAAAGTGACTTTTGTTTTAAAATCTTTAAAAAATATTAGAAATCGAAATTCAGATTTGAAATTGATATATTTTTACTCGAAATTCTCTGCTCTTTCCGATGGTGTAATTTGTTTTTTTCTACGATGTCTGGATCGAGGAGAAAAAAGGGCAAAAAGGCCAAAAAACGGTCGAAATCGCATAAAACATTAAATAAATAAAAAAATAATTAAAATTTTAAAAATCGGTTTTCACGTGTCCCCTTCCCTCCCCCCCGGGTCTCCGGTTGCCAAATTTCGTAGCTCTCCGACGCGCGGTCGCGAAACGTATAGTGTATAAGACAGACACACAGACACACAGACATTGCCTTTTATTATATAGAAGAACAGTATCAATTAGTATATTGCTAGAATTTCACATATTTTAAATTGCGAGCAGCTCCGATATATATTTATTAGTCTGCTGTAACGGGGACATGGCAGTTAATATATTATGTATCCATATATTGTTTTACTTAGGCTAATAACATGAGTAAACCGCCCAATATTAACATATTTTGTAATGACCTTTTTTTAATCGCACAATCTTATGGTTACTTCCAAAGTATAGTAAAATATAGTAAAACATCATAAAACAAAAAAAATTGGATTTGGAGTGCCCAATACTTTTCCTATACTCAGTGGTGAGTTTGTTTAATACGTTTAGAAAACATTATACACCTTTCAATGCTGTATACCTACGTTATAGAATCTGTACTACACTGACAATTTAGAGCTTTAAGCTTAAATATTGGTAAATAAAGTGATTCATTTATACGCACTTGCAAAATATATATAAATATCGTAAGTGTTTGTATAATCACGTAGAAATGAGTCACATTCGGCTAATAAATTGGCGAAATAACACAAAACTGATAGAAAACGTGTGTTTCCCCCTGGATGGAATATGCTAATTACACTATTATTGCAATAATAAACTGATCCTACAATATTGTATAAAGTTCACTTATTCGACTCAATATCATTTTAGATAGCTTTATTTTCATAATTTTTTCGAGAAACACGGTAATATCTAGAGGACGGTTCATGCTAGCGTTCTAAACTGAAAACCATTCACTTGATAAATTAAGTAATTTCTCTTTATAAATAAGAAATATAATAATTTTTCATATCTGTCTAATAGCGGTTCATACTTATTCTGATTAACTGTTCTGAATCTTTTAAATTATTCAAAAACTTGCGGTTTTATTTATGCTCCAATGAACATATAATCAATACGGTTCCGGCGATCAAATGATGTGCCAATCGCACCGAATTTCATAGGATTCGCTTACATAATTATCGAGATATCTTGTCCACAAACTATATCTTTCTCACTCACCCACACACATGCACACATACACACATCTTCTCATGCATTTGATTCAAGTTCAGGGATGCTGAGAACCAAGTCGTGAGAACCAAGGTGTATTTAAAATCATAAAGCAAGTCCATTATACTTTTAAAGAACTTTAATTGAAATATGAACTACACCAAAATATATAATCCTGAACTCACCGTATGCTTTCCCAATCAAATTTTGTCAAAATAATCTTTAAAATGTAGTTATATTTTAATTAAAAGGAAATATCTAATCGAACGTGCTTATTGGGTTAAAATTAAACGAATTCCTTCGGCACCTGCTCTCAAGAACAACTTGGAGTGTATAATTCACTTACATATGTTTAAGTAAATGTAGCGCACTGCTCGTTTTATTGTAATTAAATTATTTTAACTCAATATTTATTTAACAACTTAATTTATTTATAGCTCCTTCATGACTAATTTATTAAAAAATAGCAGTAGAGCATGCAATTACAATCTTAAGCTGAATTAAATATACAATAAGTTAAACCAAGAAAAATTGAAATTCAAGTACAAATGCAGTACATTTATGCTGATTTAACATAAACTATATAAAGACAGCGTATTTTAAAAGAGCTTTGTTTTGGATTTTAAATCATCTGAAATAAAGATCTTTAAATCAATATAGGGGAAACTGGGGTACATCCGTCATTAATTAAAATAAATTTGATTCTAAGCAATTACTAATATTAAACTTGTTTGCATATAAATATATTCAGATAATCGTATTGCACAAAATATAAATGTAAAAATCAGATGTGGTCAGGAAATGGCTTTTCTTACAGTTTAGAATAATTTATGTTTTTTCGTTCTTTAAATGCATTAATTTAAGTCTTTACACAAATAACCCGTATTGCAAATATACTTACTTCAAATCCCTCCTTATTTACAATTTTAAGTAAATTTGTTTCAATTTAGCGACTTGACATATTTTTAAAATACACCATCTCCACAATACTCCAAAGACGAAAAATGTTTAAAATGTTTTACTGATTAATTTTATCCGTGTTTCTACTATAATTTTCAAAAAACAAATTCATTAGTGTATGTTATTAAACATATAATTTATTTTATTAATTTGTTTATTTTTTTTTTTTGCTGTGGACTATTTCGAAAGAGCCCAGCCTGTTTCTCAGATTGGTTCCAAAGCCAATTTGACAACATTGCAACAGAACAGGTAGATAACTAAACAGCGAGTTCTGTTTCTCAGATTAGTTCCAAAACCAATGTAACAACATTATAACAGAACAAATAGGTTACCAAACAGTGAGTTCTGTTTTTCAGATTAATTCCAAACCAATTTAACAACATTGTAACAGAACAGGTGGGTTACCAAACAGCGAGTTTTGTTTTTCAAATTTGTTTCAAAACCAACTTAACAACATTGTAACAGAACAGGAGGGTTACCAAACAGCGAGTTTTGTTTTTCAAATTTGTTTCAAAACCAACTTAACAACATTGTAACAGAACAGGTGTGTTACCAAACAGCGAGTTTTGTTTTTCAAATTTGTTTCAAAACCAACTTAACAACATTGTAACAGAACAGGTGTGCTACCAAACCGCCAAATTTCTCAAAAATAAAAATATATTTAATGATCTAGAGGGAGGGGGGATGCATGCATTACACATGTACCCAAAGATAGATATAGAGAAGGAGTGCGAGACGATAAAAATAGTGCGAGACGATAAAAATAATAAAGTCGTATTCTAGAATGCCGATGAGGTATAAATGCTTCTAAAACTTGAAATAGAGTTTTCGGCAAAGTTCAAGCTATTTTCTTGTACATAAACTTCCACTTCAACGATAAGAGCTTACTATTCCGTCCAAGTAGCTGAATTGGGAAAGCGCCAGCTAACAATAACGAAGATTCTCGATTGGGATAGTAAGGATCTTTACAGTGGTGCCGGAATAAATCAATCCTGTAGGCTAGTGCAAGGATTTCTGACGTCTGGCTATGATCCTAGTGAAATAAGCACGGATTCAGTATACTCTACGATATTGAGCGTCGATTTCAAATCAGAAGGTCAACGACTAAGCAGAAGATAACCTACAGGATAGAAATAGCAACCAGGGAATAACCTGAGTTAAAAATAGTCAATCAAATTTTCAAGTTGCATTCCACTATGACATTAATGGAAGGACATTACACTGTCCATTTCCACGATAAGACATCGCAATACCGTTCCAGTATCTCAATCGGGAGAATAGCAGATAGCCAGTATGAAGACTCGCGGTTCGAACCTCCCCTCGGACAGCAAGGTTCTCTACAAACATATACATTGTAAGTAGGGACATCGGAAAGTGTTTGAAAGTGAGAGAGCAAAAAAGACGAAGAAACGAACGAAAAAGAGGGGGTGTTTTCATCCCCTACCACTATCATTAACGTCTATGTAAGAATTGGTATTACTTTCCTTATATACATAATGTATAAGGAAAGTATTGTGACGGGGTCGGAAATTCGAATTCGAGTTTTCGACGGGAGAGCACGTTTCAAGCATCCCTGATCACGAATCAAACATTTTTAAGGTGATGTCTGTGTGTGTGTGTGTCAGTGAGTCTGTGGAGTTCTTCCTGTTTTCTACTTTACTTATATACAATGTATAAGGAAAGTATTGTTACGGGGTCGAAAATTCGAATTCGAGTTTTCGACGCGAGAGCACGTTTCAAGCATCCCTGACCACGAAACGAACATTTTTGAGGTGATGTATCTGCGTGTGTGTGCGTGTGTGTGTGTGTCAGTGAGCCTGTGAAGACGATAACTGACGAACGAATGGACCGATTCGAACAGAATTTGGTACAAAAATCACAATCCGTAAACACTGGAAGCCTATTGTTTTATGCGCAATCGAATGTCCAGAACCCCCTAAATTTTCGAATGAAATTTTGAAAAAATCGTCAAAAAATCAAAATCGTTAATAAAGTTACGCAAATAGACATTTCTTATGTAACTTTTCATTAGAAAATGATTGACATAAATTTTAGAACGCTAACATGAACCGTTCTCGAGATATTGTAGATTTTAAAAAAATATTATCAAAAAGTCATATAAAATAAAAAAAATACTTCGTATTGAGAACCATGTTCACTTTTCATATGTAATACCATGCGATAAATTGGGTGACATCATTCCGTGGATCTACCTCGTTCCATTCATGAAGAAAAATACTTTGAGTAATACTTTTGTATTTGAATGCCTATAGTCATTTATCTGCTGTTAGAATAAGTTATTTCTTCGTCCATAACGCTTGGCGAGATTTTGGCAACGAATTTGGCGGAATGTCGCCAACTTGGCGGCTTTTTGAAGTGTTGCCAAATTAACGAAAATCTCGCCTAATGGATAAAAATGACGCTAAATCAATGAAAATGACGACTAATAGTCGAAAATTCAATATCTTGGAAAGAATATTAGTATTTACTATAAGAAAAATCTATTTTTTTGCTGTAAAAGTAGTAAATTCGTTACATTATATAAGGAAAGTCATGTGTTGCCCACATCAGATTTTTTTAATGATGCAGTCCCAAATTCTCACTTTCTAATACTATCAATTGGTATTTTAGTGGTGCGTCCACCTAAATGTTAATTGGCTGAATAAATGAGAAGTGTCATCTTTGAAGTGATATAGTGACTCGAAATCCAGTACACTGATGAGCATTTCGATAAGACCCACTAGAAATATCGAATATTTATAAATTTATTTTATTCGGAGTTTCCTTATTGCAGATTTAAAACGAGTATTAAACTAGTATATGTATAATAAATTCCAAGTGTCCATCTATATACCCATCATATTGTAGACACTTATCGTATAGATAGAAACTCAATTTGTTACACGGGTAAATTGTTCGATAGAACACCCAGAAGAAAATCGAAAATTTCAAAAATAGCCATTTGACTATAACCTACGAAACGCAGAATGATAGAAAATCAAAATTATTCAAAAGGAATTGGAGACTTAAAATTTGGTGTAATGGTTCAAATTTCAAAAGTGTACAATTTTAGTTTTCCCATAATTGCTGGTACACATGCTGCTAGTACACATTGCTACTCACATTGGATAAGACATTTTTATGTACAAATTTATGATGTCCAAAACGGCGAACAATACATGTAGTCTGGCTGGCACCGAGTTTTATAACCCCGTGAACCTAAAGGTCAGAAAACCACAAATTTAGGGGTGTCATGACAGAGGGGGCCGAGCTGGGCCTTACGAGATGTGAAATGGTTTCATTGGTTAAAGGAGTAACCAATGGAAAAATAAGATTGTTACAAGTGTCTCATCAAATGTGAGATCTATTTCTGGTCTCACAGCAATGAACTAAACAAATATCGAACAGTACACTGGATAATTGATATAAACCGAGGCCGTTAATTTGACACGTATGTTCACCCAAATAAGAAGTCACTAACACCAACAAAATAAAATGTCTGTAAATGCAAAAGTTGACTCTTGATGTAAAAAATTACCATTCAGAAGCTATACAACTAAATACAAATAGAGATAAATTAGACAGTGAACTAACATCAAACAGTATGTAAAACAATCAGTCAAAAGAAAGCACTCTCTTTCCAAAATAATATCAAATGATCGTAACCAGATATTCTAAAAAGGAGGTGTTGCTAAGGTCATTTTTTACCCTATGTAATGTAGCAAATGCTCCGGGCCTCAGTTATTCTGAGCTCCATTTTCCCATTAAAATTTTCTATAAATATTTTACACAGAGTTCATCACTCAATAATGTCACTTTTGAACCTGATAAATGCGGTTCAAAAACACCTGTGCAGAAATACATAAAACAATTTGATTGAATTTTTAATGATTAAGGATTTATACAAAAGAAAGTAAACAAATAGTAAATTCTGAGAATTGTGTTAAATTGTAGAAACTTAGCTTTAGGAAATATCGTCAGGATTTAATTGTGAAAACCCTTGTCAGTATGCATCAATAATGCATTTGGCATTTCCATATTTCACTACACCATTTTTTTAAATGGGGTTCTCAAATATTGGATATTGGAACTGTTTATGAAAAGAGGGAGATGTTACATTTTAAGCCGTTAATTGTCAGCGTCAGTATTTCAACAAATGATAAATAAATCAAGGAAAATTGCGAAATTTGAAATGTTTTTTCAATGTTGGATTTCGTTTTGGCAATAGTTCATCCCAATCAAATCAATAGTTTCATTTTATTTTATTTAAGACAAGTCATAAGTTAATTGTTTTGGGCGACATTGATTTTGACAACCCTTAGTTAAAACTCACATGCCTATATCCATCGTCCACAGAAGGGGTCTCAAAACTACAGCCCAAATGCGGCCTGCAAGCTGTTCCAATCCGACCCACGACGCGGAACGTGATTGAGTTAAAAAATGGAAATATAATTAATGTAACATTTACTATAATTTAAGATCATCCTGTTTCGTATGCACTACCCTGATTTTACTCTATCATATGAAGTATATAACTTTTATAGGAAATCTGAAACAAAAAAATAATTAGTGTATTATTAAATTGCCACCACTAAAGTATATTTATTTTTTATTTCCCAATTTTAATTTTCACCTAGCCTCACACGTGGTGCCTGCCCTAAACATTGGCTGCTGCGGCATGTAGGAGCAGATTACTAACACATTTTTATAAATAACTTCCAAAAAATGAATTATAACAAACCAAATGTTTGCACAAGAATTTTTATCTGAATTTGGTACAACATATTTCTCTGAAATTTGTTCAAAAATGATATGTTTAAAATCCGTGCACAGATCAGCACTTACTGATCAATACTTTGCTGATTACTACTACTTTACTAACTACTTGAATGATTTAAATTTAATGTTTTTAGAAGCCACCTAAATGTTCGGTAAAAAGAACATCTGTTCCACTCCTTCCATTAGTGTTGTTCAAAAATAATTTATTTTAAATACTTTGTCTTGCCACATTTATTTTTTTAAACATTTAGATATATTTTAATGATCAGTTTGCACATTATTGCACATGCAGGTTTCAGTTATGCCTTTTAAAATGATGTCGTTGCCCTCTAAATGTTTAAAACCTCGTGGCTGGCGCGTCAAAAAGTTTGGAGGCCTCTGGTCTTTAGAGTGTGACATTGAGAAAGAAAAAAATATATTTGTTTTTATATATCGTTAATATTTTAATAAATGCTTATACATATATTATGATTTCGTTTATTCTGTAATTCTCTGATTTAAGGCTAAAGTTCCAGAAAGCTCTGTCGATACGACAGCAGTTAATTAAAATAAACAACGCAAACATATATCTTTTGCAAGCCCCGTCGACCAATACAGGGCTTTCGTCTCTGAGAGTGCTCGATATTTTAAACAGCATATATATATATATATATATATATATATATATATATTTACAGGGTGTCCCAAAAAGCTTGAAAAGCGCTTTAATTTTTTACCTGCTGGAGATATGTAGGCAATGTAAATTGCAAAAATGTTGAAAGTAAGGTAGGAAATAAGGCTATGTTAATGAAATAGTCCACCCATTCATTTTCAAAAAAGTTACGCTTTTAACATTTTATACGACCCACCAGATGATCAGTAGGAATGATTAGTAACTTGTAGGACCACCGCGGGCGGCGATACAGGCAGCAACACGTCTAGGTACAGCGTGAATGAGCGTGCGGATGGTGTCGGGAGAAATTGCTGCCCATTCCCTGTCAACCATTTAACAGAGTTCGTCTTCTAATCGCGGCGATGCCAGCCCACGCCAGCGACGTCCAATCACGTTCCAGACGTGTTCGATTGGTGAGAGATTAGGGGTGCCTGATGGCCAGGGACGCACCTGGGTCCCTTTAACGGCATGCTAGCAGATGCGTGCTGTGTGTAGTTAGGCATTATCCTGCAGGTAAATGGCATTGGGAACCCCCTGAATGAAGGGTAGTGTCATCGGCAGCAGCATGTCAACCACGTATCGTTCGGCCGTCATAGTGCCCTCAATACGGACCAGAGGTAACCTGCTATTGTAGGCGATGACGCCTCAAACCATGATGCCGCGTTGTCGCACGGTGTGGCGTTCCACAGATGCGGACGGATTTGACCTGTCACCACTGCGGCGCCAGACTCGTACACGGCGACTGTCATTACTAAAACAGAAGCGTGACTCGTCTGAGAACACGACCCTGTGCCATTCCGCCATCCACGTGGCTATATCCCGACACCATTGCAAACGGAGGCGTCTGCGCTGTAGGTCAATGACGGTCTTCTTAACGGACGCCATGAGTGCAGGTCGCAGGCGACCAATTGGCGGAAAATGGTGCTGGTCGATATGGGAGCATCAAGGGTGTCCTGCGCATGCTGCAAAAGGGCGACGGAAGTTGCCTGCGGGACCGCCAATGCTTGCCGGAGGATGCATGAGTCCATAGTGCTGACATCTCTCTGGCCGTACCGACATCCTTCAAACGTGCCACATTCCCTTGCTCAAACCATCTTCGCCACAGCCGGTGCACCGTGGATGCGTGTAGGTGACTGTCCGCTGAGATTTGACGTATAGACCAACCTGCCCTTCTGAGTCCGATCATCACACCCCTCGTGAAATCATCTGTCTGCTGGGCCTGCCTTGGTTGGCGGCGGCCTGGCATTCTCTGGTACTACACGTTTCCTCAGCGACAAAAAGATGCAAAATGATTTCCCTGGCAGAAAGAACAGCGCGACTAATGCCGATTCTGCAGGTTCCCTCCCTTATATCTCACTCAACATGCGCGGGATAGCTGCGCATTTCGCATCATTTAAATAACTCGGAGAGCTGCGTCTACGCTGCAACTTGCATATTTTTCTGCACACTCCTTCCTGGTGTCCCATTTTCAATGTCACGTAGCGTGTGTATATATATATATATATATATATATATATATATAATACGAAAAGGAAAACAATCTAAGTCCAACACACACACACAATACAATAGCTTACATTAATTATTACACGCATTTGCATCTCTAACAACCAAAGCAATATAAGTTTCAAAAGAAACAGATGTATAAAAACAAAAAAAAATGGAAAAAAGAGGAACAAAAAAAGGGTTGCTTACGGGGAAGTAGAAAGTGAAAGGGGGAATGTGACCCCTTTTCCTATTTGAATCATGCTTTGATACCCGAGAAACACGCCCAGAACCACTACATGCCCGAAGCAGATACCTATCCGTACATGTAGGAAAAGCAGAATCCATAAAGGAATACAAATACCAAAAGTTGAAATGAGACAAGAATCCGTCACAACTTATTACAATACCGGTCTAAGAACAAAAGTCATACCAAAAGTAATTCTACATATTACAGCGTACAAAGTTACGGTCTATCCATATACAGCGTACAAATTGCAAGAACTTTGGTAATGAAGATTATGCAAATTTTAGTGAATTGTTGCCATACACACAAAGTACATGGAGGGATCTCTCACTGTAACTGTAAATACAATACTCACACATATTACCCTGGATATGGATAGACCATATCTTTGTACGCTGTATTATGTAGAATTATTTTTGGTATGATTTTTGTTCTTAGACCAGTAATGTAATAAGTTGTGACGGATTCTTGTCTCATTTCAACTTTTGGTATTCGTATTCCTTTATGGAGTGTTTCCGGGTATCAAAGCATGCTTCAACCAGGAAAGGGGTCATAATCCCCCTTGCTCTTTCTACTTCCCCGTAAGCACCCCTTTTTTGTTCCTCTTTTTTCCATTTTTCTTGTTCTTATACATCTGTTCTTTTTGAAACTTTATATATATATATATATATATATGTATCTCTATTCTTCTGTAGATGAAAATCTAAACGTCGTACGGAGATGAAATTTTGTGTAAAAGTACTTTAGAAAACAGGTGACAACTTCTCGGTGACATTTTTTTAATTCTAATTAATTTTGTAGTTATTTTATTTAAAAATATACTCTACGTTTAGAGCCCGCCATATTGGCTATACTCTACATTTGCTGGTACTGCCATCTATATTCACGCTCCTAGACATAAAACTGCAGCGTAATATTTAAAATTCATATATAGGAACATTAATTCACTATCTTTATGATTAAAAACTTGTTACCGCGGCTGTTGGCGATATCACTTCCACCTCCGGTATGTGGCAGTATTTGAAAACATTGCATTATTTGAGTAGAACTGATTATACTTTAAGAAATCAATTAAACATTTTAACATGAACTTTAATGCAGGAAAAATAAAATACATAATTTAAAAGAATAAAGGCTTTGACGATTCCGAAGGCTTCAACGAAATTAACACAGTTATCACACGGACGGAGAAAGATCTTGGATGTTTCAACTTCTGGTATGTTGTTGTTGAGACCCAGACCGTCCGACCTACCAGAAAGGTGTAAGGTAACTGAATGGACGGCCGGGAAGTGCCACCCAATTTAGATCGGAACCCAGTGGGGGAGGCATCCACAGGGACCGTACCCTCCTTCCCCTACCACCAACCTCTCGGAAGGACTTACGGACCCACATGTTTAACGTGATCGTACTCCGCATGAACACGGCGGCATTTGTGGTAGCGTGCAAATCTAGCGCGCAAACCACGGGGATACCGCACCCGAGATGGCCAACAGCACGCGGTGTTCCCAGGTGAACTTCTGGTATGTGTCAGTATTTGTAAACATGGGATTATTTAAACAGAATAAATTGGACTTTAATGAATCAATTGAACATTTTAACATGACTTTTAAGGTATTTAAAATAAAAGAATTTACAAAGTAAATTATTCCTTCGATGCAAGCATTTAAAATATAAAAATTAATACAGTCATACCAATGTAGGAGAGAGAGAGCTTGAACACTTCAACCTCTGGTATGTGTCAGTTTTTGACAACATAGCATTGTTTGAGCAGAACAATTTGGAATTAAAAAAACAATAAATTTTTTTGATATGAGCTTTAACAGAAATATAAAATTTAAATAATAAACACTTCCAAGATTTCTTCGATGCGAGCATTTAGAATACAAATATTAAAGCAGTCGTCACAATGAAGTACAGAAATGTTACCAACTTCATTACTAACCGAAAACGAAGTTTGCTGCTTTTGTTAAAAACCGGAATTAAAATGGAGTGACCGTATTAGTTACCTACTCCGCGTATTAGAGTGCATGCGTATTACACCTCCAGATGCATTGGAGAGACGCAGTTATGAATTTTTTTTATGCTGCATATTATAGAAGAACTCGGCTCCATTCTTTGATTGCTGAAACTTGAATTTAAAGACATCGTGTTTCTATTTTTATAATTATTAACTCTAAAATGCAAATAAAAAGTGCAAAATGATAAATACTACATAGGAACTCACAGTCAATTCCTGAAAGCCAAATTTCGTTCACACAATTCCCCACATACAACAAAAGATAATATAAAAGACTGTTGACTGGGTACCGACACGGCTACGTCACGACCACTCATTTTAAATCTAGTTCAACGCCGGGCAATATATATATATATATATATATATATATATATATATATATATATATATATATATATATATATATATATATATATATATATATATATATATATATATATATATATATATATATATATATATATATATATATATATATATATATATATATATCTGTGTGACATTATATGCAAATTTTATAGTATAACCGTAACTGAGAGCTACCACATATATTTGGAAGCCGAACCTCCCGTGTGTTGATCACGTTAGGGAGTCTGTGCCATCTTTACACAGGTTAAGAATGAGTACACTTTTATATACAATAGATAATAACTTGCAGATGGATTGGTGCTGGATTCGTAATGGTGGATAGTGCATTTGGGATGTGGTATGGTATCTGCTTTGATCATTAAAATCTATATGTTTGGATTCTAATTGCCTTTAGTTTTGTGAGAGTAGACATATAGTACATTTTTAAAATACGTGTCTTATGGGTACTCCACACTTTCATGTTCTGTAACCCTTTTAAAATCCTTTTTTGGAATCCTTTTTAGAATCCTTTTAAAATTTTGATACTTCGGTATTCATCTTTGTGCAATATATCGGCTACCGGGAGTGTTGTCTAGACGCAAAGCTGGCTTAACCGGGGAGTGGGGGTCACAACCCCCCCGGCCATTCTTTGATATATTGCTTTCTTTCATTTTTATACTTTTCTGGTATGATATTAAAATCCACAATGTAGTGCAGCATAGCACCTTATTCGTGTGATTTCTGGAATTTTGTGACTTTCATTTATACATATTTATTTATATATATATATATATATATATATATATATATATATATATAAATATATATTATATATATATATATATATTATACATATATATATATATTATATATATATATATATCTATCTATATATATATATATATATATATATATATATATATATATCTATATATAATTTATATATATATATATATATATATAGAGAGAGAGAGAGAGGGAAAGTGTTCCTACTACAAGACTAAGGAGACCTAGTGATCACAGAAAAATTCCCCAGACCATCAAACTCCAACTACCAGCCTTAATGTGACCCACAGTGTATCCAGGCATTGAGGTTTCTTTGACTAAACGGCGCACATGAGCTCCTTCCATTTGGTGCAGCATTAGGCGGGATTTGTCTGACCATGCGACCCACTTCCAATCATCGATGGCCCATCGATTGTGATTATTTATCTAATGCAGGCATTTACGTCGACGAATGGCGGTGAACATGGACATATGAATAGCGCTGGGGCTAGAGATCCATATCCAACCGTGTACTATGTCTCCTCTAACCACTGGCATCAATAAGGCGTGGTCGTTCCACGCCTTATCGATAGCTTGCAGTATCATCTGTTTTGCATCATCTTTGATGCATCCTAACTACTGCTTAATGTGAACACCCTACCAACATTGCTGTTTCTGAAATGTTCTGACCTAGGTGACGTGCCATAACTATTATATGCCTTTTGTCCCAATCTGATAAATCCTTTCCTTTCTCCCATATTGTAGCAAAAAGGAAGTACTGACTACGAGAGGGTCAGGATTTACTTCAAATTCCTAACCCCAACACATGCTGTACTTTTGCTGCAGGCGCATACATTTTACCTGCTTACACAGTTAAATCTTCATTTTATAGTATAAAATACTTAATACTAAATACCATCTCTAGGTGTGTGGCCACGTTTCGCTTAGAAGAGATCATAAAATGTAAGATGTCATACACTATCATAAAGTGCAACAAGCAAAGAACTAAACAAATTCCTAACAGTACTTTGGACAACAGATATAAACCGGGGCTGTTACGGACAATTGAAAATGTATGATTACGCAAATGAGCAGTGGCTGCACTGAAAGAGCAAAATACCTGTCAATGCGAAATTTGCTCTTACATGACTTCTACAGAAAAATAAATACCACCCCAAATCCAAAGAAATGAAAGAAATCATTACAAATAAAGGCAAACCAAGTGAGCGGACATCAATAAGGTTGTAAAACAATCAGGGAAACTGCAAATTCATCGTGAATATCAAATATTACGAGTTTAAGTAGGGAATTTAAGAATTTACAGAATTTAATCGATCATTCAATTTCTGAAACAGTTTAAACTGAGTTTATTTGAAACAGAAGAAAAACAGCAATTATATAAAAAGAGAACAACAACTTATTTAGGAAATTATATAATTTAAATACACTCTTATTGGATCACAGCATCCATGGATCAGTTTCGTGTTTATTTTTAACCATTTTTGTTGTCGTTAGTATGAAATAACTGACATTTACAATGACATAAAAAATACCTATATATTTCGTACACGAACTTTTATGAGAACTGCCATATTCAGATTCAAAATTAAGGGCAAACTACAGGACTTTGCAACAGCTAAGTTCATAGTCACAGAATCCGCATGTAGGGATCGTTATCAAAAATTTAGAATAGACACCATCTCAAATAACAGCATCCAACGACCGCTTTCGGGCTTATTATTTATTCACTCATTAGTATGGGATATTCAATATCTACCGCATAAGCAAGAAAACTGCTGAAATTTTTATAGCTTCAGTGGAAAATGGCGATTCAGTCCTAAATTTTAGACAGCTTCTAATGTTTTCAAAACTTAGCTCAAGCTACAATAGATCGCTTTGGTCAAATTTGTAGGCATAGAAACTGTTTTTCAGTCCCTATAGATGTGAATATTTATGTAAAAACTGTAGCGTATAGCTAGTTCTCTTGTTTTTATTGCAATCATGGCCTATTTCATATTGACGAACAAATAATAAGCTAACTGGTCCAGGGGTACAGTTGTCAGAAATTGGAGCGTAATACTTACTTTGTAAAAGCCCCTTTTAGACGGGATCTGCTACTGTAAGCGAGTTGACTTCCCAAATTAAAAATAGAGCTAACTATAAAGAAAGCAATCAACTTCTGCAACTAGATGAACGGACTTCATCTGGAAAGAAGACATAGAACTGTTACTTAAATATGAACGCAGCCTCTTTCCAAAACATAACGAGCAGACTTCATCCGGGTGTTTTAAAATGTATCAGTTCTGAAGTCGTTTTCTAACCATGGTGGTTAAGGTAAGGAGTTAAATCCTCAAACTTCGAAACTGCCAATATCATTATAGATAATAATTCCGGGGCGCTGCGGTAAGATGGGTACCCCTGCATTGTGTGTATTTATATGTGAAAAGTTTAAAATATTTATTTAAATTGTCAATTTTGTAGAAATACATTAGTATCGGAATGCAAATTAGAACTAAAACAATAAAGAATATTCCTAAGTATTCAAAATTATTTTACCTTTCAATTTATTTTTATCTCCCTATATTTTGAACTCTGTCCTACAAGAGTGAAAAAATACTGATTAATTATGCTGATAATTATGGAATCTTTATTTAAAATTAATTAAAAATGCATAAATTCAGTACTATGCATCTCAATTGTCTCCAATGGAAACAAAGGACGTTTTACTAACACATTGATGTAATTCTCAAAGCGTTATGACATTTTCAAGAGTTTCATCCATGGAAGTTTTATACCCTCCTCTCAAACTCAGTTTTTAACATAAACAATGTAAGCGAAGCATCGGGGTTATAATTGTTTAACGATTCATTTCCTTTAACGTATCAGCGTTTTGTATAACTTTTTGAAATAGTTTTTTCATTCCTTTTCATCTCACTTCGACGTGAAATGTACGGTTCATCTCTGTGAAGATAACCACAAAGCAATTTGAATAAGTTTTGAATATTTATGAGCTGAGTCTTCCCAATCTTATAAAAAACAAATAGAAAATCCTGAGAGTTATATCAAATTATTAGAAATAAACATTACATAGAAAATGTCGATAATTTAATTTTTAAATGTCGGGTCAACCCGCATCGATAGTGTATTTGACCACATCCATAATTCATACCCCAAATGTGTTCATGCGGAGTTCCCTTGAGGTACTGAACTATATTTTATTTGTAATGGATATAAAAGAGGGAGGGGGGCGGAGATGTAAAATTAAAAGCTGACGGTTTCTCTCCGAAACACTAGGTACTAATGTGACCAAGGAAATTTTCGAAAATTGACTTAGATTTTAAGCGTGGATTTTGTTATGGCACACATATTTCGCTATTAAGTCACATTGTAATTATTAAGGTATAACGTCATGTTAGTCATACGTAGATAATATTATTCTATCCCCCCCATAAGATTGAAATATGATAAATGACTTTTTTTAGCGTAACCTTAATATGTGTCAATAATATTTTGAAAGGTATTTAATACAAAAATTTATTTCTTTTCATCGTGTGAAAGACAATAGTTTGAATAACTATTCCATATGTTGAACTGAATGGAACCCCAGATTGTTGAAATAATCAGGACAAACGTTACTAAACTACTCACTCAAATCAACTTTGCCTAGCTGTGGGGAAATGTATTGATAATCGGTATTCTTACATGAAAATTACCGCATACGGTTGCTTAAAATTTAGTTAAGATTAACATAGCCCGGCTTAGTAATTTTGTACAAACATTTAAATATTATATACTAAAAATATATCCAACGTTGCCCGTATTTGAAGATGCCAATATTTGATTAGAATTACACCAGAACTCACACCAAATTCTCGAAAATCAAAGAACACCTTAATAATACGTTTGCTTACAACAAAAAAATAAATAAAGCGCTGATTGGGAGCATACACGTAATAGTTTTCTTGTAGTAGCTCTCGGCGACGTAAAAATATACCCAGATTTGTTTGGTATTTAAAGCAGGGATTAGATTTAATTAATTCAATTTTTCAAAATTGAATGAATTAATTGAGCGCCAGCTATGCGATCACACACACCACTGCCCTCCCCACCCCGTCCTCTAAGCGGGCGTGATACGCCTTAATAAGCCAAAAACGCGCTTTAAGCAATTGCGTGTGCGAGTAATACGATTTGAGCATGGCACTAGGCACAAAATCCTTCAGCACATCATTTTTCTCTTTTGTTATAAAACGTATGTTTCGTACTGTGTTCCGTGAATAAGACTGACGTTATACTATAGCAAGGCTCCTGACAAGTTCTAAGAATACAATTGGCCGTTTCAAGAATGGGAGTAAAGTCGCATGGCAACACTCACCTCTTTCCAAATGAACGTTCGTGGGGCACAATTTTCGACCTGGGCGTCTTGTGGAATTCTTATGTTTCTTAAAAATAAGCGATTCATGAATACTTTATAAAAATTATGAATAATGAATGGATGATACCAGTAACAAAATTATTATTTTGGAGCAGTGTGCAATATTCAAGTCAGATGCTGGTAAATTCTGAATATCGCATTGTCAGTCAATTTTCCATATTAGAATTTTAAAATCAATTACGTCTTCATAACAAGAAAATTATATATATATTTTTAAATTTACGAAAATTCCTCTTTTAATAGAATGAAATTCCTTTTAAAGCTTTTTTCAACAGGCATTTTTCGATATGCTCCATGGTGTTAAGATGGATACGGCGATTATTTTTTCGATAGCAAAGGAACCAATTTATATGAACATACAATATTACATAACTAATTAAAAACCAGACTTGAAAATTAATAAAATGTTAACAAAACGCTAGCTTGCAACTAGCTATCAATTTTTATCGCAATTTGTATAACACCCAATATGTCACACAATACGTCAGAGTACGCAATACGCGTGTGACAAATGCATTCACAAACAGATAAATTATTAACAAGGTCGTTTTTTACCCTAGGTCAGAGATAACAAGAAAGATCAATCATGCATAAAGCGTTGTTTATGAAACACTTTCGAACAAAAATGCAATTTTATTTAAACACCTCTAAAATGCGATACATTCATCGGTGTGATATTTTTTTAATTATCACAATGCTACAATAATTTATTTTACTTGGAAACTTAAAACTTCATCAAAAATGGCAATGCTGTAAAATCGTCTGCTTTTCTATGAAAAGTGAATGGCATTTCATTCATATCACTTATTTTCTAAAGAGCTAAGTAATTTCGCGTTAAAAAGTTTCGTATTTCTTATACAATGTATCTTACAATAGCTTGATTTGTTTACATGCTGTATACGTTATAATTAGGCTTCGTTGCAGAAATAATCCCAGTTTAATGATAATTCAAAATAAAAAATATTGTAATTGCGTAGGCACAGAATTTAGAGACACAGATACTATTAAAAAATAAAGCAGTTTTAGGAAGGATGCAACACTAAATATAAATATTATATGAACATACAATATTACATAACTAATTAAAAACCAGACTAGAAAATTACTAAAATGTTAACAAAACGCTAGCTTGCAACTAGCTATCAATTTTTATCCCAATTTGTATAACACCCAATATGTCACACATTACTTCAGAGTGCGCTTCCTTAAAAAGTTCCTTAAAAATCAAGATTTTGACACAGCGAAAAAAAATGGGTGCCATATTTTATTTTGAGTTACGTGATATCGTCATATAATATAGGTTGAAAACACAGACCACACGATCAACCCCAAGGCTTATGGCAGCTATTTGTGTGGCCGGTCATACTCATCCGAAGACATAGAGCAGCAAAAATGAGCGGCCGGGAAACCACAACATATAATATAGGTGTAATTATTGTTTCATTTTTTATTTTAAAACTACTTAGCATATTCTGACGATTTTTTTTTTTTTTTTTTTTTTTTTTTGCACATTTTACGCGATAATTTTAATACTTCCTAAAATTTTCGAAGCAATTTGTGAATATTAACTCCGTTTAGAAAATGTTTAAAAATTTATGTCCCATAAGGTTCAATGTATTTCATTTTTTCAATCCGAGTTAAATCAAAATCCAATTGGGTAATATTATTTTTTCACATTCTTATATATCCCACAGCCCGTCTCAACAACATATTAAAATTTCATTTCGATAAAGTCATTTCTACGGAATTTGTTGTGAAAACGCACAGACAGACAGAATGAACAAAGTCATAAACACTTTACAACTATGTTGGAAAGTGTTAAAAACTAATAAAACTATAAAAACTAATTTACAGGATAGACAAACGAAAAAAAGATATTGTCCTCATCAAATACACTTACTCATTACTAGAACGAATTATCTAGCCCTTCCTTGGTTCCAATTAAGTGTCCATACTTAAATAATGCAAATACTGATAAAACTACTCAATTTCCAAATCGCAGGTTTTAAACTAAAATCATGCTCATGATCCATTCCAATGCATGCAAATTGTACAACGTGTTCTAACAAGCCAATTTTACAACAATTTTGAGTATGCTCTAAATAAGTTCCTTTGATACACTCTAAATAAATGCTCTATCGCCAATTGTTGAAAAGACGCAAAATATAGTTGCAAAGTAGAAAAAATGTCCCTTTACTCCAGAAGTAAAATTTAAAAATGTATTGCTATCTTAGTGAGTTTTCCCTGTTAAAAGCATATTTTAACACAATCGTAATATAATACCAATTTTAAAAAAAATCAAAACTAAATATTTCAAATTCGTTATTTCAGAAAGCCGATGAATCAAATCCACTTTGTTTGCAAACAGCATTTTTTTTGTAGAGCTAAATGTCTTCCATTTAACTGATACATCTGCTTTATACTATTGTCTGCAGCGGCAAAAAAAAAATGAATAAATTTAATTTGACGAAGTGACATAATGTCCCAGTTTTGGCTTTCAAAGTTGGTAACTTTTAAACTAATTCGAAATTATAAAAAATCTCGCCGAGATGCATTGGCCGGCGTTGATAAGCACCTCTATAGCATGCTCCGCCACATAGAAACACAAAGTTGCAAACAAATAGAATTGATCAATTTGGATTTCATAGGTTCAAATATTCACAGATTATTTTAATCGTACCAAATTTCATTCGAAGTTCTGACTTATTTATTGAGATATTTTGTTCACAAACTCTCTCACTCTCTCTCTCTCTCTCTCTCTCTCTCTCTCCCCCCTCTCCCCTTCCTCCCTGCCTCTCCCCTCCCTCCCTCCCTCTCCCCCTCTCTCTCCCTCCCCCCCTCTCTCTCTTACATCCACACACATATCTCTTCGAAAATATTTGTTTCGAGTTCGTCGAGGAAATATCTTACAAATCTAATTCATATGAATTCAAGTGCATAAAAATTTTAACGAAACTAATGGCATTACATTTTAAAAGAACCCTAATTATAAACTCTCCCCAAATTGATAACCTTGAAAGCCCTCATATTATTTCTTAAACGTAATTTTGTGAAACTACTTTTCAAAATTTAATTACCTTTTAATTAAAGGATATAGCTATTCATATGTGTTTATCGAGTTAAAATTAAACGAATTCCTCCGGCACCTGCTCTCAAGAACTACTTTGAATGTATAATTATGTTGCATGTGATTAAGAAAATGCGACGCGCTGCTTGTTTTACATAGTTACCTCGTTTTAATTCAATAAATATTTAACAACTCAATTTACTTATCGCTCGTTCATTTATAAGTATTTTATGAAAATGTACCGCTAGAAAATGTAATTGCAATCTCAATCTGAATTAAATGTATAACAAGGAAGATCAATCATGCATTAAGCATTGATTATAAAATATTTTCCAACTGAAATGCAATTTTATTTAAACATCCCTAAAATGCGATACATTCAGCGTTGATATATTTGAAATTATCACAGTACTGTAACAATTTATTATAATTGAAAACTTAAAACTTCGTCGAAAAAAATGAACTTTATTCAAATGACGTCATCGAAATATAAATCGTCTGCCTCTTTAGATAAAAACAGTGAATATTTCATTCATATACTTTTATTCCAGACTCCAGAGTTAAATAATTTTGTGTGAAAAATATTCAGTAATTCTTATACAACTCATCTTACAATCACTTGTTTGCATTCTGAATCCATTAAAATCATTCTTCATTGTAGAAATAATCAAACCTTGATGATCATTTAAACTCAAGTGTATGCCACGATGTAAAAAGTATTAAACGAGTATAAAAAGTATTAACTTTTGGGACATTGGTTCACTTTTCATATGTAATATTATGTGAAAAATTTGTTATCATCATTCTCGTATATCTAGCTCGTTCCATTCACAAGAGAAGACACTTTGGGTAATAACATTCTAATTTGACGCCATTAGTCGTTTATCTACTATAAAAATAACCTATTCTTACATCCACAATGCTTGGCGAAACTTTGGCGACGAATTTGACGGTATATCGTCAACCTCACGAGTTTTTAAAATATTGATAAATTGACGAAAATATCGCCAAATTGATAAAAATGTCACCTATTTAATAAAAATGGCGCTAAATCAATGAAAATGACGGCTAATGAATGAAAATTCAATATCTTGGAAAGAATATAAGAATCGACTATAAAAGAAGATACTTTGGAAAATAGTTTTTGCATTTGGACGCCATTAGTCGTTTATCTACTGTGAGAATAACCTATTTTTCCCATCCATAACTCTTGAAGAAATCTTGACGTCATTTTAACGGAATATCGCCATCTTGAAGAGTTTTTTTTTAAATTTTGTAAAAATTGACTAAAATGTCGCAAAATTGATACAAATGTCGCTAAATTGATAAAAATGACGACTAATTGATGAAAATTCATTATCTGGTAAAGAACATAACAAATAAATATAAGAATAACCCATTTCTCCGTCCGTCTGTAATGCGTGGCAAACAATTTGGCAACTTTTTAAATATTGCTAGATTGACGAAACTGTTACCAAATTGATAATAATGACACCAAATAGGAGGCGATGCTTTACAAATTTTTAATTCCGCCATATTACGGTCATATCTAATATATAAGGAATGCTGTCGCTCCGTTTGTTTGTAACACTTAACGATACATATAGTGCTCTTGGCGAATAATCTAGCGAAATATTGCCAACTTGGCTATTTTTAGTACTGGATTAACGAAAATATCGTTAACATTGCGAAAATGACGCCAAGTTAATGAACATGACGCCTAATTGATGAATTTATTATTAATATATCTTAATATATGGAATATAAAGTTTATTGAGAATGCTATCAATATTGATAATTGTTCATTTAAGATTTGCGTGAAATATAAGCTAATCGGGTACGAAATATCATTACATGCTGTTATCTGTCCATATAATACATTTATTAAATAATTTTCTGTATTTTAAAACAATTCCTAAACTTCAAGCTTCAAATGTACAATTCAACGTTACAATCACTGTGCCGTGGATATTTTCATCATTTTATAACTATGAGGGAAGTAAATTCGTTGCATTATATAAGGAAAGTGATGTGCTGTCCAAATCAGATTTTTTGTCATTTGTGTATTTTTGATGTCATTAGCATCCTATAGCGAGAGCATATTACCCCCCCCCCCCCGAAAATGTACATTGTCAAACTTGGCATCAATCAAAAGATTTTTCCAAGTTCTTTAAAATGAAGAGTAACATGCTATAATTGTAATAATTTAAACCAACAATACAGATTTTCCAAATTTTTTCTAGTAAAATTTGCCATAAAATATAATATATATATATATATATATATATATATACATATATATATATATATATATATATATATATATATATATATATATATATATATATATACATATATATGTATATATGTATATATATATATATATATATATATATATATATATGTGTGTGTATATATACATATATATGTATATATATATATATATATATATATATATATATATATATATATATATATATATATATATATATATATATATATATATATATATATATATATATATATATATATATATATATATGTATATGTATATATACACATGTATATATATATATACATGTATGTATATATATATTTATATATATATATATATATATATATATATATATATATATATATATATATACATATATATGTATATATATATATATATATCATATAAAAACCAGTAATCAAATCCAAATAGAAATCCCATGCATATCCACAAAAAGCAAAGGCACTACTCAGGAAAAGGCGCCAAGCCGCTCTATACTCCGAAGCAGATAATAATCCAAGAAAAAGAAGATTTAAAGGAATATGGGATAACCAAATGCTTTGCATTTAATGGTTGGGGAGGATTGCGACTCCCCCTCCCGTTTAAAGCTGCTTTTCTAGCCTAGGCAAACGCTCACGGTACCAATGCAAAGCAAAGGTTGGTCCCCAATGCGTGCTAATACGAAGGCACCAGTATACGGAAGAACAAGACCAACCATCAGAAGGAAACTGGTCCAAAAGTGAATCCTGCCCATCTCGCTATCTTATATATGTTCATCTTACGCATGCGTGCAATCCTAGCAGGTACGCATAAACTTTATTTACTTGCAGTGTGATGAAGTAAACTGTCAAAATCCACATTATCCCTGAAAATCGATTTATAACAATCCTTTAAGAAATATAAAGGATAATTTTTATATAAAGCCTCAGTTATGATTTTACTGTTGCTATTATTGCAATCCTTTTTAAACGTATTGTAAATTTGGTTTCTCTTAATGTGTCCGAGTATGATATTTCTGAAATTATTCTTGGTAAGATTTGTTTTCCAATCGATGAGATGATTGATCTTAATTCTGTATAATTCTCTTTTGTCATATAACGTTGTATAATGACCATATAATCCATGTTTTTTATTGAGATGTCCAGAAAATTTACCGCTTCATTTTCTTCTTGACAATTTTCTATTAATTCCAATTCCGGTGGGTAAAAAGTAAAATCGAAATTGGTGATGTCTTCATAACACCCCAATAGCACATCGTCAACAAACCGGAAATATGGTATCTCTGACAAAATATGGGTTCCTTTTTCATATGTTGAGAGATAAATATCAGCCAAGATTGTTGAGCAGGCTCCTCTCATTGGAATTCCCTTTATTTGTCGGCAATAATTTTTTCCGTTATATAGAATATTTTCATTTAATACTAGTTCAATAAGGTCAAGTTATCTTCGATAATTAATAAAATCCTTCAAATCAAATTCTTCATGTAATTTTTCCAAGATTGAGTATAAATTAGATAAATCAATGTTGTTAAAAATGTCGCGGAAATCAAAGCTTTTAAAACATATATTTTTATTACAATGTTTTAAACGATCGATAACTTCTATTCCATTCTTGATCATGACATGATTCTGTTTTTTGATGTTTTCCATCACAAACTTGAGGATGTTCAATAGTCGTTTATTAGCTATTGTCAGATATGATCCACAGCCAACTGCAACTGTACGGAATTTTACAGGCTCTTTATGCATCTTTGGAATGAGGATTAAATATCGAAATTTAACAGATTTTATTTCATTACCGATTCGTTTGTACATAGCTTTAATCCTTTTGGAAAGAACATTTCCATTATTGTGTACTGGGGTGTACATAGTACTGTCTTGGTAGCAGTGGATAAGTGTATCTATGTAAAACTTTTTGCATGTAAATGCAAAATGTGATACCATCTTGTCAGTATAAGTTATAACAAAATTTTCTTTTATAGTTTGTATAGCTGCAGGTATTGAATGATTCCTTATTTTGTGATATTGTTTGTTGTAATAAAACTGGAATTCTTTTGAAAAATTATATTTCCATTCCTAAGTAAAGAAAGTTTATGCGTACCTGCTAGGATTGTACGCATGCGTTAGATGAACATATATAAGATAGCGAGTTGGGCAGGATTCACTTTTGGTCCAGTTTCCTTCTGATGGTTGGTCTTGTTCTTCCGTATCCGGGTGCCTTCGTATTAGCACGCATTGGGGACCAACCTTTGCTTTGCATTGGTACCGTGAGCGTTTGCCTAAGCTAGAAAAGCAGCTTTAAACGGGAGGGGGAGTCGCAATCCTAACCAACCATTAAATGCAAAGCATTTGGTTATCCCATATTCCTTTAAATCTTCTTTTTCTTGGATTATATATATATATATATATATATATATATACATATATATGTATATATATATATATATATGTATATATATATATATATATATATATATATATATATATATATATATATATATATATATATATATATATATATATATATATATATATATATAGATAGATAGATAGATATATATCAGAATCTTACTTATCTATACTTAAAAATGGATTCTGGTATGAGACAGTCGAGTTGAGACACTCCTCAGTTAATGTTCATCTAAAAAGTTAACATAGCATTTATTCACTTCAAAATTCGCATATCATTTTAAAGAGTTACAACATCTGAAACGTCTATTGTCACAAATCTGCTCCAAATTAAGTTTAACAAGCAGGGAGGGAGATATGTACATAGCAATTTACGAGTATTGTCCATCAAAATTGATTGTTACAAGCAGGTTCTTTTAGCTCTTATTTCTCATAAGCAAAATATAGGATGTAACCGATTAGGTTGTAAGCGTATAATGGGAATTTTGTGTAAACTCAATGCGTTAAAATGATTTCATCAAAACCAATCTAATAGTTATGAACACTTTTTCATTAAAAGCATAGTTTCGAATATTATTTACATATATTAGACAAAAAATTGTGTCAAGAAAGTTAAAGCACATAGACTCAAATTTATATCGTGTTGTCTTTGCCATAATAATTAAATGAAAATAATTGGATACATTTTTTTATATCTTCACTTTACTAAATCGTCGTTAGAGTTCTAATGTATATCTTCTATGATTCAATCCCATGACTCCGATGCGTACAATTTCTATAGATCCATCACGAAACAGTCCCTCCGCGACGCTCATTAGTTCAATGCCATAACGAAGCACCGGAAAATTTCGCCTAAGTCGATAGTGATTAATTACTTTTTAAATGAAACTCCGATTGATGGATGAGGTTCGGAAATTATCCCCTGTTTACAAATACCTAATAGTTTGCATAACAAGACTGTTTCCAAAGATCAAGATAAAAAAAAAACTAATATGTGATGATTTTCCCTACATTCTCACAAATTAATCTTTCTATCTTCGTTATTTGTACTCCTTTTTTCAAACATTCACGTTCCTCAGTTCGGTTCTTACAATCATATATATCAGTATTTAATTTCAGTTTGAAGACACAAGTATACTTCTTAAAATGATATATTTTTCAATTTTAGCAATTTCTTACGTTTCCCATAATATATATATATATATATATATATATATCGGGTGGCTGGACAAGGAAAAATCTATATATGTTATGTCGAAAGTAGTCATGAGCATCCCTAGCACCATGCGGACGAGCATTGTACTGTTTAAATACAGTTCCAGGAATGCACTGAAGGAATGGTACTACTTTGGGCTCCAGAACTTCTCTGATGTTCCGGTTGTTGTTGGGATTACCCACAATACTTAGCAGCTGAGATCGTCCAAGTTACCCAACGGTGCCCCAGACCATCAAGCTTGGCATTCGTGCAGTATGACGTTGGATAACGCACTCTGAAAGGCAGCATTCATCACTACAACATCTAACGTAGATGCGGCCATCACTGTATCCCAAACTAAAGCGGGATTCATCGGAAGAGACGACTTATTGCCAATCGGCACGCCAGTGTTTATGTTGATGAGTCCATTGTAGTCTCAGGCTTCGGTGGTTTAGCGTCACGGGAATCCTCTACAAAGAAATTCTTGCACGCAGTCCACGGTGCAGTAGACGTCGGAGAATTGTTGTAGCAAACAATGACACACCTTTAACAGTACTCCAACGTACTGCCAACTATCGAGATGAAGCTGTACGGTGCATCACTGATCTGCGGATGAGATTCCTATCACCCCATGCTGACTTAACAATTTACCTTCCACGGCCGTGTTTCGACTCGTCAGGATCTCTTTAGTCCATTGCTTCCACATTGGAATCACTGTCGTAGCATAGCGCTCCATACGACCTTCTGTTGCAAGATATGAGAAAAACCCTTCACGACGGCCCATCATTCGTCCCCGTTCAAACTTCGTAACATGCTCACATGGCGCCATCTGTCATCGTAGAGGCATAGTAACTTTTCATAAAACGTTTACTGCTGGCAGACAACCATAGACTATTTCCGCTACAGCTCTCTATTTATACGGCTAAAATGGCAGTTCAGAGGACGCAGGTGCTCAGCCCCACACATGCGCGTTGACTCTGAAATTCTAATCATTTGCATAGCCCACCCTAATTTGCATTTGCTGTAAGTTTCAGCACAATCGCGTGATTCCTTCATAATCTTACAGTTTTTACAACCATAACTTTATATATATATATAAGGAAGACATTGTTCAGTTGGACAGAGTTGGCGCAAAACGAGTTCAAATAAATTGTGAGATACGTTAATGTTTTGAGTCTGATGTTTTGTGAGCTAGTTGAACATTTAACTGCTGTACTGCTGTTAATTGTTTTATTGTATCTGACAGTTGTTTAGTGCTGTTGTAAGATAGCTATAGGGTTACGAGATGCATATAGTTCCTGTTTTTGCTTAGAGATACTTTAAATAGAAACAATTGTTATCCAGAAATCCGGACGCATTTTCTATTAGAAGATTTATGAACTCAAAGGATACACGAATGAGTCCAAATTTTCTGGACAAATAACATATTTTTTGCAAGCACAACACAAATAGGGACAATATACAGCATTTAGCTCGATAAATATCTCGCAAGATGACAAAAAAACTATCAGGTACAGTAAAATATCTATTAAATGCTCCATTAATTTTACAAGACGCCAGACACTAGTCCCAAGACTTATCTCACAATTCAGTTGAGTTCGCATCACGTCAACTGCTCTCCAACTGAGCGATGACTCCTCTTATATACTCTCCGTATAAACTTCCAGAAGAAGCTCGTATCACTCCAAATATCCATTGTTTCGAGAAGGTTCAAGTGCATTCAAAAAGTCTCCCAAGTTCACGATAAATCGCCAAGTACAGCAACCCTACATTGACGTAATAGGAATTTCTGCCTGTAAATGCGTTTGTCCCTCAAAGTTCTCAAATGAGCCTCCAAAGAAATCATTTTAAGTATTCGTAAAATTGTATATATTAAACCCGGGGAGGGGGGCGGAGGAAAATCGAAAATCCGCCTCCCTTCCGTTTTGTAGCATAATCGATGCTATGTTTAAAGACAGTGTGCAAATAATCAGTCTTTTGGTTCACCGAGTGGTTTCTTTAGAGTCTGTGAAAACAAGGACCAGTTAATCAATTATATATAGTGATATTCACTCTGCCTTCCATCTCATTTGTGAATCGTGTAATTATGATAGATCGCATGTCTTCTGTCTTCTTTTGTGTAATCCCATTAGATTCCCGAGATACATTAGCCATTGCATATGCCACCCTATTGCTCTTATAAATTGATATTTCACCATTCTCAGTTCAACCCAAACTCCCAATTCATTTTAGAGTGATTGATCACTTCTAAATTGAGCCCCAACTAATGGATGGCCTTCGATAATAATTCGGAATATACAGTTATATGCTACAGTTATATGCTTTCTAAGTGCAGATAGTAGGAAAAGCTGTCTATTTCACTCTCTTATGCAGTTGGCAGAATGGGTTTACCAAAATGATTCCTTTATCTCTACTTCTCTTTGCATTTACCGCCAAATTTCAGAATTTCGCGAGAAAACGGTCTCGCGTGCTTATTGTCGTAAATCGATTAATATTCAGGATGTATAAAGAAACATCTGATCTAATTACGCACATGATGTTTCCTAAAATTATATATATTAAACCCGGGGGGGCGGAGGAAAATCGAAAATCCGGCTCCCTTCCGTTTTATAGCGTAATCGATGCTATGTTTAAGGACAGTGTGCAAAGAATCAGTCTTTTTGTTCACCGAGTGGTTTCTTTAGAGTCTGTGAAAACAAGGACCAGTAAATCAATTATATATAGTGATATTCACTCTGCCTTCCATCGCATTTGTAAATCGTGTAATTATGATAAATCACATGTCTTCTGTCTCCTTTTGTGTAATCCCATTAGATTCCTGAGATACATTAGCCATTGCATATGCCTCCCTATTGCTCTTATAAATTGATATTTCACCATTCTCAGTTCAACCAAAACTCCCAATTCATTTTAGAGTGATTGATCACTTCTAAATTGAGCCCCAACTAATGGATGGCCGTCGATAATAATTCGGAGTATACAGTTATATACTACAGTTACATGCTTTCTAAGTGCAGATAGTAGGAAATGCTGCCTATTTCACTCTCTCATGCAGTTGGCAGAATGGGTTTACCAAAATGATTCCTTTATCTCTACTTCTCTTTGCATTTACCGCCAAATTCCAGAATTTGGCGAAAAAGCGGTCTCGCGTGCTCATTGTCGTAAATCGATTAAGATTCAGGATGTATAAAGAAAAATCTGATATTATTAAGCACATGATTTTTCCTGCAGATTCAATTTCATTTTGTCATTTTTTAGTTTATTAAGCAATAATTTGAATTTAATTGCAGACTATAGTGATGCTTTCATGGATACTTTTCTGATATTATATAATTCGACTGTTTACTACACCTTCTTTTCATACGGCAACTTAATTTACTTTAAACACTTTAGGTTCTCAAAATTCCAAAAAACTAAAATATCTTGGAAATGGTTCATCCTACAGTCATGGGATCAGTCTTATTCGTTTAGTTGTCAAAATTCACATAAAGAGCAAGTACTTATTTCAACAATTTTATTCATTTATTTCAGATTTTCACTGTCTTTGGGGGGCATTTCTTAAAAAAAAGAGTCGGATATAATTTTTCAAATCATATCAAAATCTAAACGACATCAGGACAGCCATCAATGGACATAAATACTAAGTTTCAAGAAATTTCATTAAATATTTTTCAACTACAGTGAAAAACGTTTTTCAGTGCCTCAAAATCAAAAATTTAAATATCAAAAATGGTCCATCTTATAGTAATGGGATTGATCTTTTTCCTTTTGTCGTAAACTAAATACGTATAAAATAAGCGTGTAAGTGATACTTTTGAGCATATGTAGTACTTTATTCAGAATCTGATATTTCACATTTGCGACCCATTTTGCAAGAAATAAAATTAATTTAAAAAAAGGGAAGGGGAGAAGATATATTTCTTCGAATTGTTTTAAAATCTAACTAACACCACAGAATCCCACAAATGACTCGTCTACCAAATTTTGCATAATTTGGTCAATTAGTTTGTCAGTTAGAGTGAATACATATGATATTCGGGGGGCCATTTCACAAAAAAGGCAGGTTCCTTTTTCCGAAATCGTAACAAAATATAATCAGCACCAGGGTCAATCGCAAGTGACTTCTTTATAAAATGTTATGAAATTTAGTCTCTTAGTTTTTGAGTTATAATTTATACATACATTGCACAGACAGACACACCTGTAACCACTTTCATTTGATCGGACATGACCACTTTACTGAATATATCTATCGTGCACTTTCGTGGAAGTTTCCTCACAAATTTATTGGGGGACTATCATAGGAAATCTGTATATTGATCGTTGGGGACTAGGAGTACACAACGTATATATAATTTGCAACGAAGTTGGTTTGGGACGAAGTATAGTTTGGATAAAGGAGCAGTTGTTATAGTCTCACAGAATCAAATTCTTCATGTATGGAATGTTGGTTAATTGAATATTATCCTATTATAAAAGCATACATTTCTTAACCACCGGTGCTAATAACAGAGTTTAGTTTACAACGAAGTTGGGTTGGGACGAAGTATAGTTTGGATAAAGGAGCATTTGTTATAGTCTCACAGAATCAAATTCTTCATGTATGGAATGTTGGTTAATTGAATATTATCCTATTATAAAAGCATACATTTCTTAACCACCGGTGCTAATAACAGAGTTTAGTTTACAACGAAGTTGGGTTGGGACAGAGTACAATTTTGATAAAGGATAGTAGTTGTAGTCTCATAGCGTCAAATTCTACATGTTTGGAATGGCGTTTATCTGCATATTGTACTATTATAAACTCATGCCGTTTTTAAACACCGGTGCTAATAACAGCGTATACTTTGCAACGAAATTGGATTGGGGCGGAGTACAGTTTGCATAAAGGAAAGTTGTTATAGTCTCATAGCGTCAAATTCTTCATGTATGGAACGTCGGTTATGTACATATTACCCTGTTATAAAATCATGCTTTTCTTAAACACCGGTGTTAATAACAGTGTATGCTTTGTAACGAAATTGGATTGGAACGGAGTACAGTTTGGATAAAGGATAGTTGTTATAGTCTCATAGCGTTAAATTCTACATGTGGGGAATGGCGGTTATCTGCATATTGTCCTATTACAAAATCGGCTTTTCTTAAACATCGGTGCTAATAACAGCGTATACTTTTCAACGAAATTTGATAAGGAAAGAGTACACTTTGGAGAAAGGATATTTGTTATAGTCTCAAAGAGTCAAATTCTTCATGTATGGAATGTCGATTAATTGCATATTGTCCCATTTGTCCTATTATAAAAGCATGTACGAGGCTCGTCCACAAAGTAAGTTTCCCTGGGGTCGTTTACAGAAAAGAAACACAATTTCATGGATATATTTATTGCAACAGATACAGCAAGTGTTCAGCTATTTTTCAACATAATCGCCATCGGAATTGAGATATTTGTCATACCGTGAGACCAACTCTTGAATACCTGTGTCGTAGAAGTCTGCCGCCTGGGATTTGAACCACGGTGTGATAACCATCTACGTCTCTCTGTCATTCTCAAAACGCTGACGCTGACCGGACAGGAATTTCTTGATATGTAGAAAACGATGGAAATCACTGGGAGCGAGGTCCGGGCTGTAGGGTCAATGATTATACACCTCCCAGTTGAACTCCTGCAGGAGACTTGCTGTCCGTCGAGCTGTGTGCGGCCTAGCGTTACCGTGAAGAAAGACAATACCAGCTCTAAGCATCCCGCGCCGGTTGTTCTGAATGGCTCGTCGCAATTTCTGCAGTGTTTCGCAGTTACGCTCAGCATTCTCCGTCTCACCTCTGGTCAGGAATTCGACTTGAAGAACGCCCCATCTGTCCCAGAACACCGTGCACATCACTTTCCGCGCCGACAACGTCTGCTTGAATTTCGTCCTACAGGGAGATCCACTGTGACGCCAATGCAGTGACTGCTGCTTTGTTTCTGGGGTAATGTGTGCAATCCACGTTTCATCACCTGTGATGATCCGGTCCAGAAACTCGTCGCCGTCATCATAGTACCGCTGCATAAATGTCAATGCTGACCCCCTGTGCTTTGTTTTGTGTCCTGGTGTCAGTTGCTTCATCACCCACCTGGCACACAACTTCCTAAATAACAGGTGCTCCGTGACAATTTCGTGCAACAAGGAGCGGGAAATGACTGCCGAGTTCCGTGATTTTGAAGCGACGATTCTCCATAATGCGTTCCCGCACAAGCTCCACAAGGTCGTCCGTAATGATGGATGGCCTCCCACTGCGCTTCTCATCATGCACACTTTGTTGACCTGCTGAAAATTATCTACACCAGCGACGCACCATCTGCTTGCTCATGACGTTAGGCCCATAGATCCGGCACAGCTGACGACGAATTTCGATCGGCGCTATGCTCTGTGCATTCAAAAATTTTATCACTGACCGCACTTCGGCGGGAGCTGGAGTAAGAGCCTCCAACTTCAACAGCTGCAACGATGCTACTGTGAGAACGCGGGAAGTACCGTTAGTGCATGCGCCATGCTACGCCATTGCTCTATCACGTACCCGCAGTCGTTTCGTGCAATATAAGGTTTGCTAGCTGTGGGAAACTTACTTTGTGGACGCGCCTCGTATTTCTTAAACACCGGTGCTAATAACAACATGTATACTCTGCAACGAAGTTGGATTGGGAGGGAGTACAGTTTGGATAAATGAGCGGATGTTATAGTCCCAAATAGTCATATTCTTCATATATGGAAAGTCGGTTAATTGAATATTGTCCTATTAAAACAGCATGCATTTCTTAAACACCGGAGCTAATAACAGCGTATACTTTGCAGTGAAGTTGGATTGGGACGGAGTACAGTTTGGATAAAGGATAGTTGTTATAGAGTCGTAGTCTCATAGAGTAAAATTCTACATGCATGGAATATCGGTGAACTGCATATTGTTCTATTATAAAATCATGTTTTCCTTAAGCACCGATGCTAATAACAGCTTATACTTTGCTACAAAGTTAGATTGGGGCGAAGTACAGTTTGAATAGAGTATAGTTGTTATAGTCTCATAGTCAATTTCTTCATGTATGTAATGTCAAGTAATTGAATATTATACTATTATAATAGCATACATTTCTTAAACACGGTTGCTAATAATTTCCAAAACATTAATTGTTAAGTTCGAAATTATTGTTCTTTTCCAGAAACCTGACATCAAATTCATCTTCATTCCCTTTGATCCACTCACCTTACAGAGTAAAATCAGGACTACAAATTGTAATGAATTATTTAGGCAGCAAAAATGTGTGCTACAAAATTTTCTACATATAATATAACTCATCATACATATATACTAACAATAAAGCTTGACATATTCTATTAATAATCCTTAACACATTCTATTAATAATACTTAACATATACTACTAAAATAGACAACTTCTGTAATCAACTGCTTCACTTCTTAAACCCAGAGAGTCCGCCCTACCCGAGAGCGTAAGGTTTGGACGGCCGAGAAGTGCTAGAGTCCGGGGCGCTATAGCCCAGTGGTTAGCACGCGGGAATTGCACTCGATCGGCCCGGGTTCTATTCCCGCCACTGTCAAAACTGCAGCCGTGTTCACGCGGAGTACGATCACGTTAAACATGTGGGTCCGTAAGTCCTTCCGAGAGGTTGGTGGTAGGGCAAAGAGGGTTCAGTCCCGGTAGATTGGGTTGCGGTCTAAATTGGATGGCACTTCCCGGCAGACCAAACAGATACATTATACCTTTCTGGTAGGTTGAACGGTCTGTGTCGAAGAAAAAGAAAATGGACCATGCCCTCTTTCCCCTGCCTCCAACATCTCGGAAGGACAGTCAAATACTTCTGAAAATTTTGACCTCCAATAATAAATGGTTGTGCACACTGCATTATGTAGTAATATTGTAGTAGTTTTAAAATGTAGACAATACTTGCCATGATCTGCGTTTTTTGTACAGTTTCATGATTTAGGTATTTGCAATTATCGTACAATTGTATGTAAACCAATTTAAATTGATCATGATATTAAGTATGTTTTAAGTCTGATCAAATACTCCATATTTTGAGAATATCTCTTCACTACAATATGATTATTTCCTAAAATTACTTTGACTGTATAATATAAATTATTTGTATCTGCCGGAAAATGCTAGATACTAAATATTATTAATTACTGCTCTTTGACAGCAGTGTTAATTTAACTTTTCGTAAGAAAATTTGTAATACATTTCACTTTCTTATGCAGTGAAATACTTGCGCAATATTAGAAAAATACGAAAACAGACTGGATCAGTTCAAACTTTAAAAGTATTCTCTGAAAAGAAAAATTTATGAAAGTGTAAAATGATAAAAAGTACAGTATAAAAAGATCTACATACAACTTATAGGAGTTATGTCAGGACAAGGATATAAACAACGTATCAAAACTTTTCGTTAAACCGTGCTAAATTAAAAAGGTGGAAAATGCATAATACTCTGATGAATTGGAGTTCAATATAATCTGTGGTTAAGATGTCCTCAATAATGTATAATACAAATAATGTATAATATAAATTATTTATATCTGCCGGAAAATGCTAGATACCAAATATTATTAATTACTTCTCTTTGACAGCAGTGTTAATTTAACTTTTCGTAGGAAAATTTGTAATACATTTCATTTTCTTATGCAGTGAAATACTTGCGCAATATTAGAAAAATACGAAAACAGACTGGATCAGTTCAAACTTTAAAAGTATTCTCTGAAAAGAAAAATTATTTATGAAAGTGTAAAATGATAAAAAGTACAGTATAAAAAGATCTACATACAACTTATAGGAGTTATGTCGGGACAAGGATATAAAGAACGTATCTCAAACTTTTCGTTAAACCGTGCTAAATTAAAAATGTGGAAAATGCATAATACTCTGATGAATTGGAGTTCAATATAATCTATAGTTAAGATGTCCTCAAAATGAGTTATCCTGAAAATAATATAATCACTAACGGAACAGACTACCTCCTGTGCAAATTAATTAAAATAAAAGTATGTTTTTATTCTCTATTTCATATAATTTGATTTCTCATGCCGCAATATGCCCCAAACATAAACAATTTCGTATTTGGAATAAATAAAACTGCTGCTTGAGGGAATACAGCTTTCTAGTGCCTTCTTAATGGATTTCTATATTAGCATTAAGGGAGAGTAACCTGTTTCTTAACTGAGGAGGACGGCTCAAAACGCTCACGGGGCAATCATATTCACCTCAGTGGCTCATGCCCGCTTCCTTCAATGAAGTACTAGAACGATGTAATTTCATATTTACCCAATAGATACGTTTAACAATCTACTGTAACTGTGTTAGCTGGTAAGCTTGTAAAGACCAAACGTCTCTTTATTCTCTTTAGATGCCTTTGTAAAGGATTTTTATTTAATTCGTCAAAAGTGACTTAACTTAATGTTTTTGATATTTCGACCTTTCGGTCCAGGGACAATAACACAGGACGCCATTGCTTTTAAATCAACCTCAATTTATTGTGAACTTCACAGAAATTACAGCAGCTGCCTGTTTAAAACAATTGATAACATAGATCATACTTATTATTTCACACGCCTAGAATAAATTACAAATATATATATGATACTACATATCACTTGCCTGGTGATAACTTTCTGTTAAATGGAGACGATTATAAAGATTTTATGCTTACCAATGGCTTTCTTTTACCTCGCCTCGTATTGCGGACAAACCCCGGATACTCGACTCTTCCTACTTATAGTGGGTGCTATATACGCTACTAAATGGTTTTCTTTCCATTTCCGGCTATATTCCGAACTCCTCCAAATCGAAATCTGACTCGAATCATTCAACCTTCAAACTATCCTTCCTCCTTCCTTCTTCTGAAACTGTAAAAGAACCCTTCTATTCAAGAATCCACTGAAATTCTCACGAGTCTCAGTAGTCTCTGTAGTCATGTTGATAACATCATATTTCTTTCTAGTTATGTTCTTTATCACAATCACGGCGTGACAGAGTTAATTAAAATTAGATTAATTTTCTTAAATCAAATACCAATATATTCTCAAATAATAAACTACTTTTAAATTATCCTGGATGATGTATGAGCCTCGAAAGTCAATTTATGTCTTCATCGCGGACGTTTTCTGCCTGTCTTCCTTTTCGAATAATAAATTATTTTCCAGCGCCCAATATATTAAAAAAAACGCCTAGAGATTAAAATGAGATAGGAAAATCGTGACATTTTCTAAATCTAAATAAAATATAGAAACACAATTATATTCTGAGAGAATTATGACGCAGTGCACGTTTATGCAAAGCGAAATTCTAGCTAAAAGTAATATAAAAAATGATAAACCATAGGAAATCTCTAGATGGGCATCCTCCTCGAAGTATACTCACAACATACTTTATAATGTATTTATTAAGACTATCTGCAGCATGTCCAAAAGAAGTTGATTACAAATGCCATCATCAGTGATTCACAAATTCGTAACAAATGTAATCCTTCCAAATGTAATCCCCAATGTAATCCCCATCAAATGTAATCCCCTTCCAATGTAATCCCCAATATAATCCCATCCAATGTAATCGAAACAAATGTAACCTTCAATTTAAATTCCCCAACATTTTACTTAAACTGTTCCCTTTTCTCTCTCCATCTAATTTGATAATGGAGTAACGATATGAACATGAAATAGAATAAAATTCTGAAACATGGTTTTTCAATTGCTACAGTGTAAAAAAGAGTAAAAAACAACACATATAATGCTTTTAGAAAATCAGTAAGTAAAAGTATACAGACATTTAGATAGGATAACTTTTAAAATATAGATATTATCTAAACAATAAGACCAAAGTCCGGCAATTTTAAAGCAGATTTCGCATTTAAAATTCTTTGGCGAATCCTATAAGAGCTGTAATCCTAATGACTCCAGCTACCATAAATTTAGGTAAACTAATAATGAGTAAACATGCATTAATAATCTTACCTACAAAATTCGCTCTATCAGAATAAGTTGAAAAGCATTTAAAACATAAACTACTAATAACTCCCTACACAAAGAAACCAAGAGAACTACCGTTAATGTAGTTTTAGACTATGTTTCTAGATCTAGATTGTAGCACCATTTCGATCGGCGATTCTCAAACTTTTAAATTCTAGGATCCCTCAGTAATTTAAATAAAAAAAATCGCGGACTCCTTGACATCATAATTGAAATAGGTCACACACACACACACACACACACATATATATATATATATGTATGTATGTATGTATTGTGTGTGTGTTAGTTAGATGGAATAACATAAACATTTAGTTTATAGTAAAGCACAGCATTTATTAAGATTAAAAATTATGAAATATCATTTCAGGAAATTTTCATAAAATGTTCCTAAATATGACCTTTGAAGATCTTTAAACTATAACTATTACTTTACTAACAACAACATAATTGAATGTGAACAACGATACTGATTTTTTTCTTTTTCAGAAATGAAAGCAGGAATGTTCGGTTAAATTAATGATAATTTAATAAAGTCATTCCCAGCTTTTTAACCTATCCCTCAATTTCAAAATAAGTGAGCTAGAAGAAAGCCATTTCACAAACATATGTGTTAAGAAATGGAAAAAAGCATTTCGAGGTCAGAATAATTATTCACAATATTTAAGCAATACTTAGCTGGCGTTAACTGGGAAAAACACACACAGAATGCAAGAAAAACTTTATTAGTTACGACATATAGATTTTGAGATAATCGAAGACACCCTTTGACTTTGTCATGCGCCCTAAGGGGTCTACGGACCCTACTTAGTGAAACAATAATTCCGAGAACCTACAACGTTATTGTTACAATGAAAGTGCTGCGCGTTGGATCAACCGCCCCACGTGACTTTCGCACTTTTCCTTGGCATAACATGGGCTTTATATTTCGATTTTGAGTTCTAATTGCTGTAGAATGCACATAAGAAAATATGTTCTTCATTGCTCAATCCTTCCATCTTTTAATTAGTTAACATATCACTGACTCTTATTGAGCGAAAAAGTTTTATTGCTGAGTGATTAATTACTTTTAAATTATCCTCGGATAATGGATGAGCTTCGAAAATTATCTCACATTTTCAGCGATCACGTAATCTGGATAGCAAAGTACTTTTTAGAATACAACGTAAGAAAAAACTGTGTTTATATTGGACGCAAAAAATAATCGTTGAGTTATTAACATTTTCTGAGATCCGGTAAAACAAGCCGTTTATCATAAAGCATTTTTTTATCCCATTTAATAATATGGTGTTGAGCAGTGAATACATTTTTCTACATAGTATGTAGCAATGCCTGATAAAGTTGTGAATGCAAAATTATTAGAGTGTTCAGCGCGGTGCCGTAAATCATTAAATTCCTTAAAAGTGGCCCACGAGTAACACAATTGCGTTGTGTTTTTAGAATAATAATATGTAAAATATATTCTTACCAAAATAACCCAACTGTGTGCTATAAAGTCGGAATCTCCAAAACCTGAAAACTAGTATTTGCTGGAAAGCAAACAATTAAAGCAAGGGAACTGAATAAAGATATTGGTTTTCCATGTACTGATTTTTTATTTATCAGAATCTACTTCAAAAATTAGTTCCGGATAAACCAAACGCTAGGAAATAAACTCATAAAAACCGGTGGCACTTTATTATAAGGTAGCGTGAATAAGAGCGGTTACAGTTAAGCCGATATACATTACATCTATCCTTTCTTCAGTTAAAATTATAAGCCCACTCTTTCTTATATACAGAAGACTCGACCACAGCGAAGTTGATATATTAGTTGATGGAAATTCTCGAACTGAACTTGCAGTGGATCCTGTAGAATCTTTCAAGTCATTGTATCATTGTTTTCTGTTTCGTCGACTCCTCTCGTTTTTTTTTCCTTTCCAGTTCTGTTTGAACATGAGAGCCGAATGTTTCCTCTACACACCTCTCCTTTTGGTCCTCCTCTCACTAATCTATGTGCATGTAAACCTAATATTTCGCTAAAATTTCGTGAAGTGTTTTTCTGCTAGAAAGAAGAGCAAAGTAAGTTAAGTTTTAGCTAGGACTGCTCTCTGGTGAGGAGGACAAGACGTCTGAATTGAAAAGCCCCATTCGTCTGAGATATTTTGCGATGTTGTAGACACCAACTGTGTGCTGTCATCCGAGCATAGTTTTTCATCACCATATGTCGAAAACCATAGTTTGAGCACCTGTATTACAGAACCTGATGACAAGTTTTCGAGAACAAAGAAATCAAAAGACCCAGAATAACTATCGCTAAATCATTTTGCTTGTTAAAGTGATATACTATATATCTATGGCCATAATTTCCCATGGTCTATCTAGTATCATCATTTAATACCAAATGTTCTACCAAATTATTTATTTGTTGATACTAGAAAACTTTATTTCTATAACTAGGGGGCTCAACCCTCTGCTCGCCAACCCCCGTAACTCGCTTCGTGAGTCGGGTGGCTTCGCCTCCTGTGCCCTTATACTATATAAATGCACTAGCTTCGCGAGCTCTCTGTTGCCACCTGCTACGTATGCGTAATACATCCGTTGGGGGGTCCCTTGTTCCGTAACGCTAATCAACTCTGGATATGGATTCCAAAGCTCTTTAAATCTGGCCAGTGTGTACGACCGCCTTTATGTCTCCTGGTCCAATAAGCTCGCCAACTCCCAGGGCTAGGGGTCCCAACCCTGGTTTATTGCCACTCGTTAGTAGCCGGAGTTCGTTTAGCAGGCTCTTTCGTTACGATTGTACGACATAAGACAACAAGCTGAGGTTTCGTCCTTTGTCCGTTAAGGCTCATCAATCCCAGAAATTCTCTTTACGAGCTTTTTCACCCTCATCTGCTTTGTGACCATAAGTGCCGTCTAACCACCTGCTCGCATATGTACAACAATAAGACATATTTAAAATCTAAAGATCACGATAGGCAACGATAAAGAAATTATCAATCATCAGTATTACAGCTCAGAATATTAAATTTATTTTTTATTCTTTAAATCAACTGAGGGAGTCGGCCTCTGATAGACAACAATTTTAAATAAATTATTTACTCAACATGTTTATAGATTGTGGAACACAATTTTTTTCTTGATCCTAAAGAATGTCTTTATACACAATGTTATCCATAACTTTTCATCCCCTCATCGACTAAAATTAAAAGTGCTTTACATTGTAATGCTAACAAGAAACCTATCCATAGTGGATGGTCTTTGTAACAGTACGGAATTAACTGCTCAAAATAGAAAATAAAGTTTTATTATGTTATATCATAACTGGTTATAAAGAAGGATTTAAAAAAAAGCGCAATTCTCACCGAATACACCAGATGACTGATGAACGACTTCGACGAAAAGAAGCGGAAATATAAGTAGATCAACCAAATGACTCAATTCAATAGAACGAAATAATAATAGAACGAATTCAATAAAAGAAATATCAACGTGAAGTGAGGCACCTGAAACGAAAATATACCGGATATATATCAACAGCAGCTTATCATACAGTAAAAAGCATACCGTTGAAAGAATGGATATATATAGCCAACAGTGCGAAGCTCTCAGATTTGCATTATTTAAAGGACGATATGCTAATACTGTCACCAAGGAAAAGTTATCAAACTTCTGATAAATACCAGAAAATATATAGTTACGTTTTGTAAATGTACAGTATAATAGTAAATTTTAATTCATGATTGTTGATTTTTACAAACAAGCATAGAGTTTCACAAGCATTGTTGTTATGAACAAACATAGCGTTTCATAAAAATTTTTGTAATGAACAATTACCAATCATTGTTGAAAACGCTGTTGTCATTTAAGAAAAGTAATATTTAAATAAAGCTCTGGGTAATTTATGTATTTCAAATAGTTAAACTTCTAAATATTATTTTTTTTTGAGATACCAACATCATTTTGGTCAATGAAAGGTTAAATTTTGAAGATGGAAAACAGAAAATAAAATGTCTTATACAAAAGTAGTGTGAAAAAATTTTCACTTCAAAATTGTATAAAAAACAGAAATTTCTATCCGATTACAACCAAAATAGGGGGCAACACATGGCAATATATTATAAATCACCATGTCAAATTGCAAATCATTTGATGCCATAGGCACAGCAACAGCCTTGACAAAAATATCTCTCTATTTAAAAAGGATTTGGACAGCAGCTGTACCAATCTTTTTATAATAGAAATTACTAACATCGTTGTCCATGCCGTAACAGTACATATCTTTTCTAGCTCTGTGATATCTTGCTCTTTATTAACGATCGCTGAATTTCTAAATGACCTAAATGAATATCGATTAGAGTAGGTTCGCGAAGCTGCTTTGGTATCACTACACTATTGACCCTAAACAGAATAAACATAAACAGTAAACTCCTATCTGGATGACCAGTATATGTTATCACTGTCTGGAAAGTGCGTGATGACTACAGGCTATCCTTCTGAAGCCAGCTTAAATGCTTGAGAAAGTTAATCATCATCTTGTATATCTTTTATAAGTCCTTCCGTTATTGTCATACAACAATAATAAGAACTTGCATCTTCATTTCCAATAACTCGTTTGTTTCTTTTGTGTCATAGTCAGGACTCAACGTATTAGTAACATAGTATAATTCAGTTTCTTTTCCATACACAATCTCGGAAGGAGATGACATTATGTGTAACATGATTCGGCAAAGACTTAAAGAAGCACAACTTAGTGGTTTTCTTGAAATCAACTTAAGACGTCCATGTCCGGTTTCAACTGTCAATTACATACATTTCCGTAGGTAAAACTGTAAAATATTTTGAAACCTTTGCTCATTTTTTCAGCTACTTTGTTGATAATTTTGGCAAACTATCAGAAAAGTCGCAATTAGAGGTATTAATAAAAATTCCAGCTTTATTTCTAACACTTTACAACATAGTTGAAAAGTGTTTATGAATTTGTTCATTCTGTCTGTCTCTCTATCTGTGTGTCTGTCCGTTAGCACGATAACTGCCGTAAAAATGACTTTATCAAAATGAAATTTTAGTATGGTTTTCAGACGGTCTGTGGGACCTATGGGAATATAAATAAATAATATCACCCAATTACTTTTTTATTGTACACGGGTTGAAAAAATGAAACACATTGAACCCTATGAGACCTAATTCTTCAAACATTTTTTAAGCAAATTTAAAATTCACAAATTGCTTCGAAATTTTTAGAAAATATTCACATTATCCCATAAAATATATATAAAAAAATTCAGTAAAATATGTTAAGTAGTTTTTTAATTAAAAATTATTTAATATAGGGAAAAAAACAAATTCAATTAAATTCTGACTTTTGGGATATCCTCCAGAAAGAAAAAAGTGATATATTATATAATTAATATCTTTCCAAGATTTTAATTATTTTGTATATGATAGAGGCTTCACATTCTAAAGTAAATTTGGTAGATAACAATTTTTCAAATTTTTTTTAATTTTATATAACATTTCATGATATACTTATTTGATGGCATTTTTAATGAACTTTCCTACGTCCTAGAGAGTTAAAATTTGGTACACAGCTTAAATTTGTTGAACATTTTATTCTACAAAAATTTGGTGGATCTTTAAATATAGATCATACATTTTTTTCGAAATGGCCTGCAAATAATCCCCGTTCACTTTTATAAATCATTGTTGTAATATTGTTAAAAATTCTGATGTGGGCAGCACATGTCTTTCCCTGCAGACTCATATTAACGTTCTCTTTATTTCTTCAATAATAATTTGAGTTTATCTGCACAAAATAACAGCCATAAGTATTTTAAATGACATTGAATTTGCACTTTAGACTTAAATTTGGTTCTCATTTGATAGCTGGACTTATTGTCAAAGGTGGCGTAGCGAAAAAACTAGAATATCTCAAGAACGGCTAGTCTTATAGTAATGGGGTTAGTCTTATTCTTTTTGTTGTCAAACATCACGTATAAAATAGGAATTTAATTCATATAATTGAGCACAGGTAGCCCTTTATTTTTATATTTAACGATTTTTGCGGGCCAGTTCGCAAAAATAACCCTTTCCTTTTTCCTAAATCATACTAGAATATCCTACAAATGATTTATGTACCAAATTTTATTAAATTTGGTATATAAATCACTTGCAGGTCATTGAAATATTATACACCAAAGTTTGTTAAATTTGTTCCATTAGTTTTTAGCTAGAGTGGATAAAGGCAATTTCTGCCGGCCATTTCGCAAAGAAGGCAGATTCTTTCATTACGAATCGTGCTATAATCTAATGAACATCAGGATTTCCCACAAGAAACATTCTTACCAAATTTTATGAAATTCGGTCCATTAGTTTTTCAATTAGAGTGGATGTAATATCCTCACAGAAACATACACAGAGACACTCTTACACACACAGACATCTTCCTAATAATAGTTTTTTCGTGTTCTAGAAGTCCCAAAACGTGTAGATCCTTCGAAAATTCGAGTTCCGATCTTCGGCACGATTCCAATACTTTGAATACATACACATACACACACACACACACACACACACACATATATATTATCTGCGTATCTGTGTATCTAAATTCCGTGCCTATGCAATTACAATAGTTGTGATTTTAAATGATTCCTAAACTTTTATTATTTCTTCAAAGAAGCCTAATTTTAACTTATGCGGAATGCAAATATCTCAAGCGATTGTAAGGTGAGTTACATAAGAATTGCTGAATTTTTTTCACACAAAATTATTTAGCTCTGGAGTTCGGAATATAAGTGATATGAATGAAATATTCATTGATTTTGCATAGAGAATCAGATGATTTATATTTCGATACAGTTTTAAATATTTAAGTATAATAAATTACTGTAGTACTGTGATAATGTAAGAGATATCAACACTGAATGTATCACATTTTAAAAATTTTTAGATGAAGTTGCATTTCAGTTGGAAAATGTTTTATAATCAATGCTTATGCATGATTGATCTTTCTTGTTTACATATTCAGCTAATTATCGTCTGTCGAGGCATTTTTTTTTTGTATTTTTATATATATACCAGAAGCATATCCGTTCTTCGGAGTATATGACATAAAGAAGTATATGATATAAAGAAACTTATAATTCACCATTATGTGCAAAACATGTTAAAGTATTAAATTTATTACTCCTAAAGAGAAGTTTAAGAATATCTGTTCTCACTACGCAAATTTTTCTTCACGGGCAGATCTGAAAAATAAAACATTCTGGACCCTTTCGAAAGCAAATATACAAAATATATGAAATTGAACCAATATGCAAAATGAAATCGCTAAAATTGTATGGGACCCGTACTACTTATATACTCGAATATTAGAAGATATAACCTGTATTAGTAGATTACATGTATAAATTGAAAATATCAATAAACCCGTAATTGATTCCAATATATGCCAGAATGAAAGCACTAAAAGTTTATGGGAATATATATATATATATTAGAAATATGTAATAATATATATATATATATATATAATATATATATATATATATATATATATATTAAGATTTAAAAGGAAAAAATAAAATGTATAGGTGGAATGATTGTGTTTACAGGGTTGCAGAAAGGTCAAGGGGGATTGCGACCCCTATTTCCTGGTTAGAAGCTAGCTTTGACTTCATGAAAACGCTCCCAGAGACTCTGCACGCCCAAAACAACAATCGATCATGCCCGTGGGGAAAAAATGGCCGAATCCCAGACAACATATAAATGATCAAAATAACAAAAATTGGAAATTTTACTAACCAGCAAGACGAGAGCTAGCTTCTAACCAGGAAATAGGGGTCGCAATCCCCCTTGACCTTTCTGCAACCCTGTAAACACAATCATTCCACCTATACATTTTCTTTTTTCATTTTAAATCTTATATATATATATATATATATATATATATATATATATATATATATATATATATTATTACATATTTCTAATATAACACAATTAACATACAATTGATTTTGCGAGAATGTTTTAATTGAAACATGATTGATGATTTAATGATTGATTTAGATTCGGTATTCAATTCCAGAGGAAATTGAAGGGTTCATCAAGGATTTCTCATTCTATTTATTTTTCCACTTCTGATTTAAAAATGATTAATTTTACGTCAGACATCTATTTCTAAAGATTAGTTATAGATATAACTTAGATGATAATTGATACAGATTCAGGATCGAATTCCAGAGGCTCTCACTAAGGATTTCTATTTCCGATTCTGGAGATCTCACTTCCAGTGTTTTTGAGCATTCGTATGGCTGTAAGAGATAAATATGTAAAAGAAAATAATTAAAATGTTTATAGTTCAGCTAAAACGAAAGTGGACACATCATTTGCCACCATATAAAGGCTCTTTCATAAATTCCTTGTTACAAGGCTGTTTCACTCAGTATGTCTGTTTGTATATTTGACTATTAAGAGCTGATTGATCCCATCCTTATAGTATCCGATCCGTATGAAACTTGATACACTGTTAGGTCTTCACTATAAATATTAAGAATTAGGCGATGTTATAAAGACACACGAGAAAAAAGCTATATGGTTGTATCATATCATTGAAAGATATTTGAGATAATAGTTCAAAAATACAACATTTGAAACTTTCATCCACTTGGTGGAAGAAAACACCTCCGCCTCTAACATCTTGACTTTTATGGAGATCTGTTCAAGAGTTAAATCAACCACCGCCACCTCTTGGCGTTCTTATCCACATGACAGGTATTGAAGCAAGCGGCGGGGTGGAGCTATTGCTTTTGCGGACAATCGTGTCCAGCAGACTCCTCTGTCCAAACTCTCAAGTGGTCACTTGAAATGCCTTAAATTTGATTAGGGCAATAAGATCTTCCCCATTTGTGGGAAATGTAACATCAATCAATCCACCCTTGATCATCTGCTATCCTGCCTGGGGCTTGTCAAGGAGGATCTGATACAGAGCCCCCTCCTTGTCTTGAACTTTTTTAGTGTTTTTGGTCTCATGGACCTAGTCCAGCCTATTGGCTAGACCAGGTAATAACAACAACACAACAACACCATTTAATAACTACAACAACAACAACAAACACCTCCAAAGTAAAAATGTTAGCACTTTATGTATCTAGTTTAGGCAATATTTTAGGTCTATGTTTCGGATGCAAAATGTATATGATCATTAATTTAAAAAAATGGGGTTATTACAAACTTATTTTCTCTCAAAAAATTTTGGTTCTTTACTACACACTGTGTAAAATATTAAAATATAGAATTTTGTGTATCTAAGGTATTAAATCAAATGATGATAAAAAGCATTTATATTTGCTATTTTTCAACTTCAGCAAATTTAAAATGCCCTTTAAACAAATAATTTGTAAACATATAAACGTCAACATACACTAACAAGCCATATTTATCTGCCGACTTAAATTTAACCAATAATGCAATTCTGCAAATCTCATTGATTTCTTTGAGACAGCTTTCAACGTCTCTTCAATAGCTTCCACAAAACTTTTACTCATTTAAGTAGTTCTGAGAATTTCGTTCCTAAAGAGTTTCCGGCTTTATATCTAGTTAAGTATAGGAGAAAAAATGGTTCGGTAAGGGGTATTGTTATTTTACATTCCAGGAGAATGATTTGAGGCAAGGTAAAAAAGCCAATACATGTATAAAGGCAAAACTTTAACGCTGAGATATATTTTAAATAGAACACCTGGGGAGAACAGTAAAGAAGATATCATTAATTAAAGAAGGGTAATGAATTATAGAAAATATCGTTAATTTAAAGAAGAGCAATGGATAAATGAAAAAGAATAAAAATATGTGCTGAATGATTTACTTATTTTTTCTTGCATAAATCTGCAACATACACAAAAACATTTGCACTGTGAATTGAGGTTCTTCCGTATATAGTGGCTAGAATAACAATTATCATTTTTGACATATAAACATTTTATTATTATGATAAAGTCCTATAAATAGATTTATTAATTTATTACCATACTTTATCGTTAAAATGTTATCCCTTTAGTGACATATTCAAGCGTAATGCAAGGTGGCACAGTCACGCGTAATGCATTTCAATTTAAATTTCAAAATGTGCAAATAATCACAACAATAAATCTATAGCGTATAACTGGCCAATGCCACAAGGACGTGTAAAATGGTAGGACGTATTCTCATTCAGAAACGGAGCTGGAGAGATAAAAGTAATCCTCCGATATGTGTACCATGACACACGGTTCCTGTGCTTTCCACCTTTTTCGATTGCTGGATGAAAAATGCTTTGGTCCATTTCCGTGTAGTAAGATGAAAGCCGAAGTAGCAGACGTGATTTTATGCTAGTTGCATAACTTATACAGGGTGTCCCAAAAACAATGACCTCGGCTTTTATTCCTTAAATATTGATCTTAGACATATATAATAAATTACAAAGTTGAGTAAAAATATTACAGAATTTTACGAAATATGTTAAAATTTTCTAGGGAATTAAATTTTAAGAAATACAAAATTTAAATTTTTATACGGCCCCCGTACAAAAACATTTCCAATTAGTAAAATATGCCCCATACACTAATAAGGTGATGTACAAAATTCCAGCATTTTATCATTAAAAGTCTCAGAGATATTGAAAGACAAAAATGCTGACTTAACCCACTTTTCGATGCATCGACATAGGTTTTCAGAGGGAAAAAATCATGTCAGCAGATCGCGTTTCAGGGGTCATATACGAATTACGAAACAAAACAATGATTACATAAATAAATAATAATTTTCCTATTTATTAGTACAAACGTATTTACACTGTGTAGAAATAATAATTTTACACAAAGATTACTAAGCTTGTTCAAAATGTTTTCCATCCATGCCAAACATCCATCAAAGATAAGAGACAGATATTATTTGCCTATGATGCATTTCTGCGTTGCGTCATTTGCACTCTTGCTATAAATATTTACATTTTAATTTGTGATTAATCCCTCACCAATTTTGTTTAAACATATCTCTGGGACTTTTTATGATGAAATTTTGTACATCACCTTATTAGTGTATGGGACACTTTACTTATTGGAAATATTTTTGCACGATGGCCGTATAAAAATTTAAATTTTGTATTTCTTCAAATTTAATTCTCTGAAAATTTTCAGCGATTTCATAAAATTCTGTATTTTTTTTTACGCAACTTTGTAATTTATTATATTTGTCTAAGATCAATAATTCAATAATTAAGGAATAAAAGCCGAGGTCAATGTTTTTGGGACACCATATATATATATATATATATATATATATATATATATATATATATATATATATATATATATATATATATATATATATACATATATACATATATATACATATATACACATATATATATATATATATATATATATATATATATATCCTATAAAATACCACAATCCAAAGTATAATATAAAAGGTGAAATGAGTATAGGCGCGATTTGCAGCTCTTAACACTCATCTCAAAAATATTGCAAAAGAAAGATCTAGGAAATGTACAAGGAATATTATGAAACACAAGGAACAACAGAAACAAATAAAGGAGTGCAAACGGGGTATCAGTAATGTCTAGGGGGATTGTGACCCCTATACCTGGTTAAAGCGTGCTTTTATTCCCGGGAAACACTCCCAGAAACAACCAATCGCCCGAAGCAGCTTCAATCCGAGCGTACAGGAAAAACAGAATCCTAAGGGAATATCAAATCCATAAAATCAAAAGAGAAACTATATAAGAATCATAGGATTTCCCTAATGGAAAAGGGGATCCAGAGTCCATACACATATAAGAATTAAAAGCACAAAGTTACAGTGAAGGAAAAGATTCCAAATAGTCAATTGGCAACAAGTCTTGGAAATTAGCATAAATTACATCATCATTACGCAGTTTTTTACAAAATGCTAAGTAATAAAATTTTAGAAAGCCTATAGGAAAACCGTTCTTTAATGCTTCCTTTATCAAATGTCTTTCACATATATTTCGCTGTTCATTGGTAGAATTTAATTTACCATATCTTAAATGATTAACAATCAAATTTCTCATTACGCCAATACTCATATTACTACTCCAAGGAGTGATGTAATTAATATTACAGTTGAAACTTTTACGTTTATCATACATTCTGTAACATAGATGATCTTGAGGATTTCTATATATTGAGATATCCAAAAATACCACTTCACCATTATTTTCTACAGTTTCAATAAGTTCAAGGTTACTGGGGTAAAAAGTAAAGTCAAATTGAAAATCTTTATCAAGATGGCCGATCAAGATGTCATCCACGAAACGGAAATACATAATCTCATTGAGAATATGTGTACCGTTTTCATAACTGTATAAATATAAATCCGCCAGTAGCGACGAACAGCCACCACCCATAGGTATTCCTTTGATTTGTTTAAAGAAATCAGTGCCATTGAACAAAATGTTCTCAAACAAGACCAATTTTATCAAAAATTTAAACTTATCATAGTCGTAGGATAAAAGTTGAGTATTTCTATTATATGTATCCTTTAAAATATCATAAAGATCCTTTAAATGGATGCAGTTGAATAAATCTTTAAAATCGAAACTCTTAAAGTATAACTTGTCCGGAGTTTGTTTCAAACGTGTTATTACGTCATATCCATTATTGATCATTACAGAATCACATGATTTTATCTTCTTCATTACTGGTATTAATATATTAGCTAATATTGCATTTGCCTTTGTCAAATATGAACCACAACCATCCGTGACCGGTCTGAATTTCACTGGCTGTTTATGTAACTTAGGTATAAGTACCAAATAAGGGAATCGAACAAATTTAATCTCATGACCTATGCGCTTGTATAATGCTATAATTCTGTTCTTATTTACTTCAATGTTACTCGTTATTTTCTTGTAAGTATTATCATCTTCATAACATTTTCTTAAAAGAGCTATGTAATATGGTTTGCAAGTAAATGCATAATTATTTGTAACCTTGTCCATGTACGTAATAACAAATCTATTTTGAAATTCCATTAGCTACTGCTTGTCTAATGTGCAATGGGATATACGAAAATCTTGGCGTTTATATGTAATTTTAAAATCGTTTACTACGTGATATTTCCATTCATTGAATGTGGACAAAGGTAAACTGTATTTAATGGCCATTTTGTATATGAATACTTCAATTTCTTTTGTAAATTTTTGCTCAACATTACTGAATACTTGAGATCGAAATTTGGTACCCAAATGTAAATATTCCCGTAGATCCTTATGAGTAGCCAGTGTTATGTCACCTGTAACAATATGTTCATGGTCCAAATTACAGAGTTGCTCACTTCCACATCGGCAATCCAATTCTTTAAATTTATCCAGATTTTTAGCAAGATTGTTGTAATTGAAAATTTTACGTCCGTTCGTTTTTTCGTAACGATAAGTCAAAAAAAGTTTAGTGTTCTTCATAGGTAAAAGATAATTATACTTTTTAAGTATATTGTTAAAATGTAAACCATCAAATTTTTTGTTGCTGAAAGTGGCTATAAAATATTCCTTTTTCAGTATTTCCACATCTGTTACCCCTAACTTTATATCATATTTATTAGCATGTAACTTGAAGTAATTATAGAAAATCGCTATATTGGCATGGTAAATATCATTTACTTCGTGAAGGTTCCTTATGAAAGGTCGTTTTTGCAATTCAATCCATATTCTTCCTATATATTTCTTCCTAATACCATATACAATGTTTTTAATCCAATTTTTTTTAAGTTGTTTATAGTTAATGATTCGGTCAAAACCTCATGTAATTGTGCAAAATAACTAATAAAATTTACTTTCTTCTTTTTACCTCCACGTTTACCACGTGATATCTTGCCGTTTTTGTTTAAAATTTCTATAGGAGGATTACCATTATGCATATAATACTCTAAATTGTATGTATTACCAAAATTAATGGAATTTAGGCCATAAGGATACATAGTGCCTTCGTGTTGAATGTGATATCCTTCCCACCATAATCTTGCTTTGAGATTCGATACGATATCCAGAATGGTGACGGTAACATTGTGAAAACCATGTGAGGCAAAATGTTTCAACTCCAAACTCATTTCATAGTTAGTGTCACTATTGTATTTATTCACTTGGCTTCTATGTAGATTTATACGAATATGAAGGTGGTTTTTTGACTGGCCTATGTATTTCAAACCACATACTTTGCATTGTAGACAATAGATGGATTTATAGACCTTACAGAAAATCCTATATTTAGGTTTACTGTCTTGGATTTGTGCGGTGTTTGCACAAGGGCATAATTTACATCGTCTTGACTGGCATTTCCGAAAACGGTAATTATTGAAGTTTTGATTGCCGTAAATATGACTTTTCTTTTGGTTATATATATATATATATATATATATATATATATAATCAAAGAAAAAAATGTACTGAGTCCTCTGATATACCTCATGGCACAAGGGTCCGGTGCATTCCACTTTTCTTGCATTGTGGACGACAAATGCCTTGGTCTATTTCACTGCAGTAAAATGGAAGCTAAAGTAGAAGTGCTTTTATGCCATTTTGCATGCCATTTACCTATTTTGCATGCTTTTGTGCCATTTTGCAATCAAAGAAGAAAGAAAGAAGATATTAGGTGTACCCATTAATTAGTGATCGGCTAATTGCCTGTCACTTCCACTTGCAACTTCCAGAGCTGCAACTACTCGTACATTCAGAAAAATTATTCAATTATTATAGGATGCCAGAATATAGCTAAACTCAAATATAAAATGTTATAGCAATAGGTCAATATTTTTTTTAAATCTTAAAGTAATCTTGTAAGTAAATAGAAAACTATGGAACTAAGAAAAAACACTTTAATTCCTCAATTCACATATTCAAAATAATATAGAAGAAATATTTCTATATTTATAAGTACACCTACATTGCATACATTTCTATAGCCATAGGTATAAAATATTTATTTCAACTGTCAATTTTATATAAATAAATTATTAGCGCAACAAAAGTTAGAACTAAAACGCTAAAGATTATTTCTACGTATTCAGAATGACTTTATCTTATAATTTATTCTTAACTTCAGTAGGGGGACTCCGGCCCCTGCTTTCTGAAGTTCGCTTACCGTCATAACTTGCTTTGCGAGTCCGGAGACTTTGCGTCCTCGGAGACTTTGCTGGACCTCGCTGAATTCACTTTGCGAGTTCCTTAGTTCCGCCTGCTATGCAGACATAATACGTCCGTTGGGAGCCTCTCCCTGTGGAAATTCACTAATCCTATTCAACCCGGATCTATTTCACCGCGATCGGCACTTAAGACTTCCTTAGTGTCCATTGCTTGCTAACAATGGTTAAGTCCTAGTGTTCGGGGGTATCGCCCTATGTTATAAGCCGTTCATTAACTCGCTTCGTCAGCTCTTTCATTTAGCCAAAAACTCGAATTCGAATTTTCGACTCCATAACAATACTTTTCCTATGTATTTGAGGAGCATGTGGTTATCAAAATCCACAGAGTTGACAGAATAATGGCCATAAACCACGTTCTTTCAGATGTAAAATATATCGACAAGACTCCTATGTACATAATACTATGTATATAAGAAAACGAAAAAATCCTGCATGTAATAACGGTATTTACAATTAATTAATCTTACGAATAATTGCATTGTCAAACAAGCGATAACATTAAAGCAAAGAAAAATAGCTTTAAAGGTTTTGAGTTGATTGAAAAAAAAATAATATCTTTGAATTGGCGAGATACAGAGTAGAATAAAAATATTACACGCATTTCAGATGCATGTGGCTACCTAAATCCATTGAGTTGTCAGAAATATGGAATAAACCACGTTCTTTCAGATGTAAAAGATATCGACAGGTTTGTTATATACATAATACTATATATGTAGAATGACTAAAAAATCATGCGTGTAATAACGGTATTTACAATTAATTAATCTTACAATTAAATTCATTATAAAACAAGCAATAGCATAAAAACAAAGAAAAAAATCTGTTGTGGGCAACACATGACTTTCCTTATATAATGCAATGAATTTACTACTTTTACAGTAAAAAATTAGGTTTTACTTAAAATAGATACTAATATTCTTTCCAAGATATTGAAATTTCGACAAATAGTCGTCATTTTCATTGATTTAGCGTCATTTTTATCCATTTGGCGAGATTTTCGTTAATTAGGCAACATTTCAAAAAGTCGTTAAGTTGGCGACATTCCGCCAAATTCGTCGCCAAAATTTCGCCAAGCGTTATGGACGAAGAAATAAGTTGTTCTTACAATAGAAAAATGACTATTGGCGTTCAAATACAAAAGTATTGCTCAAAGTATCTTTTTTCATGAATGGAACGAGCTAGATCTACGAGAATGATGTCACCCAATTTATCGCATGGTGTTACATATGAAAAGTGAACATGTTTCTCAATAGGAATTTTTTTTTTATTTTATGACTTTTTAATAATTTTTTTGAAAAGTGTGCAATATCTCGAGAACGGTTCATATTAGCGTTCTAAAATTTATGTCAATCGTTTTCTAATGAAAAATTACATAGGAAATGTCTATTTGCGTAACTTTACTAGTGGTTTTGATTTTTTGACGATTTTTTCAAAATTTTACTCGAAAATTTAGGGGTGTTCTGAACATTCGATTGCATTTAAAAACAATAGGCTTCCAGCGTTTACGGATTGTGATTTTTGTACCAAATTTGGTTCGAATCGGTCCATTCGTTCGTCAGTTATCGTCTCCACAGACTCACTGACACACACACACACATACTTTCACACACACACACACAGACAGACATCACTTCAGAAATGTTTGATTCGTGATCAGGGATGCTTGAAACGTGCTCTCCCGTCGAAAACTCGATTTCGAATTTTCGACCCCGTCACAATACTTTCCTTATACATTATGTATATAAGGAAAGTAAAAAGATTGAAAGTTCTTGGGTTGATAGAAAAATAAATAATGTCTTTGAATTGACAAGATACAGAGTAGAATGAAAACATTACCCGCATTTGAGAAGCATGCGGCTACCTAAATCCACTGAACTGCCAGAATAATAGCTATAACCCACGTTCTTTCAGAAGTAAAATATATTCTATAACAAAAAAATCGGCGCACCTGTCCGATTGTAATGAAATTTCGTATGCAAAGACATTTTGAGCGAACATGCAAATGAATAAAATTTGGTGTGCAATGAATAAATAGTGGGAGCTCCAGCGTATCGGAACTGCGCATTCAGCAGGTGTATATCTGCAGGTGAGTATGTTCTAGGGTGCCATCTCCTTTAATAGCTGGACCCCTTTGGTAGTCATTTCTAGCACACTAACAGCATAGCAGTACGTAGACAACATTCTACGACCGGTTGTGTTACCGTTCCTTTTGAGACACCCCGTATTTACTTTTCAACAAGATAATGCCCGGCTGTTCACGGCACGTGTTGCTATGAATTGTCTTCAAGTTTGTCCAACACTTCCTTGGCCAGCTAGGTCTCCTGAGCTCTCTCCCATAGAGCACATTTGAGACGTTATGGGAAGGCGATTGCAACCATCCCGGATTGTTGACGATTTAGCCCGACAGTTGGAAACAATTTGGCAAGACTTTCCGCAGGACACCATCCGTAAACTTTATCAGTCTATGCTACGCCAGGTGAAATCTTGCATCCAGGTCAGAGGTGGACCAACGCCTTATTGACTTCCACCCTTTGTGTACAGTCAAACTCTAAATCAATAAATTGTTCTGAAATTTTAATCGTTTCTTTGTTTCTTATATCCAATTTGGCAAGACTTTCCGCAGGACACCATCCGTAAACTTTATCAGTCTATGCTACGCCAGGTGAAATCTTGCATACAGGCCAGAGGTGGACCAACGCCTTATTGACTTCCACCCTTTGTGTACAGTCAAACTCTAAATCAATAAATTGTTCTGAAATTTTAATCGTTTCTTTGTTTCTTATATCCAATTTGGCAAGACTTTCCGCAGGACACCATCCGTAAACTTTATCAGTCTATGCTACGCCAGGTGAAATCTTACATACAGGCCAGAGGTGGACCAACGCCTTATTGACTTCCACCCTTTGTGTACAGTCAAACTCTAAATCAATAAATTGTTCTGAAATTTTAATCGTTTCTTTTTCTATGTATGTTCTTCACATCCACCAATATTTATCGCAATCGGACAACTCCTTCTTGGTGCTTCGATTTTTTTGTTATAGAGTGTATATCGACAAGTAGATCCTTTTCTTGCAAACCATCCCACATAATCTAGTGAATCAAAGTGTAACAATAAACTACTTACATGGAAAATGTAACAGAAAAGTTTTAAACACGGTGGCTTAAAACTTATAACTTGCAAATTGGCTTCACAAATCGAGCATTCACTGAAAAAACTGAACCATTAAAAAACTAATTTTAAAAGTGTTGAGGGATAGTTTTTCATTTCTACCACGGAAAATAATATGTAATGTGTGTAAAAAACAATTTCCAAGAACTAAACTGTAAGCGAGAATTTCTACAGAAATGCATAAGTAACTTGTTTAACTAGCCAATATATTCTAAAATTTGCAAATCAGTTTTATTCATAGAGCATTACATTAAACCTCTAAATATTTTTACATCTATATAAAAATTAACTCGAATGTAACTGAACTTGCTTCATACCAGAATCTAATTTAATTTCCTAGTGACTTTTTACTCGTTACAAATTTTGAGAGAACAAATTTGAAAAACATGTATCGCTTCTCAAAATGATCACAAATAACAAGATAGATCCATCATGCATAAAGCATTGATTACAGAACACTTTCCAACTGCAATGCAATTTTATTTAATCATCTGTAAAATGCGATACATTCAGCAGTAATATTTTTAAAATTATCACAATACTACAATAATTTATTATATCTGAAAACTTAAAACTTCATAGAAAAAAATAAACTTCACTCAAATGACGTTAAATTGCCTGGATTAAACATTTCCAAAATGCGATACATTCAGCGGTAATATTTTTTAAATTATCACAATACTACAATAATTTATATTTGGAAACTTAAAATTTTATCGAAAAAAACGATCTTTATTCAAATGACGTTATTGAAATATAAATCGCCTGGCTCCCTATGTAAAGGCAATAAATATTTCATTCATACACTTTTATTCCATTCCTTCTATTCATCACAATACTACAATAATCTATTTTATTTTAAAACTTAAAACCATAACTACATTAAAAAATCGTCTTCTTCTCCATGTAAAATCAATGAATATTTCATTCATATCAGCTATATTGCAGACACCAGAGCTAAATAATTTTGCGTTAAAGAAATTCAGCAATTCTTATACAACTCATCCTATATCTTTATTTGATTACATTCTCTATAAGTGAAAATTAGGCTTCGTTGTAAAAATGATCAAAGTTTAACGATCATTTAAACTCAAATAAATTGTAATTACATTGTTTCAGCATTTAGATGTACAGAATTTAAGTAAAAGTAAAGGGATTTTACAACGGATACAATACTCAATATAAATTAAAAAGAACTTTTAAAATCACGATTTTGACACAAGATGGATGCCATATTTTATTTTGAAGTCGGTCACGTGATCGCTTCATATAATATGGATGTAATTATAATTTTAATTTTTATTTAAAAAACTTTCGAATATATTTGCTGAAATTTTTTTCATATTTTTAAGGGATAATTTGAATACTTCCTAAAACTTTAAAAGCAATTTGTGAATTTTAAATTCGCTTAAACATGTTTGAAGAATTACGTCGCATAGGGTTCAACGTATTTCATTTTTTCAATCCGGTTTCAATCGGGTGATATTACTCGGGGTATTACTAATCGAGTGATATTATTCATTTATATTCCCATAGGTCCCACAGACCGTCTGAACATCATACTAAAATTTCATTTGGATAAAGCCAATTTACTGCAGTTATCGTGCGAACGGACAGACAGATAGACAGACAGAATGAACAAAGTCATAAACACTTTTCAACTATGTTGTAAGGTGTTAACAAGAAAGATCAACCATGCTTAAAGCATTGGTTATGAAACACTTTCCAACTTCAATGCAATTTTATTTAAACATGTCTAAAATGCAATACATTCCTCGGCAGTATTTTAAAACTTATCACAATACTACATTAATTTATTATATTTGAAAACTTAAACCTTCTTCGAAAAAAAATGAACTACATTCAAATGCCGGCATTGACATATAAATTGCCTATTTTAAACATCTCTAAAATATGATACCTTCCTCGGTAATAATTTTAGAATTATCATTTAGAATTATCATACTACATTAATTTATTATATTTGAAAACTTCATTCAAATGACGTCATAGAAAAAATAACACGCCTGGCTCTCTTTATAAAAGCAACATTTCATTCATAAATAATTTCCCATTCATGTCATTCATCACAATACTACAATAATTTATTTTATTTAAAAATTAAGACCATGGAGCTACAAGTAATTAAACGCTATGCGTAAAACTTCATCGAAAAAAAATCGTCCTTCTCTTTTTAAAATCAGTGAATATTTCATTCATATCATCTATGCAGACTCCATGATCTAATATATTTTGTGTTAAAGAAATACAGCAATTCTAATACAACTCATCCTACATAGTTTTGCTGTTTACATTTTACATAGTGGAAAAATAGGCTTCGTTGTAGAAATAATCAAATTTGGGTGAGCATTTAAACTCAAATATATTAATTGCGCTGTTTCAGTATGTAGATGCATCGAATTTAAGCAAAAATAAAGTAGTTTTAGGACGGATACAACACTCAATATGAATTAAAAAGAACTTTAAAAATCCCGATTTTGAGACAAGATGGATGCCATATCTAATTTTGAAGTGGGTCACGTGATCTTTTCATATCATGGTCACGTGATCGCTTCATATAAGAGATGAAATTATTATTTTAATTTTTATTTAAAAAACTACTGAATATATTTCACTGAACTTTTTTTTATATATTTTATGGAATAATTTGAATATTCTCTAAAATTTTCGAAGCAATTTGTGAAATTTAAATCCGCTTAAAAAATATTTGAAAAATTAGGTCCCATAGGGCTCAATGTATTTCATTATTTCAACCCGGATTCAATCCAAAACTAATCGGGTGATGTTATTCATTTATATTCCCATAGGTCCCACAGACCGTCTGAACATCATACTAAAATTTCATTTTGATAAAGCCATTTTTACGGCAATTATCGTGCGAACGGACAGACAGATAGACAGACAGAATGAACAAAGTCATAAACACTTTTCAACTATGTTGTAAGGTGTTAATAAAAACGCTTTAACAATTATTTCAATTCCCGAGAGAGCACGTTTGACAATGTGACCCATCGGAGAGCTCAACATTTGTATTTGACCATTTTTCACTACAATCATAGTTACTGATATGTGCTTAAAGGGCCATAATTAAACGTTTAACACTTTACAACATAGTTGAAACGTGTTTATGACTCTGTTCATTCTGTCTGTCTGTCTGCCCTTTCTCAGGATAACTGCCGTAAATATGACTTTTTGAAAACGAATTTTTATTATGTTGTTGAGACCGCCTGTGGGACATATGGGAATGTAAATGAGTAATATCGCCAATTAAATTTTGGATTGAACCCAAGTTGAAGAAATGAAAAACACTGAACCCTACGGGACCTAATATTTCAAACATATTTTAAGCGAAGTTAAAAGTCACACATGTCTCCGAAAATTTTAGGAAATATTCAAATTATCCCATGAAATGTATGAAAAATATTTCAGGAAAATATGCTCGGTAATTTTTAAATAAAAATTAAAATAATAATGACACACATATAATATAAAGGGATTACGTGACCCACATCAAATTGAAATATGGCATCCTTCTTGTGTTAAAAATCGTGATTTTTAAAGTTATTAACACTTAACATAGTTGAAAAGTGTTTATGACTTTGTTCATTCTGTCTGTCTGTCTGTCCGTTAGCACGATAACTGCCGTAAAAATTACTTTATCAAAATGAAACTTTAGTATGTTGTTCAGACGGTCTGTGGAACTTATGGGAATATAAATAAATAATATCACCCAATTGGTTTTTTATTGAACCCGGGTTGAAAAAATGACATACATTGAACCCTATGGGACCTAATTTTTCAAACATTTTTTAAACAAAGTTAAAATTCACAAATTGCTTCGAAATTTTTAGGAAATATTTACAGTATCCCATAAAATATATAAAATAATTGTCAGTAAAATATGTTAGGTAGTTTTTTAATTAAAAATTATTTAATATGGGGAAAAAACAAATTCAATTAAATTCTGACTTTTGGGATAGCCTCCAGAAAGCAAAGTGAGATATATTATATAAAAAATATCTTTCCAAGAGTTAAATTGCTTTGTACATGAGAGAGGCTTCACATTTTAAAATAAATTTGGTAGATAATAATTTTCCAAATTTTTTTTTCAATTTTATATAACTCTCCATAATATACTTATTTGATGGCATTTTTAATGCACTTTCCTACGTCCAAGAGAGTTAAAATTTGGTACACAACTTAAATTTGTTGAACATGTTATTCTACAAAAATTTGGTGAATCTTTAAATATAGATCCTACATTTTTTTCGAAATGGCCTGCAAATAATCCCCGTTCACTTCTATAAATCATTGTTGTAATATTGTTAAAAATTCTGATGTGGGCAGCACATGTCTTTCCCTGCAGAGCTATATTCACGTTCTCTTCATTTCTTCAATAATAATTTGAGTTTATCTGCACAAAATAATAGCCATAAGTATTTTAAATGACATTGAATTTGCACGTTAAACTTAAATTTGGTTCTCATTTGGTAGCTGAACTTATTGTCAAAGGTGGCGTAGCGAAAACGCAAAAAAACTAGAATATCACAAGAACGGCTCGTCCTAGAGTAATGGGGTTAGTCTTATTCTTTTTGTTGTCAAAAATCACGTAAAAATAGGAATTTAATTGATATAATTGAGCACACGTAGTCTTTTATTTTTATATTTAACGATTTTTGCGGGCCATTTCGCAAAAATAGCCTGTTCTTTTTTCTCGAATCGAACTAGAATAACCTTCAAATGATTTATATATCAAATTTAGTTAAATTTGTTATATAAATCACTTAAAGGTTATTGAAATACGTATTATACACCAATTTTTTTAAATTTGTTCCATTAGTTTTTAGCTAGAGTGGATAAAGGCAATTTCTGCCGGCCATTTCGCAAACAAGGCAGATTATTTTATTACGAATCGTACTATAATCTAATGAACATCGGGGTTTTCTACAAAAAAACATACCATTTTATGAAATTCGGTCCATTAGTTTTTCAATTAGAGTGGATGTAATATCCTCACAGACACACAGAAGCATACACAGATATACCCTTACACACACAGACGTCTCTCTAAAAATAGTTTTTTCGTGTTCTAGAAGTCCCAAAACGTGTAGATCCTTCGAAAATTCGAGTTCCGATCTTCGGCACGATTCCAATACACACACACACACACATATATATTATCTGTGTATCTAAATTCCGTGCCTATGCAATTACAATTGTTATGATTTTAAATGATCCCTAAACTATTATTATTTCTTCAACGAAGCCGAATTTTTACTTATGGAGAATGCAAATATCTCAAGCGATTGTAAGGTGAGTTACATAAGAATTGCTGAATTTTTTCACATAAATTTATTTAGCTCTGGAGTCCGGAATACAAGTTATATGAATGAAATATTCATTGATTTTGCATAGAGAGTCTGATAATTCATATTTCGATACAGTTTTAAATATTTAAGCATAATAAATTACTGTAGTACTGTGATAATGTAAAATATATCACCACTGAATGTATCACATTTTAGAAATTTTTAAATAAAATTGCATTTCAGTTGGAAAGTGTTTCATTATCAATGCTTATGCATGATTGATCTTTCTTGCTTTTAATTTATATTTAGTGTTGCATCCGTCCAAAACCCCCTTTAATTTTGCCTTTATCCCGTGCATCGATATTTTGCGGCATGGCAGTTACAATATTTTTGAGTTCAAGTGATCATTAAATTTTGATTATTTCTACAATGAATCCTAACTTTAATGAATGTAAAATGTAAATACGTGATTGTAAGATGAGTTGTGTAAGAATTGCTGAATTTATTTAGGCAAAATTATTTAACTCTAGAATCTGGAATAAAATGTATGAATGAAATACTCACTGATTTTACATAGACAGCCAGATGATTTATATTTCGATGACATCAATTGAATAAAGTTTGAATGACGTTTTAAGCATGGAGTTAGAACGTACTTTTACATACATGGCTTTAATTTTCCATGTAAAATAAATTATTTAAATTCTGTGATAATTAAAACAGTATAGCCACTGAATGTATCGTATTTTAGAGATGTTTAAATAAAATTGGGGTTGGATAGTTTTTTTATAATGAATGCTTTATGAATGATTGATCTTTCTTGTTTTTATATTTTGTGTTACATCCGTCCTATAACCGCTTTAATTTTGCATATTGTCTATGTTTCTAAATTCTGTGCTTGCGCAATTACAATATTTTTTATTTTAAATGATCACTAAACTTTGATAATTTCTACGACGAAGCCTAATTTTAATGTATATCCACTGGAACAAACTGGATTCACAAGAATGAGGCTAGCAGATTTATTGAATAATATTAAAAAAGAAATGTAAACATATAAGATGATGCTAAGTCTTTTTGAAAAATATTTTTGAAAATGGGTAATATCTCGTGGTAGCATTTAACACTTTATGGTATTCATTTTATAATGAAAAATTTCGTATGAAATTAACATTTATTAAGAAAACTGAAAGTTCTATTAATTAATGATTTTTTCTTTCATTTTATTTGAAAATTGTCTTCCAAACATTCGATTGCGTTTAAGAAAATTAGGGTTCTAGTATCCACTAATGGTAATAATCGTACAAAAAATATTTTCTAAACGTTCGATTTACGTTCAGAAATGCTTAAAACGTGCTCTTCTGTCGAAAATAATTCAAATTTTCGACCCTTCACTATTATACATTATGCTATGCATGCAGGGAAAGGAAAAGTGCTATACTTAATCTCAAATACTTTTTCAAGAGCTTTAATAAATGTCGCAAAATGAAATAATTATTCCTCTACTGTATACGTAAGCAATGTCAAAATTCCACTCTTCGTAAAAATATCCTGCTTTAAGTGCTAACGAATATAGCGAAATACAATATCCGTTTCACATATACTAACAAACATACACACAGACATGACCTCAAAAACGTTCGATTTAAATACAGAAACGCTTAAAACGTGCTCTTCTGTCGAAAAGAATTCACATTTTGAACTCCGTCACAATATTATGCATTATGCTATGTATGTAGGGAAAGAAAAAGCGCTATATTTAATCTCAAATACTTTTTCAAGAACTTTAATAAATGTCGCAAAATGAAATAATTATTCCTCTACTGTATACATAAGTAATGTCAAAATTCCACTCTACGTAAAAGTATTCTGCTTTAAGTGCTAACGAATATAGCGAAATATAATGCCGTTGCATATATACGAACAAATATACACACAGACATGACCTCTGAAAAGTTCGATTTAAATACAGAAACGCTTAAAACGTGATCTTCTGTCGAAAAGAATTCACATTTTGGATCTCGTCACAATATTATACATTATGCTATGTATGTAGGGGAAAAAAGTACTATACCTAATCGCAAATACTTTTTCCAGAGCTTTAGTAAATGTTGCAAAAGGAAATAATTATCTCTCTACTGTAATAAGTAATGTCAAAATTTCACACTTCGTAAAAATATTCTGCTTTAAATGCTAACGAATATAACGACATATAATGTCCGGTGCACATATACTAACACACATACACACAGACAAGACCTCAAAATTTCCATGTAAATACAGAAAAATACGCTTAAAACGTGCTCTTTTGTCGACAAGAATTCGCATTTTTAACCCGTCACAACATTACCCATTATGCTGTGGTACTTTGTCTCAATGTGGTACTTTGTCTCAAATACCTTTTTAAGAACTTTAATAAATATTGCAAACTGTAATAATTATTCCTCTACTGTTTATGCAAGTAATGTCAAAATTCCACCCTTATTCCACTAAAAACACTCTGCTTTAATTGTTAACGAAATAATCTAATTAGTAATCATTGTTAGTAGAAACACAAAACCAATCTTAAAATGCATTAATCGGCTAAGCCAAAAAGGCTTACTTTCTATTTAAATTATTACAATTACTATTGTAAAATTAGAATACTATGAACATACTATAATGAAAGAAATTACGTCATTTTAAATATTTTATAAAATAAAAAAATTTAAAATTTGGTACAAAATATTTTTTAACAAATGTTTTATTGTACGCATAAAATAATACTTACATAGCATTCTTTCATAAGGTTACATACATAACTATATGCTTACTTGATTTAAGCAGTAATGAAAAAAAAAATAGCACAATTGTTTTTCTCATAAAATTGTCATTTATGAGCAATACCGATCAAACTCGTCTTCATGCTGTATATAACTACTGTTTGCAATAAACCTCTAAATCCGTCATAGTTGAAAGTAAAATGTTCACATGTGAAAGTCCATAAACCTGGACATCTGCTCGTCCAGTTTCTTTAGATATTGTACCTGAATTGCCACTCCTTCGATGTCTACTCTCACAGCAACTCCCTTTGTTTCCAAAGAAAAAGCCATCACCGACATTGGGTAAGTACCACCAGCAGATCCATATTTCTTGGCAAACCTCTCCACCATTAATTGAATATGATGTCTCCTATACTGTGTCCACGACGCAGATTGTCCAGCTGCGCATAAATATTGTATCCTGATTGAACATCCTTGGGAATTTTTTAGCTTTTCCTGCTTAAAAAGTTCGTAATCCATGGTATTGCACTTGAAGTATAGTTTGTCAAATTATCAGAGCTCAGCATAGTTTCCGGAAGTTGCATGCGTCCACAAAAGTACGACAACGACGTACAAACGGCACAGCACTTATACATCTAACCTACTTTCTGGACAGAGCAAAAGTGAAAGTTAAATCTTACTATCGGCTCTCCACAGCAAAATGGTAAATATGCCTTGCTCAATCAAGTTCCGATGCACTAGAAATAGCTACAATACTCACCTGCAGATAAATTCCAGTTTTCATGTGGTTAATCCTCAAGTGACAGTACAAAGAGGGCTTATACAAAATTGACAATACAATAAAGCCAAGGGGGAAAGAGAGTCTTTATTGTAACTTCAAGACGTTTGACAAGATTAGAACCTATGGGAAATATCTGAATTGTTATCTGCTTGTGATGACTTTCAGGTTTAGTACCACATAGAAAATGCCTCTTCTAGTTATAGTGCCACAAAGAAATAATTGAATGAATGATTGTCATATTTCTTACCATAGAGAAATCCGAGATCAAGAAATGAAAGGTTTTAACTTTGTTCTCTGAATTCCATTTGGGTTACTAGTCTATTGTCATTGTTTTTTCACTAGAATATCAGTTTAGTGCATGTAAAGTGTTTTAGGTCGGAACATTCTTCAGGTTTATCATTATAGAAATCCTTAAATAAAGGATACTATAAAGCAAAAGAATTTTTATATTCAATGCCACATAAATATGAATTACAGCTTTGTTGTATAACTGAACAAAGGAAATTAAAAACAAAATATGATGTGAGCAGCTCAAAATATTCTCTGTATAATATAATATATCTGCTTTTTTCAAACACAGTGGTGGTCACATATAATGGTGACAATATCTCCGGCAATGTTTTTTAAATTAACATTTAGCGCTTTTGGTAATTTTATCCAAATGCAATTGACATTTCATTAATATCCTGTGAAATTGGCAAATTCTTGGCCGTCAAGATCCAAATCTATTTCAAATGTATCTTATTTTGTGAATGGATTGTGTTAAATCTACGAGGATGGTGCTAAAAGATGGATTACATACTATTGCTTTGAAAATCTTGCAACTTTTTTAATTGCATGTAAATTTTTTGATGCATTTATTTGAAAACGCGCAAAATCTCATTCGCGGTTCATACTAGCATTCTAAAGTTTGTTTCATTGTTGCTAAAACAAACATTACATATGAAATTATTGTCTATTTATCAGTATTTTTATTATCAGTCTATTCTATTCTAACTTATTTTATTTATCAGTCCTGATTTTTAAACGATTTTTTCAAAAATGCATAAAAAAAAATCATACAATTTCGTGAGAACGGCTCATGCAATGTTTTTTTTTTTGTTGTTGTTTTTGTAAAATACATTAAAAAATCGAATAATATCGTGAGAACGGTCATGCTTTCTAAAAATTGCAACACATGTTTCTTATGAAAAATTACATATGAAATGCGGATTTATTTACCATTATTGTAGGTCCTGACATTTTTATGATATTTTCAAAAAATTCATCCAAAACTTACGGGGGGGGGGGGGGGGGACATTTGACAGCGTTTAAAATCAGCAGGGTCCCATAACTCACTGATTGTAATAATCACACCAAATTATATCTAAAAATCTTCATTCATTCCCGACAAATCCTGTTGACATGTAAACCGCAAGTGTCAGTTCTTATATAATAGAGAATACCACTGGAACACGTGGTATAAGGTCACAAGCCACGGGATTCTTGTCCTATGTGTATATAGAACACAAAGGAATCTAGCCTACCCCCTTTCTTTTCTTATAAGCTGACTAATCCGATTAGCAATGGATTCAGGCATGCTTCGTATTGAGAAATTGCTTGAATTTTTGTTCAGTACTTGCTGGAAGTGGGCGGAGCTGAGAACAGTGTATGACAATATACTCTCCTGAAATGCCCAACAAAAGAAAAATAACAATGCCAGGTGATAAGCTTAGGATGGATGTTTATTTTTTTAGCTTTACATACTTAGGCGCAATGTTGTTGAGTTAAAACATGTAACTTAACATTTGGAGTTTTTTAGAAATTTAATGTAAAGTACATTTAAATTTAATTAATGTTCCTTGAGATAAATGAGTATTGGAGAATTCATGGGTGACAAAATCCAAAACTATTTCGAATGCTATATTCTTTCATGAAAGGATTGTACTAAATCCACGAGAATGGTAGTAATAAATGTACTGCATAACATAGCAGGTTAAAAGAGTAAATATTTAAAAATACGTGTAAATTTTTTGATAGATTTACAAAATGGGCAATATATAGATATCAGATCATGCTAGCATTCTAAATTTTATTGCATTTGTTTTCTAACGAAAACTTAGGTATGAAATGATTGTCTATTTAACAGCTAAAAGTCTTGGTTTTTAAATCTTGAAAAAATCTTGATTTTTAAATGACAATATTTCAAGAACGTTTTATGCAAGAGCTCTAAAATGTGTATTATCTGTTTTCAAATTAGAAATTATATGTGCACTAAGTATATATTTAACATTATTGAAGGTCCTAACTGTTTTTCATGATATTTTCAAAAAATCATTCAAAAATTGGAGGGGAGGAATGTTTACCAAACATATGAACAATTTACGGAACATTGACAACTTGAAACGGTGTTTCCATGATAATTTAATATATCATAGAAACTCATATTAAACTCAAGTTTTCATGATGTATCAAAAAATTTACCAACATTATATATTTGTATTTTTATATTTTGTATATAATGGCAATGGGATATCCAAATCTAAAGATTTAAATTCATTTCTCAGTGCGTCGCTCATAACGCAAATTTTGTTTGACATTGTTTAATTATACATATGGTTATTGTACAATGTAGATCATCATATGCAATGAATACCAGTGTGAACTCAGTTGTTACTATTTCTACACAAATTTTAATATAAATATTTGTTATTCTATTCGTTAATGTATGTTAAACAAATGTTGTACTAGTAATATTTCGAAAGTTATTTACTGTAAAGATTTTTTCTGCCCAGTAGTCTTTCAAGAAGTCTGACACATGGGGCCCTTTCATTCAACCTCAAAACTCATATATTATCCTCAAGTGCAAAAAGGTTGTCAACTCCTACAGTAGAGAAAACCACTGGAACACGTGTATGAGATCACAAAGAACTAAAGTAATGCGATTATTGTGCTCAAGTGTATATAGGAAAAGAAAGGCTCCCGCCTTTCTCCCTTTCTTTCATTATAAACGGACTAATCTGGCTAAGAATGAACTCAAGCATGCTTCAAATTCAGAGGTTGCTTGAATTTATGTCCAGTACATGCTGGACATGTGTTGGAAATAGTGTTGACAGAACACTGTTCCGAACAACAAAAGGAAACCAAAACTTTCATTATAAACAGACTAATCTGGCTAAGAATGGACTTAAGCATGTTTCAAATTGAGGGGTTGCTTGAATTTATTCATGCTGGATAGTTCATTAATTCAGTACATGCTGGACATGTATTGAAAATAGTGTAGACAGAACACTGTGCCGAACAACAAAAGGAAAACAAAATTTTAATTATAAACTGACTAATCTGGTCAAGAATGGACTCAAGCATGCTTCAAATTGAGGCGTTGCTTGCATTTATATTCAGTACATGCTGGACATGTGTTGAAAATAGTGTTGACAGAACCCTGTTCCGAACAGCAAAAGGAAGAAAAAACTTCCATTATAAACTGACTAATCTGACAAAGAATGAACTCAAGCATGCTTCAAATTGAGAGGTTGCTTGAATTTATGTCCAATACATGCTGGACATGTGTTGAAAATAGTGTTGACAGAACACTGTTCTGAACAACAAAAGGAAGAAAAAAAACTTTCATTATAAACTGACTAAGAATGGATTCAAGCATGCTTGAAATTGAGAGGTTGCTTGAATTTATTCATGCTGGATTGTTCATTAATTCAGTACATGCTGGACATGTGTTAAAAATAGTGTTGACAGAACCCTGTTCCGAACAACAAAAGGAAAAAAAAACTTCCATTATAAACTGACTAATCTGGTTAAGAATGGACTCAAGCATGCTTCAAATTGAGGGGTTGCTTGCATTTATATTCAGTACATGCTGGACATGTGTTGAAAATAGTGTTGACAGAACCCTGTTCCGAACAACAAATGGAAGAAAAAACTTCCATTATAAACTGACTAATCTGGCTAAGAATGAACTCAAGCATGCTTCAAATTGAGAGGTTGCTTGAATTTATGTCCAATATATGCTGGACATGTGTTGAAAATAGTGTTGACAGAACCCTGTTCCGAACAACAAAAGGAAAAAAAAACTTCCATTATAAACTGACTAATCTGGCTAAGAATGGATTCAAGCATGCTTCAAATTGAGGGGTAGCTTGAATCATTATTATTATTTTTTTTTTTTTGCAAATGGCCAGGCACTTTGACCTTCGTCATTCGCCTTTATACAGCGGCCAGAGTGTGAACCATTTAGCCGTCCATTGACGTTGCCTCAGGCGCACCAGAGAGCCGCGGATCACATTACGCCCACAACACAAACATCCATGCCTAATGTGGGGCTCGAACCCACAACGTGGCTGTCGAGCGAATGCTACGGAAACGCTTGCCTTGACCACTCGACAACCACGTCGGCTTGCTTGAATTTATTCATGCTGAATGGTTCATTAATTCAGTACATGCTGGACATGTATTGAAAATAGTGTTGACAGAACACTATTCCGCACAACAGAAGGAAAACAAAAGAAAATTAGCAATGACATGTGATAAGGCTAGAGTGGATAGTTAATTAATGAGCTTTTCATTCGTAGGCGTAATGTGGAGTTGAGGATAGGGGTGCAGAGGTAAGTGTTTTGTGAACTTTTTTCAACATTCATTATTGGAAAAGTTGGGCATTGAAATATTTGTCTCCACAATTCATTAAAAAAGTAATTGAAAATTATTGTTTTAAATTTAATTTCTAAAATATCTTTACACTCACTTATAGATAAAAAGGTATTTTCTATATTTTAAAAGTACAGAATGTATTCAGAGTGCAATAAAAATTTTTTGAAACTTTTATTTCAGATATTACTTTTTGCAATAAAGACATAGAAACAGCAGATATACAATATTGTAAATACAACAAATTATAATAACACGAATATCATCAAAATAATCCTACAAGGGTTATAAACAGTTCGTATCAGCATTTAAATGCATCTCCCTAAACCCTTCAACATGCTGGCGTCTTCAACGACTGTCTAGTAAGCGTATATCTGGACAATCAATCGTGATTGGCTGTAACGCAATCGTGATTGGCCGTATTTGCATACTGCCATCTACATCCGCAGCGATTTTCAGCCCCTCAAATTCCAATACGCTTTCGAAAAATGAAAATTCGCATTTCGTGCATGACGTTTGGAAGTCTGTGTATTTCCCCATCTGTTGATACTTTATTCACGTGCATTGCAACGAATTCTTCATCTAGTACTCGTTATGAAACTTTTAATTACTAACAGATAATATACAATGTCTCTTCAAGTTCCGTTATAAATTTCTTACACACTCTCACACACACACACATATCTATATATATATATGCTATATATACATATATATATATATATATATATATATATATATATATATATACAAAAAATATAGCGCTTTGACAGACTATAATTAGCTGAATATTTCAGAAGTGCAGCTGGAATTTTAATGAACTCCTGTGTAAATGCACTAAAAGTTAAAAAATATTAAGCAATTAATACCTTTAGTGCGAAAACTTAAGTTGTTCGCGATTTGTTTGACCAGAGATTACATACACGTTGTCTTGATTCCTGTATGTTGTCTACGTACCATGCCTCACGCCAAAGTTCGATCTAACTTCAAATAAAAGTCATTTCAGACCAGTCTTCTCTAACTTCGCGCTAAAGATTCTACGCTCGATGGCAGCTACAAAACGTGATTGATGGGTTTTTTAGTATTCTGTGGTATTTTATTGCCGTATGCAAGATTAAGTTCTGGCAGTGCCTTTCTATTGAACATATTGAGGATTTTAAAGCAACTGTTGAACTCAAGTTCCAAATGTGTATTTAATGGTATATCGTTTCATCAGTTAATTCTACGTGAGGATCGACGATAGTTCCCGTTTCGAACATTCTGATGTTTTTCTGTGGAATGTTTGAGATTGTGTGGCATTAATAAATCCTCCCGTGAACTAAATCTGGCCCTTGCTCCAGTTTTCAGATTATCTTGGTGATATTTAGAATCCTTTTTATATTTACCGTAGTTACCTTTATTTTAGATTTTAATACAAATCTGATGAGGGCAACACATGACTTTCCTTATATAATGCAATGAATATACTACTTTTACAGTAAAAAATATGTTTTTCTTATAGTAGATACTTATATTCTTTTCAAGATATTGAATTTTCGTCAATTAGTCGTTATTTTCATTGATTTAGCGTCATTCTTATCCATTTGGCTATAGTTCCGTGAATTTGGAAACATATGAAAAAGTCGCCAAGTTGGCGACATTCCACCAAATTCGTTGTCAAAATCACGCCAAGCGTTATGGACGAAGAAATAAGTTATTCTTACAGCAGATAAATGACTATTGACGTTCAAATACAAAAGTATTACTCAAAGTATTTTTTTCATGAGTGGAACGAGCTAGATTCAAGAAAATGATGTCACCAAATTTATCGCATGGTATTACATATGAAAAGAGAACATGTTTCGCAATAGGAAATAATTTTTTTGAATATTATATGACTTTCTCATAATTTTTTTGAAAAGTGTGCAATATCTCGAGAACGGTTCACGTTAGCGTTCTAAAATTTATGTCAATCGTTTTCTAATGAAAAATTACATAAGAAATGTCTATTTGCGTAACTTTATTAGCGGTTTTGATTTTTTGACCATTTTTTCAAAATTTCACTCGAAAATTTAGGGGAGTTCTGAACATTTGATTACGTATAAAAACAATAGGTTACCAGTGTTTACGAATTGTGATTTTTGTACCAAATTTCGTTCGAATCGGTCCATTCGTTCTTCAGTTATCGTCTCCACAGGCTCACTGACACACGCACACACACACACACACACACACAGACATCACTTCAAAAATGTTTGATTCGTGATCAGCGATGCTTGAAATGTGCTCTCCCGTCGAAAACTCGAATTTGAATTTTCGATCCCGTCACAATACTTTCTTTATACTCGTACATTATGTATAAAAGGAAAGTAATAGTTAAATAAAAATGTATTATAATATTGTGTATTTTTTGTTAAGACTACAAGCTCCCTTCACTTTAAATTATAAGTTGCTTGAATTTGCGTTGTTTTTATTAAAGTTCTAATATAATTTATCTTTCATTATTATTTTTTATTTTTTTGCTTTCTTTATATACATAATGTATAAGGAAAGTATTGTGAAGGGGTCGAAAATTCGACTTCGAGTTTTCGACGGGAGAGCACGTTTGAAGCATCCCTGATCACGAATCAAACATTTTTAAGGTGATGTCTGGGAGTGTGTGTGTGTGTCAGTCAGTATGTGGAGACGATATCTCACGAATGAATGGAGCGATTCGAATGAAATTTGATACAAGAATCACAATCCGTGGATACTGGAAGTCTATTGTTTTTAAATGCAATCGAATGTTCAGAACCCCCTAAATTTTCGTGTGAAATTTTGAAAAAATCATTAAAAAATCAAAACATTTATTAAAGTTACGCAAATAGACATTTCTGATGTAATTTTTCCTTAGAAAACGATGGATACATTTTAGAACGCTAGCATGAACCGTTCTCGAGATATTGCACATTTTTCAAAAATATTTATAAAAAAATCCCATAAATTAAAAAAAATATATTAACTGTTGAGAAACATGTTCACTTTTCATATGTAATATATTGCGATAAATTTGGTGACATCATTCTTGTGGATGTGGCTCGTTCCATTCCTAAGAAAATATACTGTGAGTAACACATTTGTATTTGAACGCCAATACTAATTTATCTGCTATAAGAATAACTAATTTCTCTGTCCATAACGCTTTGCGAGATTTTGGCGACGAATTTGGAGGAATGTCGCCAACTTGGCGACTTTTTTAATGTTGCCAAACTAACGAAAATCTCGCCAAATGGATAAAAATGACGCTAAATCGATGAAAATGATGACTATTTAACGAAAATTCAATATCTTGGAAAAAATATAAGTATCTACTATAAGAATAACCTATTTTTTTACTGTAAAAGTAGTAAATTCATTGCATTATATTATGTGAATTCATGTGCTGCCCAAATAAGATTTTAATTTTTTTGTAGGGGGGAGAGATTGTTCAAAAATCCCTATATCTATATTTAAGTCTTTAGCATTACATCTTTAATCCTTTATAAAAATCCAACTCAATATAGTACTTATATACCTTGTGCACTGTTATAGTACATCAATTATCTTGATTGAGATAATGTAATAGTATTTTTTTAAATCTTCTACTAAAGTGAACTTTTAAAATAAACTTTAGTTAAGTAAAATCACACCTGTGTTTTTCTTACTGCTATTCTAATATTGTATGAGTTCATATATTTCTTAGGTTTACTGGTGAGACCGCATATTTTAAGGAAATGAATTTTAATTGTTCTTTGACATTTCTGGAAATGTGAAAATTTTAGATGATTTATAATTTCTTCTCCACACTAATATGACGATATTATCATTTTCTGTAATGGAAAAAGATATAAATATCTTTTGAAATATTTGAAAGGGATATTAATAATGTAAAAGACTTTAAATACGATATTTGTGCTAGCCTGTTCTATCTATCTATATTACAATTATTTTTTAATTTTTGATACTAAAGGGTTCCGCAGAAGTGTCTTCGTTTCTTCTTCGCTGACGCTCATCAAACCCCGTAGATCGCTTCGTGAGCCATTTCACCCCACTCGCGTAGGAGGGAGGCAGCTCACGCTCGCCATACACGACCACTCATTCGTCTTTAAACCTATGGGGTCAACAAGAAGCTCTAGAATGTTATCAGTTTTTACCCCTACGTCGTTTACGCATTGGTGTAATTTTATATATAATTTAATGAAGCGAATCTGAACTGTATTAATCACCCGGTTAATATTTAATTCCAAGTTTTTACTGTTTGTACAACGTAGAAGGTTTAAAATGTAAACAAATCTAATTTATTCAATTAGGCAGACAGGTTGCATGCTAAACACTCTAATAATCTAAATCACGAAATATTAATTTTCATAATTTTTATATTGTTGTTAATAAGAATGAACAGTAAGAAGTATATTTGTTAACTGCAATAATTATAACATTTTAATCATAATTGTTCAAGACAGCAATAGTTGTCAAATGTTCTATTTATAAGAATCAACAATAAGGCATATTATTGTCATCTGTCATCATTGCGATGTTTCTGCCAACAACCAATCACAGAGAAGTGAGAAATTAGATTGACCAATTAAATATATGCTAATACTAGAATACAAAAGTTTATTAATTACACCTTAATTAACTAAAGGCTAAATCAAAACTATAAATCAGTGTTTTTGCATTTACGGGTTCATGTGAATGTAAATGGAAAATTTTAGATCTTCACGTTTTACCACCTGTTCGTAATTCAATGTCAAATTGTCAAAGTATTTTATATATTTAAAGAAATATTTCATAATTTACACTGGCAATATAATTGTTGCTATATACGTATCGGAAGAGGAAGGTAAGTTCTTATAGCAAAGCCAAATTTAATCGTATTTGCAAGAGAATGTATATTCAGACGACATTTTTCAGAAAACTGCTCTGCATTTACGCTTAGAAAGTAATGTGTTTTAATATTTTAGACTGCCAGTACGGTGTAGTAGGTCACAGTACGTATAGATGGTCACAGTTCGGTATGGTAAGTCACAGTTCTGAATACAAATCATGAGACCGCTTCTTCGGCTAGCTTAATCGGCATTACCGCTTCTTCGGCTATAATTAGACTTTTTTCTTCAATTTTCTTCTTCGACTTGTATTAAATGTAATACTCTATATAATAAACACCAGAGTCTAAACACAGTGTTCTGTAAAGAACGAACAAAATAGAGCCATATGAGAATTCAAGCGCTATTTTAAAAGTGGAAATTTTAGTATCAGGTGCATAAAATGGAAATGAAATACAAATCTACAGCCTTCGATTTGGTAAAATTTCGTTAAATTTCTGTAGCATCTAAAATTTTCTATCATTTCTCCCGAGAATCGCATCTCCATCTTTAAAATATGAAATTTTATGCTTTGCAATAAACGATGTTATATGGATTTCAGTGTATTTTAGGGATCATTTTCTGTCAGCTTTATATATAATGAAAGTCGAGATAAACTGTTGAACATAAAGTCAGACATTATTATTGATATTTTATTTTTATCACACAGGAATTTGAAGTATTTTCCTTTTAGTTTCGAAATGTGGAAAAATATTTCTTCTAAATCAAAATTTATTATTTTTCTTAAATTCTAACAGCCGGATATATATTTACATTCCGACGTGAAAATTCATTATATACTATGCAAAGGACATCTAGTCGTTTTTCAAATTTTATGTTCAGTTTGGGGAAGAGATAACAAAAAAATCTGATGTGGGCAATACATGACTTTTCTTATAGTATAATGCAATGAATTCACTATTTTTACAATAAAAAAATAGGTTTTTCTTAGAGTAGCTATTTATATTCTTTTCAAGAAATTGAATTTTCGTCAATTAGTCGTCATTTTCACTGATTTAGTGTCATTTTTATCCATTTGGCGACATTTTCGTTAATTTGGCAACATTTTAAAAAATGGTCAAGTTGGCGACATTCCGCCAAATTCGGCTCCAAAATCTCTCCAAGCGTTATGGACGGTGAAATAAGTTATTCTTATAGCAGATACATAACTATTGGCGTTCAAATACTAAAATATTACTCAAAGTATCTTTTCTCATGAATGGAACGAGCTAGATCCAAGAAAATGATGTTACCAAATTTATCGCATGATATTACATATAAAAAATGAACATGCTTCTCAACAGTTAATATATTGTTTTTAATTTATGGGATTTTTTTATAAATTATTTAAAAAATGTGCACTATCTCGAGAACGGGTCGTGCTAGCGTTCTAAAGTTAATGTCAATCGTTTTCTAAGGAAAATGACATAAGAAATGTTTATTTGACTAACTTTATTAAAGGTTTTGATTTTTTGATGATTTTTTCAAAATTTCACTCGAAAATTTAGAGAGATTCTGAACCTTCGATTACGTTTAAAAAAAATATGCTTCCAGTATTCACGGATTGTGATTTTTGTACCAAATTTCATTCGAATCGCTCTATTTGTTCGTAAGATATCGTCTCCACAGACTCACTGACACACACACACATACTTTCACACAGACACACACACACACATACTTTCACACAGACACACACAGACACACACACCGACATCACTTCAAAAATGTTTTATTCGTGATCAGACATGCTTGAAACGTGCTCTCCAGTCGAAAATTCGAATTTGAATTTTCGACCCCGTCACAATACTTTCCTTATACATTATGTATATGAGGAAAGTAAAATTGATTATAATATTACAACAGAAACACTGATTTATTCAAGGACATTTGAATCAAAACGTCTGTAAATCAGTAGATTATATCGCCATTCCGGGCATTAATGCAAGCTAATTAGAGCAAGGCACAGTATTAAACTAATATTTTATTCAGTTAACCCCCCAATTTTGACCACTTTCAGCATTGTTCCCCAAGACTTCAGTCATTTTAGCGTTGGCTGGCTGTCCGTTCACCACTAGCTTTCCAAAACGTTCTATACATCTGTAGCAATAAAAGAAGATAGTTGACTTCCTGTCAATTTGTCGGTTCGTCTGTAGAAAAATATCTAAACGTTGTACGGACATTAAATTTTGTACACACGTATTTCAGGACCGGAGATGATATGCTTCATCGAGATGCTTTTTAAAATTCGAGATATTGATTTCATTATTTTAAGTCAAAGACATTTTCCGTTCACTTTTGATTTGCACCATATAAAAAGAAGATGTCATTATCAAAGTGCCTTATTTGCCATAAAACTGACTTTACCAAAGAAAAATTTCATTATGTTGTTGAAAGGGTCTATGGGACATATGGGAATGTAAAAGAATAATATCACCCAACCAGTTTTGAATTAACCGCGGGTTGAAAATATGAAATACATTGTACCCCATGGGACATAATTTTTCAAAAATTTTTTAAGCAGAGTTAAAATTCACAAATTGTTTCGAAGATTTTAAGAAATATTCAAATTATCACAGAAAATGTGTAAAAAAATTTCATCAAAATAAATTAAGTAGTTTTTTAAAATAAAAATCCAAATGATATTTACACACATAATATATGAAGAAATTACGTAACTCATTGCCAAATAAAATATGGTATTCCTTTACTTTCTCTGAAATACATGGTAATGTATAGAGGGGAAAGTATTGGAATCATGCCAAAAATCGCAACTCGAGTGTTCGACGGATCTACACGTTTCGAGACCTCTAGAATACGAAAAGCAATTATTAGCGTGACGTTCGTGTATCTGTCTGTCTGTTTGTGTGTCTGTCTGTCTGTCTGTCTGTGCAGATTTCGTATCCACTCTAACTAAAACACTAATTTACCTAATCTCATAAAATTTGGCAGATAATTCACTTGTGGGCGAATCAGGAGCTGATTAGTTTTGGGTACGATTGAAGATAAAAGAACCTGCCATTTTTTGCGAAATGGCCAGCATAAATTGTCCGTTTCCACTCTAGCTGAAAAACTAATACACCGAATTTCACAAAATTCAGTAGATATGTCACATGTGTCACACGGGTGCTGATTAGAATTTGGTACGATTCGGAAAAAAATAATCTGCCTTTTTTTTGCGAAATGGCCCTTCAAAAATCGTCAAATCTAAAATAAAAACTACGATGCTTGTTTTATACGTAATTTTTAAAGAAGAAAAGAATAAGACCAACCCCAGTACACAAGGACTAGCCGTTCTCGAGATATTTTAATTGTTTCGTCTTTTCTCTACGCCACATTTGAAAATAAGTCCAGTTACCTAATGAGCAAGAAAATTGAATTAAAAGTGAATTAAAATTAATTAAAATAAAGAGAACCTGGATATAAGTCTGCATGGAAAGTCATGTGCTGCTCACATCAGATATTTTACTTTCCCTGCAATACATGGTAATGTATAGGGAAAGTATTGGAATCATGCCGAAAATCACAACTCGAGTTTTCGACGGATCTAAGCGTTTCGAGACCTCTAGAATACGAAAAAACCATTTTTAGCGTGACGTCTCTGTATCTGTCTGTCTGTATGTGCAGATTTTGTATCCACTCTAATTGACCTAATTTCATAAAATTTATCAGATAACTCACTTGTGGACGAATCAGGAGCTGATTAGTTTTGGGTACGATTCAAGATAAAAGAACCTGCTTTTTTTTGCGAAATGGCCCGCATAAATTGCCCGTATCCACTGTAGCCAAAAACCATGGTTTTTGGCGAACGTCCCTTAAAGACGGTTTTTGAGTTTTATACACTTCCATACTTAACGAGCCCCTTTCACTTACCCCCTTTAGATATTTGGCGGAAAAGCATATTCTGACATGTATGACATCCCTAATACTGTGTATTTTTACGCTTTGATATTTTCCCTATGCATAGTAATGCATAGCAAAATTACTTTAATTTGAGTTTTAATGGATTTACATGTTACGGGCACGATAAAAGGTATATCCACTATATTAACGTATTGGCTATGTGTGCATGCCTGCAATGAAAAGATTAACTCTAACTTTAGAACCATTTGTCAAAATGTTATGAAATTTAGCAGTTAAATATGTCATGACTGGACCTGGCTCTTACAAGATTCGTAGATATTTGCATAAAGTTTTTTTCCTTTTCGTCAAAGAGCAAACATTTCAATAAAAGAAACCATTTTTAAGTACATGTATTAAATTCTTGTATTATACGTGATTTGTTGTGACAGACGCCAAATCATCAATAGAAAAGGGAAGTTATTTTAAAACAGCTCATTCATACAGTAATTTCAAATATGTATCTAATTCACATGTTTTGTGAAGCAAAAAGTAATGTATATAAGAAAGATATTATAAATGAATTCGAGAATGTAGAGAAAATCGGCAACTACTGACATCAGGTTTTATACCATTAACCCCTGTTTATTTAGATTTACTGACTTTTAAGCCTTTTAAGCTTTTTATGTCTTCCAGATTTGTTTAGAAAGTTGTAAAAGTGTATCACTACTTTGTATTCAAGATCATCATTAATGTGAATAGTATTATTCCCAAACGCCATAAACGGCTTCTCACCTACTTCTGGTGCATTAAGGATTATATGTATACATTTCATTGCTTTTATGACACTAATATCAGTAGAAGCTCTTATGTGCCCTTTGTGACATAAGGACTTCTACTGGCCATATTAATGCCTCTTAGTACCATATTTAATGCCTGTCATTGGAAATCGTAATGGTGCATACATGGGAACTTTAAATGGTCGGAAGAACATGTCCCTTTAAAGTCAATTTATGAGACGGCTGTGTTGTGAGACGGCAATTAAGCTTATTTCGCTCAATTTCTGGGACTTCCTCTTCCTGCTTCAGCACAAAACGGACCTTATTCCCAATTTTATGCAAGATATTCAAAATTGCTAGATTTTAGAAATGTATCAAGGTTGTCCGAAATAATTATGATGTTTGCAGAGCACGATTTTTCTACACACAGTTATAAATTAGTATTTTGATACTAGAATTCAAGCCTTTTAAAGACAAAAAAGTAACTCTTTTAAAAGTTAAATTATGACATACAAATTTTGTTTTGTTTAACAATTTATTAGGTACAGATGTTGTATAATCCTTTTTTCATTCTTGTCTATTTTATGTAAGATTTTGGCAATCCCTGCAATGATTTGGAGAACATTCCATTCTGGCAACCCTTTTCGAGTCTTCTGTCGCCCTTTTATCGACAATGTAAAAATCGCAACATTCCGTTCTGGTAACGTTTTTCGCGTTTATTGTCACACTTTTATTGTCTTTTGAAGCCCTTTTGTCTCCAACCTTTTGTCGCCAATGTCCTTTTTAAGGTTTCAAAGATAAACAATTACATTTGATATCTCAATTACGGTTCGTGAAAGCATCGTCATATGAATTTCATTTTCAAGGTTCCAAGGATAGCCAATTACGTTTGATATCTCAATTACAGTTCGGGAAAGTATTGTTATGTGAATGTCTTTGTCCTTTTTAAGGTTTCAAGGATAATCAATTACATATGATATCGTAATTAAGGTTCGTAAAATTATTATTATATGTATGTTTTTTTAAGGTTTCAAAGATAACCAAATACGAAGTTCCCAGCACAGACTAGTTCTGCCTTTATACTATAATCTAAGGGGCGGCTGAGTCATAGTAATAAAAAGATAATTTACATGAAAAGACGATTCAAAAAACGGGCTATGCTTTTTGGATCTGAACTATTGTTGTTATTGAGACCCAGACCGTCCGACGTACCAAAAAGATGTAAAGTAATTGTTTGGACGGCCGGGAAGTGCCACCCAATTTACATCGGAACCCAGTGGGGGAGGCATCCACAGGGACCGTACTCTCCTTTTCTTACCACCAATCTCTCGGAAGGACTTACTGACCCACATGTTTAACGTGATCGTATTCCGCGTGAACACGGAGGCAGTTTTGGCAGTGGCAGAAATCGAACCCGGGCCTACCGAGTGCAATTCCTGGAGCTAACCACTGGACTACCTCGCCCTTGGATCTGAATTGCGACGAATCACAATTCAGGATCACTCGAGTCGCAGAATTTAAAAACTGAGGCACACACATGGATGTCCTCACATACTAAATTACGTATTAAATAAATGTTTATTAGTATCATTGCCTGTCAAAATTATTTTATGATGTTTTGAAGAAATATTCAAAATTTTACAGCCTTTCGAATATTTGACAGCGTATATAATCAATATGGTTCCAGTATACGTATAAATAGTAATAATCGAACTGAATTTCATATTAGTTCTAGTTTTTAAAATTCCCTTGAGATTCAAGAATTATATCTGGAGTTTTACGAGGTCTAACAACCTGCCACTCAAACGGCTACTGCAAACCCTTGTGTCTGTCGAGTTATCTGGGTCTTCAACACGTGCATTGAAGAACATATTTATAAAAGTGGTCAGGTGGTACTTTCCGCGAGAATCTGGAAATCGAAACTTTCCGGGGAAAGCACTTCTGAAAGACTAAATAATACCTAACACTAGTAATGGGCTTCCTTCGAATGAAACTATCGAATAACTCGATAGTTTCACATCATTCGATAGTCTCGATAGTAATAAAAAACTTTTCGAATATTTTTTAACCAATAGAAGGCCTGTCCCCAAACCTCAATAGGTCAAAAACTATTCAAAAACTTTTTCGCTCGATTTCACTGCCGATTAGATTAGTAAACGAACTAACTATTTAAAGGATTTTGGATGATTGCCAAATCTATTGGCCACTGCATTTCGAACACTGCGCACAGAACTATTAGTTCGATAATAGTATAATAAATAGTCAGGGTGTCCCGTTAGCCCAACAACCAATGAAAAAGTTGTCACCTTGACAAAATGGGAATTAAGATTCGTCATTCGTGATACCGCGGTCTAGAGAAAACTTTGAGAGGAATTGCCATACCACACGCATTATTGTAGTTAAAAATAGTTTGTTAATTTTGAAGTGGCAATTTCCAGGCATAAACAACTCGCGCAAAGATTTTAAATTGTGCTATGCACACAGGATCCAGTGACGTCTAAGGAAATTCAGTGGCGTCGTTGGAATAAGATGAGAGTCGTAGTTAACGAATTCGGTCCCTCCTGAGAGCCCGAGAACAAAATGCGAGCGTTCTTAATTCTAATGTCATCATATGCGCAAAGCGAGGTAAAAATAATTAAGTCCGTCACGCCATGGGATGACAACCCCTGTAAATTAGTAATAGTGACACCGTGGAGAGAAGTATGAGATCTACTGAGTATACAAGTAAATGAACTAAATGAAGTGATTTTGCAGTGAAATGCAAATTCGAGTGATTTTGCGTTCTTAATTCTAATGTCATCATATGCGCAGAGCGAGGTAAAAATAATTAAATCAGTCATGCCCCGGGATGACAACCCTTGCAAATTAGTAATAGTAATACCTTGAAGGGAAGAATATGATCTATTATTTCATCCATGAGTTACACAAGTAAATGAACTAAATGACGTATTCGAGTGATTTCGTACGAGTGCCAAATCTATCGCCCACCGCATTTAGCTGTTTTCATTCGAATACTTTGAGTTCGATAGGAGTATACTAAATTAGAAACACAAGTAAATGATTTTGGACGATTGCAGAATATATTGGCCAACTCTATAGCATTCCTTTGCATTGAGCGGAAAATTGCATTCAAATGATTTTGAACGTAAGATTGCATTCAAATGATTTTGCGGGATAGATTGCATTCAAATGATTTTGCGGGATAGATTGCATTCAAATGATTTTGTGTGATACATTGCATTCAAATGACAGCAGAGCAGATTTTGACTTAAGAATCAAAATAAATATCCAAGCATCCAAGACATTTTTCCTTCGGGGCACCTGTGAGAAAACTCGCGTATCCCCACATCGAAGTTAGGTGTTTTTGTGCACAATTTAGTTGACAGTTGGATGAATTTTCAGCATTCCTTCGGTTTTTCAGCATTCCTTCGGAGGATAGTCAAGAACAGCTGGCTTATGCAACAGTTATATAGTACTTGTATATTGAACGATGGGCGACAGAATCGGAACAAGTCAAGCAAATGGGACAGACATTAAAGAAGGAGAAATGTTACTGGGTGCAAACTCTCTTTAATGAGATGGGTTCGAAGTGTGAAGTTCATGGGGCTCATTGTAACAATAGCCTAATCAGTGGTCTCAAGGTAAAAAATTGACATGACAAGTGATAATTCCGAAAATCAAAGTTTTACATGTGCAATGAAGATGTATTAAATAGTATTTATCTATAAACAAATTAGAAATATTTAATTTAATTATATTTCTACAAATTTAGTACACATTTGATATATTAAACATATTTAGCTGATTACTGAAGCATATTTACGGTGAATAAAATCATTTTTCAGCAATTTCTTCAATTTTGCTTAATGAGAATTTTATCTCTGAAATTCTTTCATTAAAATTATTTAGAATGAATCCTGAAATATTTAAGGATATGGTAAAAGATAAATATTCATTAAAGTATCTCAATTGAGTCATTAATAAAATCCTAATTCTTCGGATCTTTATCATTTTTGCTTCAAATCAGTTTCATTAAAATTTCTTTATTATTCCTTATACAATTTATAGTTCTTAATTTTATAAATGATAGCATAATTATATATTTTCGTTGAAACCAATTAATTGACGTTAAAACAATTATATTTGTAAAAAAATTGCAAATTTATTTTATAATAATATATAATTTTTAATTTAAAAAATATATCTTGTAAACATTATGCAGCTAAAACGTTAAAGCTTGGAATTATCTCTTAGTTATTGCATATTTGCTTTATGTATTTTTGCTTAAATCGCTTTAAACAAGCAATGAGTATTGACAAACCGTGGAACATTAAACACGTGTACTGAATCACTTGGTTTAATGCAGTTTAATATAATCTTCATTTTACAGTATTGAAGATAATTTATAGAAACAAGATATGCTGAAATTGTATAAAATCTGGCTCCATAATTTATAGCTTGAACTTGAATAATTTCAGTTATTTTTTTAAATATCTATATTATACCGCAAGTAAAATTTCAGCCGCTATATTGAATCAAAATTCTCAGCGCCAATATGATTTAATTAAACGCTGGATTCTGCACTACTTTATTGCAGGAAGATGAAGTAAAAATATTTTAAAGTTATACACGTTACATCACTAATTCAAATAGTAACAAGAAAGATCAATCATGCTTAACGCATTGATTATGAAACACTTTCCAACTTCAATGCAATTTTATTTAAACATGTCTAAAATGCAATGTATTCCTCGGTAATATTTTAAAACTTATCACAATACTACATTAATTTATTATATTTGAAAACTTAAACCTTCATCGAAAAAAATGAACTTCATTCAAATGACGGCACTGAAATATAAATTGTCTGGTTTAAACATCTCTAAAATGTGATACATTCCTCGGTAATAATTTTTGAATTATCATAATACTACGATAATTTATTATATTTGAAAACTTCATCGAAAACAACTGAAATTCATTCAAATGACGTCATAGAAGAAATAACACGCCTGGCTCTCTCTATAAAAGCAGCATTTCATTCATAAATAATTTCCCATTCATGTCATTTATCACAATACTATAATAAATTATTTTATTTAAAAATTAAGATCATGGAGCTACAAGTAATTAAACTCTATGCGCAAAACTTCATTGAAAAAAATCATCCTGCTCTTTGTAAAATCAATGAATATTTCATTCATATCAGCTATGCAGACTCCATGAACTACATGATTTTGTGTTAAAGATATACAGCAATTCTAATACAACTCATTCTATATATTTTGCTGTTTACATTTTACATAGGTGAAAAACAGACTTCGTTGCAGAAATAATCAAATTTGAATGAGCATTTAAACTCAAATATATTATCATTGCGTTGTTTCAGTATGTAGATGCACAGAATTTAGGCAAAAATAAAGTTGTTTCACGATGGATACAACACTCAATATAAACTAAAACGAACTTTAAAAATCACGATTTTGAGACAAGATGGATGCCATATATCATTTTGAAGTGGGTCACATGATCTTTTCATATCATTGTCACGTGGTCGCTTCATATAAGAGGTGTTATTATTATTTTAATTTTTATTTAAAAAACTATTGAATATATTTCGCTAATTTTTTTTATATATTTTATGGAACAATTTGAATATTACCTAACATTTTCGGAGCAATTTGTGGACTTTAAATCTGCTTAAAAATGTTTGTAAAATTAGGTCCCTTAGGGCTCAATGTATTTCATTTTTTCAACCCGGGTTCAATCCAAAACTAATTGGGTGATATTATTCATTTATATTCCCATAGGTCCTACAGAGGAACAACATACTAAAATTTCATTTTGATTAAGTCAGTTTTACGGCAGTTATCGTGCTAACGGGCAGACAGACAGACAGACAGAATGAACAAAGTCATAAACACTTTTCAACTTTGTTGTAAAGTGGTAAAAATAGCCCGTCACATAGGAAATTCTGCCTTTACTTTGAGGAGACATTGGGATCAGTGGATGGGAGAAAGGTCGCACATACGGCAACCAGGCTCAGGACGCCCTCCACAGACCAATAGCCGAGAAGACCGTCACATCACCCGACACACACGCACATCGCCAACTGCATAATTGTCCGCCATCCGGACACAGACATACAGAACTTTCACTGAGGACTCCCATATCTGTCCATACCATCGCTAGGCGCCTATCTGAAGGGCATACGATATGGCGGCGCCTATTACGTGTGCTGCCACTGACATCCACCCACCGTCGCCTCGTTTGGTGCCACGTTCGACGGGATTGGACCGCAACCGAATGGAACCAAGTCGTCTTCGGCGACGAATCGAGATTCAATTTGGACAGTAATGGCAATCGTGTACGTGTGTAGTGGCCCCGTGGTGAGCCCATCAATCCTGCCTTTGTTTTACATCGGCACACCGCTCCCACAGCTGGTGTGATGGTATGGGGTGCTGTCTCATACGACACCCTGTCACCTCTAATATTGATCCACGGAACGATGACAGTCCTGCCGTATGTTCGTGGCATCCTTTAGCCACATGTGTTGTCACTCATGGCAGGCTTCCAGGAGGCATTTTTCAACAGGACAAAGCTTGGCCATACACAGCAAGGGTGTCACAGAACTGCCACCGCCACATTACCACCCTTCTCTGTCCGTCCGATCCCCAGACTTGCAACTAACTGATCGAGCATGTCTGGGATCACTTGGAACGGTAAGTTGGGCAGTCTATGAGTCTGTTGGAACTAGAGACGCACTTACAACAGCTGTGGAATGAGAGTACGCAGGAAACCATACGGGACCAGTATGTCTCAATGCCCGCCCGTATGGAATTATGCATTCACGCCAGAGGTAGCCCATTAGGGTTCTAGATCCTCCATTCATTTATAGTATTTCCTGTAATAAATGATGCTTTTACTTTGATTTTTGTTTCACTTATTTATATCAACGTTGCACTTACATATATAAAATGTCGTTCAATTCTACTATTTATTACTATTTATGTAGCTTATTAAGGTATAACAGACTTCATAAAAATTAAATGTGTATTCTGAAAACAAAAAAATAAAATTAAAAAAAAGTTTTCCAGAAAGCAACAAAATTTTCTTTCCTCGATATTTCCAAAATCCTTGTCTTTGACTTGTGTGTTTTTTCCCTTCTACTGTAGAAATAGTTTCGAAATTGTGGTTCCAGTTTCTAAAATCAAACGAATTAGATATACATTTCAATGCGCTCTGATAGTTCTATACTTTTTCATAAATTATATTGATAAACTGAATGCAGTAAAGAGGGTATTTTTTGCAATTTTATATAAATAGTTTTCTTCTATTTCGACTAAGGAAATCTAAATTAAACAATATTTTCTGGGTTAAATGCGTGCATAAATAAAATAACCTTTTGTCACAGTTATTTATAATTTCCAATTATAACTGGCTGTCTTTTTATCTACATTTTCACATAACACCCGGTTGTAATTCATAAAATAGCTATCTTTTTTCGAATCCATGAAGTAGATATCTGTCCCTGAATTCATAAAGTAATTAACTCTCCAGGTACTTGTATTTCTGTGCTACCTATTTAAAGACCTTTTTAAAATATTTTGTTGAATTCGTTAGGACCAGTCTTTATGTATCTGGATGTCCGTTTCAACTTCTTTGAGGGCATTTTAACATACCTCCCTACATCCTAGAGATCCGAAATTAGGTACACAGCTTAGTCAATTGAAACATTTTAATCTATTGAAATTCGGCGGATACTCGAGAAATTAGGACCAGATTTTTTTCCCTTTGCAAAATGGGAAAAAAAACTAAAACTGTGTATCTCATAAAATAGTTTTTATTATGTTTTATGTTTAATTTTATTTCTGTAATTGGGCTTTCATCTTTATCTTAATTAACATTTCTTAACAATGATTCTTCCTTCATTTCTACCACTTTAAAAACTCGTGCCCTTGTGCTATTTTTACTTTCCTTATATACAATAATGTATAAGGAAAGTATTGTGACGGGTTTCTACGGGAGAGCACGTTTTAAGCATCCCTGATCACGAATCGAGCATTTTTGAAGTGATGTCTGTGTGTGTGTGTGTGGCAGTGAGTCTGTGGAGACAGTAACTGACGAACGAATGGACCGATTCGAACGAAATCTGGTACAAAAATTACAATCTGTAAACACTGGAAGCCTATTATTTTATAAGCAAGAATGTTCAGAACCTCCCTAAATTTTCGAGTGAAATTTTGAAAAAATCGTCAAAAAATCAAAACCTCTAATAAAGTTACGCAAATAGACATTTCTTATGTAAATTTTTATTAGAAAACGATTGACATAAATTTTAGAGCGCTAACATGAACCGTTCTCGAGATATCGCACAGTTTTCAAAAAAATTATCAAAAATCATGTAAAATAAAAAATATATATTTCCTATTGAGAAACATGTTCACTTTGCATATGCAATACCATGCGATAAATTGGGTGACATCATTCTCGTGGATCTAGCTCGTTCCATTCATGAAAAAAAAAATTGAGTAATGCTTTTGTATTTGAACGCCAATAGTCATTTATCTGGTGTAACAATAACTTATTTTTCCGTCCATAATGCTTGACGAGATTTTGGCGACTAATTTGGCGGAATGTCTCCAACTTGGCGACTTTTGTAAATGTTGCAAATTAACGGAAAACTTGCCAAATGGATAAAACTGACGCTAAATCAATGAAAATGATGACTCGTTGACGAAAATTCAATCAATATCTTGGAAAGTATATAAGTATCTACTATAAGAATAACATTTTTTTATCTGGAAAAGTAGTAAATTCATTGCATTATATAAGGAAAGTCATTTGCTGTCCATATCAGATTTTTTTTTGTTTACGTTTATACCTTTATAATTAGTAAAGCATGGATTTATTCAATTTTATCTGTAAGTGTTTATTTTTTAACTATACATATAAACTACAATTTTCAGTTTCATTTTTGTTATGCAAGCTTTTATGCAAAAGTAATCTACTATATTAATTTTTTAATGTAGCTGCTTATTGTACTACTTTTGTAGCACAACCCGTGTATGATTCCATAAGCATTTCTTCTACATGCCATTTTATTCTTTCATAACATTTCCTTACATTTTGTCCTATATTAACTAATTTCTGCTATTTGTTTCACCCTGCTTTCATTCTCCTGTTTCTAGCTTTCATTTCTGCATTACTCATAATTCATCTGAAGTATTAAAAATAAATTAACAGTCGCTTTTTTCATTACTTATGAAACTGTTCTATTCTATATATCACCAAGACGTAAAATTTAATGATGATTTAATTTATGTTTAAAGTAGCACCTGTATGCTGTCGATAAAATATGTAAATATGAAAGCAATAAGGCACCTTCCCTGAATAAGTCTATCAAAGCTCTGGCGTTGATAAATCATCGGCTACTAATTTGAAAATCATAGGAAGGTACCTGATAAGTGGTTACTCTTTCTTTTAAGGAGGAGGTGTTCACAAATAAGGCTCGATAATGGGATTTTAGTTGCTCAATTTTCTAATTATATACATTAAACTAAGTATGATAGTGTTGTGCATTATTCATGATTTTGATCTTTAAAATATATTTACCATTGTTTTATTTTTTCAAATATATTGCAATTAACTATAACTGTTATCATTGCAATACTATTTTAAATATATTAGTAAAAATAACAATTAAAATTAACAAAAGTATCAAGTATTTCTCATTTGTGTTTTAATACTGTTATTTCACAATTTTTTAAACTCAAGAGTTTTGTTCAAAATTAGAGTTCAATCAAACTCAGAGTTTTGATCAAAACTCAGATTATATCAGGAAGCTCCTTCACCTGCACGCTGACGCTCACCACTCTCCGGAGTTCGCTTCCAGAGCTCTTTCGACCCATTTGATGTTCAGTCGTAATACACTAATTTGGAATCTTCTCCTTGTTTGATGATGCTCATCAACATTGAGCTAGCTCACTCTACGATGTTGTTCATCCTTCGGTCTCAGGTAGCTTCCCCATACGCTCGACTACCTTCTTCAACATCTCTATTTGATGTTTGGTGCGGGCGAAGTAATTTTGCCTACGCATATTTTCCTATATCTATTTATTTACTTATTTATTTATTTATTTAATTTACGTGGCAACTACAGATGGAATCCAGTTACAGTAACCACACAAACATATACAGAACAGAGCATAAAATACAAGAATACTAAGTAGTATATACATGTCAAGTGCATTAAAACAGCTTTTTAAAATTGTTGTGGAAGAGTCAAATTAAAAATATCAATATCAGTAAAATATGTATTATTGAGATCAACAAATTTATAGATAGAAATGTTTCTCGCTATGTATTTGTGTTTAACAGTAGTACTGTGATATAATATTGTTTTTTCTAATATCATTAACAGGTATATTAACAGATATTAGTGTTATATGGAATTTCAAACAAGAAAGTAAAATGGGACAATCAATAGAATTATTTAAAACTTTATAGTAAAACAAGAGGCATGGGATCATTTTCTTTAAATTAAATATTTGTCGAAGTTCGCTAGCATACATATCATATGGTTAATAGCCAGAAATTCTGTAATTTATAGTACGTAAAAGTTAGTTTATTTTGGACGACTTCTATTTGTAGAGAATACATATTGTAAATATTGTCCCAGATCAGGGACCCTATTCCATATGGGTGACCGTACATATGGCGTATGGATGGTCGTACATATGACGTATGGATGGCCATACATATGCCGCATGGAGGACCGTACATATGCCGTATGGATGACCGTACATATTCCGCATGGATGGCAATACATATGCCGTATGACTGGCAGCATATCTGCTGTATGGATCAAGGCGCCAAAGCGCCTCGTGAAGTTTCATCGCTCATACTACCCTTGCTGCAGCTCTGTCCTCTAAATTGTACGGCTCATCAGCAAAAGCATTTCTATTGTAATAAGATAGTTTTTGTTTTAAAAAAACTCTATAATAATGTAAGTAATCGAATATGAGCTGTATTATATCCAGTTATATATTTAAGTGCATATTTAACTAATTGTACGGCGCACAACAATGAAACATAAGTGTTAACAGTAACAATAATCGATTTTAATCGTATTTGTTTAAGGCAACAATAGTTACGGAACGATCTGTTTATAAAAACCGGCAATAATGCATATTATTGTCTAAGTCATCTTTGTAGCATTTCTACTAGCAGCTTATCACAGATAAGTTGGAAATCCGCTCGACCCATTAAACATTTGCCCATACTGTTAATACCAAATTCCAATAATTATTATTTAATTAACTAAGGAAAAAATCAAGTAATCAAGTAACTCATCTTGCACATTTGTAAGTATATGTTAGTCATATGTAAAATTTCATAACTGTACATTTGCGGTCTGTTCATAATGCAGTGTCTAAAAATCGCAACCTTTTTACTTTCCTTATATACTACATAATGTATAAGGAAAGTATTGTGACGGGGTCGAAAATTCGAATTCGAGTTTTCGACGGGAGAGCACGTTTCAAGCATCCCTGATCAAGAATCAAATATTTTTGAGGTGATGTCCGTGTGTGTGTGTGTGTGTATGTCAGTGAGCCTGTGGAGAAGATAACTGATGAACGAATGGACCGTTTCGAACGAAATTTGTTACAAAATTCACAATCCGTAAACACTGGAAGCTTATTGTTTTTATACGCAATCGAATGTTCTGTACCCCCCTAAATTTTCGAATGAAATTTTGAAAAAATCGTAAAAAAATCAAAGCCATTAATAAAGTTACTCAAATAGACATTTCTTATGTAATTTTTTATTAGAAAACGATTGACATATATTTTAGAACGCTAACATGAACCGTTCTCGAGATATTGCACATTTTTCAAAAAATTTATCAAGAAGTCATATAAAATAAAAAAAAAATATTTCCTATTGAGAAACATGTTCACTTTTCATATGTAATACCATGCGATAAATTTAGTGACATCATTCTTCTGAATCTAGCTCGTTCCACTCATGAAAAAAGATACTTTGAGTAATACTTTTGCATTTGGAACACCAATAATCATTTACCTACTGTAAGAATAACTTATTTCTTAGTCCATAACGCTTGGCAAAATTTTGGCGACGAATTTGGCGGAATGTCGCCAACTTGGCGACCTTTTGAAATATTGCGAAATTAGCGAAAATCTCGCCAAATGAATAAAAATGACGCTAAATCAATGAAAATGACGACTAATTGTCGAAAATTCAATATCTTGGAAAGAATATTGGTATCTACTATAAGAAAAACCTATTTTTTTACTGTAAAAGTAGTAAATTCATTACATTATATAAGGAAAGTCATGTGTTGCCCACATCAGATTTTATTAATATAGAGAACCTTGAATTATAAAGAATTGTTCGTAAATGCTGTTGCATAAACTGAAAATGTCTGTTCGATATAGATTATATCTCTGCTCTTGTCTATCTTCTTTTATTATATACACTTTTTAAAATGTTCAAAATATACGTACACTGTACTTTTCAGTTTCATTCGAACTAATATATGTTCGAAAAACTTTGTAAATGCAGCTTAATATACACTACTAAATGACTATTTTTCTCGTAGGCTTCAGAAGAAGGCGAACACCTTGCTTTTGAAATCCGATACATTTAATAATTACATTTTTCTCTTTTTTCATGAAATTTAGTTTTAAAGCATAACCAATCACGTTAATGGAAATCTGTAAATTTGTTTTATGCATGTAAATTTTATATGTAATTTTCTATAACGCATTTCATTGCAATAAATATAAAAACCGATGAGAATACTTTGAATTTTTAAAGAATTAAGTTTTAATATCATTATTACTTTCCTTGCATACATAATGTATAAGGAAAGTATTGTGACGTGTCAAAAACTCGAATTCGAGTTTTCGACGGGAGAGCACGTTTCAAGCATCCCTGATCACGAATCAAATATTTTTGAGGTGATGTCTGTGTGTGTGTGTGTGTGTGTCTGTGTCAATGAGATTGTGGAGACGATATCTGCCGAACGAACGGACCGATTTGATCGAAATTTGGTACAAAAATTACAATCCATGAATACTGGAAGCCTATTGTTTTTTTATGCAATCGAATGCTCAGAACCCCCCTAAATTTTTGAATGAAATTTTGAAAAAATCATCAAAAAATCAAAACCTCTACAAAAGTAACACAGATAGATATTTCTTATGTAATTTTTCATTAGAAAACGATTAACATAAAATTTAGAACGCTAGCATGAACCATTCTGGAGATATTGCACATTTTTTAAAAAAATTACCGAACAATTATATAAAATTAAAAAAAAATCCTATTTAGACACATCATTTTTTCATATGTAATATCATGCGATAAATTTGATGACATCATTCTAGTGGATCTAGTTCGTCCCATTCATGCAAAAAGATACTTTGAGCAATACTTTTGTATTTGAACGCCAATAGTCATTTATATGGTATATGATAAAATTATTTCTCCGTCCATAACGCCTGGCGAGATCTTGGCAACGAATTTGGCGGAATATCGTCAACTTGGCGACTTTTTTAAATGTTACCAAATTAAAAAAACTTTCGCAAAATGAAATAAAATGACGCTAAATCAATGAAAATAACGACTAATTAACGAAATTTCAATATCTTGGAAAAAATATAAGTATCTGGTAAAAGAATAACCTATTTTGTTTTTACTGTAAAAGTTACAAATATATTGCATTATATAAGGAAAGTCATGTGCTGTCCACATTAAATTTTTTTTATCTGATTATTAGCATATCAACGGCACTGAATATCTTCATTCTTCCGATAGTTTCTTAACTGTAAGATAAAATATTAAATGCAAATTAAAACATCATCGATTGAATATCACTTTTGAATGGATAGTCATTGGTATGATATTTCTTCTGCCTCTTTCACTCAAAAGTGCTTGTCAGTCTTCCGTTTTCGAAACTTTCATATCGATAATATTTTTCAAAATATGAGTAATTATTTATCTATAAGACATGACTTGTATTGCAAAATTTAAATTTCTTTCAATGTAAAATGAATGGACCTCATTATCTTTAAGTTACCACTAAACGGTATTGCATGTTGTTAGAGTTAACTCACGATACTGGATGTTCTACTCCCCACATATATGTGTGGCGTATAAAAATTTAGAGTTATTAAGTGTGTTTAGTTAGTTGCAATTGTAGGCTTAACAGGATTACATATAAATAATTAGTCCTTGTGCGGCATTGAGTACAAGCGCACTTACCATAACTACACGTAAATACATTACTCAATAAAATAAACGTTTTCAACTTTTAAAAAAATCTGATGTGGGCAACACATGACTTTCCTTATATAATGTAATGAATTTACTACTTTCACAGTAAAAATAAAGGTTATTCTTATAGTAGATACTAATATTCTTTCCAAGATATTGAATTTTCGACAACTAGTCGTCATTTTCATTGATTTAGCGTCATTTTTATCCATGTGGCGAGATATTCGTTAATTTGGCAACATTTCAAAAAGTCGCCAAGTTGGCGACATTCCGCCAAATTCGTCGCCAAAATCTCGCCAAGCGTTATGGATGAAGAAATAAGCTATTCTTAAAGCAGACAAATGACTTTTGATGTTCAATTACAAAAGTATTAGACAATCTTTTTCCAAGAATGGAACGAGCTAGATCCACGAGAATGGTGTCACCCAATTTATCATATGGTATTACTTATGAAAAGTGAAAATGTTTCTCAATAGGAAATATTTTTCTTTATTTTATATGACTTTTTGATAATTTTTTTGAAAAATGTGCAATATCTCGAGAACGGTTTGTGTTAGCGTTCTAAAATGTGTGCCAATCGTTTTCTAATGAACAATTACATAAGATATGTCTATTTGCGTAACATTATTAGTGATTTTTATTTTTTGACGATTTTTTCAAAATTTTATTCGGAAATTTAGAGGGGTTATGAACATTCGATTGCGTATAAAAACAATAAGCTTCCAGTGTTTATGGATTGTGATTTTTGTACCAAATTTGGTTCGAATCGGTCCATTCGTTCGTCAGTTATCGTCTCCACAGACTCACTGACACACACACACACACACATACTTTCACACACACACACACACAGACATCACTTCAAAAATGTTTGATTCGTGATCACGGCTGCTTGAAACGTGCTCTCCCGTCGAAAACTCGAATTCGAATTTTCGACCCCGTCACAATACTTTCTTTATACATTATGTATATTAGGAAAGTAAAAAAATCTGATGTGGGCAACACATAACTTTCCTTATATAATGCTATGAATTTACTTTCTTTTCAAGATATTGAATTTTCTTCAATTAGTCATCATTTTCATTGATTTAGCGTCATTTTGATTAATTTGGCGAGCTTTTTGTTAATTTGGCAACAATTAAAAATGTCCCCAAGTTGGCGACGTTCCGCCAAATTTGTCGCCAAAATCTCGCCAAGCGTTATGGACGGAGAAATAAGTTATTCTTGCAGCAGATAAATGACTATTGGCGTGCAAATACAAAAGTAATACCCAAAGTACCTTTTTTCATGAATGGAACGAGCTAGTTCCACGAGAATGATGTCACCAAATTTATCGCGTGGTATTACATATGAAAAGTGAACATGTTTCTCAATAGGAAATATATTTTTTTATTTTATATAACTTTCTGATAATTTGTTTGAAAAATGTGCAATATCTCAAGAACGGTTCATGTTAGCGTTACAAAATTTATGTCAATCGTTTTCTAATGAAAAATTACATAAGAAATGCCTATTTGCGTAACTTTATTAGCGGTTTTGATTTTTTGACGATTTTTTCAAAATTTCACACGGAAATTTAGGGGGGTTCTATACTTTCGATTGCGTATAAAAACAATAGGCTTCCAGTGTTTATAGATTGTGATTTTTGTACCAAATTTCGTTCGAATCGGTCCATTTGTTCGTCAGTTATCGTCTCCACAGTCTCACTGACACACATACACACACACACACACATACACAGAGACATCACTTCAAAAATGTTTGATTCGTGATCAGGGATGCTTGAAACGTACTCCCCCGTCGAAAATTCGAATTCGAATTTTCGACCCCGTCACAATACTTTCCTTATACATTATGTATATAAGGAAAGTAATTAACATTTATTAAGACATAATTTATGATAATTATTAAAATTATATGAAAAACTTCCGAAAACGCTCACTACATAAGTGCTTAAGGAGATGAGGAATCCGTGTGAAACCAAATTATTGAAATTTATTCAGACTGATTTTATATAAGAATCGGCATATACATTCTGGACCTGTTCGCCATCGCGATGCACTGCAATTTTGTTTCAAAATCACAAATTGCACTTATCTGCGTAACTGCAGTGACATCTCTACGATATGCAGATCTCTGACATTCTCTGGCATACTCTAGCATACTCTGGCATATTCTGCGAAACTACTCTGATGTACATCTAATCTGGACCTCTACAATATGCTCATCGTACTTCATGTGCTGTAACTCATCTGCCTCTAATCATGCCGATCTGCTCAACTGATCTCACTTCATTTCTACGAAAACTGCACTGACATCGCTACGTGAAAATTGGACCTCGCTTCAGCGTTGATATATTCTTGCTAGACAGCAACATCTTTTGGCTTCGGTGTTCAACACCAGCGCTGCCGTCCCTTTTACTTCCATTGCCTATTTCTTTAGTGTGGCGTTGTATGGGAAGCTTGATTGCCCCCTCTGGATCTTATGAAATCGTTGTAAGTCCTGGCCTTAAGCATTGTTTACGCCTAATTCACCCTAGTAATTTCGATGACATGCATTTACTGGGGTCATAAACTTTCCGGACCAAGACTGTCGAAAATGGCGTCACTTGTCTGCGCCTTTCGTTCGGTAGCAAATAACAAATTTGAAAATGGTACCTACTGGTCTCACAATATGATTCGAAAAAAGTGAGCAAATCGAATGAAATTTGATATGACTATTCCAATAAATAAACACCACGAGTCTCCGTTTGGGATATTTAACCCAATTAATAAGCATCAGAAGTCTACGTTTGGCATAATTATTCGAATCAATAAGAATCTGATGCATTCAGTTAAAGGGAATATCCTCAAATTTTTTGAGAAATAAGTTAAATCACAAAAATAGCATAAAAATAATTATATTATGTGTTTTTAAGAAGCCACCATGAAGCTGTCATGTTTTATTTATAAGCTTAAACTGCAGTCCACTAATATGCACCTCATTAGAAATGTTTAACGATTTTTATCCAAAATCAAAAAAAAAATTATAAAATATCGATATATATTCAGAAAAAGAAATGGGCGAAAGGTATGTAAGTACTTTTAACAAACAATAAACTATTACCATTGTATCACGAACCATTCTCGAACAGGAGATATATTAGAAGGTTTGCTTTTTTTCAGAAGAAGCATAATATATCTCCAAATCCAGCGTATTATATGAAATTTGGTATGTTCATTTTGATTGGAAACAATAAAAAGTTTGGAAGACATCCCCTTTTCGGATACCAGTACCCATGGACAGGTTTCGCTCTTATTACGTTCTCGTCAGCATGGAATAACCGGTGTCTCTAATGGCAGTAAGAAACTTGCTATAAACCTCAATTTTTGGGAACTTCCATGGGAACAGTATTTCAGTACTCCCACATGCCCGACATAAAATCCATTTACAATACAGCTTAGGTTACACGAAGCTAAAAAGGCAAAGTTCATAAACATTTTACCTTAGGAGTTGTTCAACTTTGTTGCGGGCAAAGTTAAACACTTTGCTCACAGGGTTTATTGTTTAAGAACAATTTATTGTTTATCAAAGATATAGATATAATAAATATCTAATTTTATTTATTGTTTTCTAACAATATCGAAAATTGCTAATTAGCAACGACACCCTTATGTTGGACACATCAGAATTTTTATTATTGAACTTAGCCACATTTACTTAGTTTCATCTATTTCAGGCATAAACCAGAATAATTATATCCATAATTAATAATAAATAGTAATAAATATATATAATTATAAATTATAAATTTAAATATATATAATATTAAATGCAATCAATAATAAATATTAGTCCAATAATTAATAATTATATCCTCTGCATTACACAAAAATGCATACAACTTTTCAGGCCTGTAACTTAAACAACATATTTTTAATATATTACCTGCGAACAATAATGCATTACAAAAATATGCTTATTCTTATGAAACAATTGCTTATAACTAAAGCGTTCTTAATGTCCTAAATTTCCCACGAAAGAAATAGGAAATCTTTTAGATGATGGGTAAAACAGCAATCATATGCTACCGATAGAAGGTATGAAAGTAATAAAGGAGCTTCTTCATGATAAGAGTATCAAAGGCATGGCTTTGATGGATGATCGGTAAATAATGGAAGAATCATTGGTCGGGGCTGATAAGTTAATACTCTTTTATATGAAGGAGCCTGCTCATATATACGATACGTTAATGGCTTTTTAATAGATGGGCGAAACAGATTTATTTTTGATTTGCGCCGTTATTATTTATGAATTATTAATGCTTTATAGTTAAATATCTTCGTTATCGTTAGCATTTTTTAAATATCTTGACTTGATTTATAGAGTTTTGAGTCAGGGTGTGCGTTTTTATTAGAAAAGAACTGTTTCATCCTTGGGTAAAACTGATTTTTAATTCGTAATGAATCTTGCAATTTTCCTACAGAAAAGAATAATCGAAAATATAGGAATCTGGTTAGTATATAGGTTATTTGTAATTTCTTGATAGAAAAATATATTGTAAACTAGGTAGACCAAGTAAATACAAGAAATTTTGTATTTTCACTTGATTCAGTTATAAACATTGCAAGCGTGTAGGAAACGTAGAATGTAAGTAAGTTCATAAAGTGCTACGGATATACACAATTTTACGTTTTTTTTTCTCTCTAGGGTATTATTTTATAAATTTGGTTAGGGATTTACCCATTTGAGCAGTAGTTATAATCCATTACCCACTAAATAGTGATACGCTGCTATATTATACGATCAGAGGGTTAAAACGGGGCATTCGCTCGAGAGAGGGCCGTGGCAGTCAAATTAGTGACGTCACGAAAAACGATCCACGGTTGGCAAAATGATCCCGCTCGCTCAGTTTGCGAGTTTAAAGCTAGTTTTTAAAAAAATTTTAGTACTTTTTTTTTCTTTCTCTCGGAGAGCGGAGGGGCGGAGGCCCCGTTTAAACTCGCAAACTGAGCGAACGGGATCGTTTCGCCAACCGTGGTTCGTTTTTCGTGACGTCACTAATTTGACTACCACAGCCCTCTCTCGAGCGGAGCCCCCGGTTCAAACCACTTTAATCTTACCATTTCTTTAAGACTTTAAATGACTGTCATTAGTAAACGGCAACTTTAAACAATTCAGTTACAGTGACTGAGCTGTCAGCCTGACATGCACATGTTGCGCAATGAACAAAAAATGGAAATAAAATATGACTGTTTCCGTCAAAGTTAATTTTTACATATTTTGGTTTGATGGAACGAATTCAAGGGCCACAAAAGCGGTATTGGAAACTTTAAAAAAATATTTAAATTATTGAAAAATAGTATACGTGTATTTTAAGAATCCAGTAAGAAACTAATTTGCTATCATACGCAATATAACACCACAGGAACAACAGGAACACGGAACGGGTGGGACAGCAAAGTAGTTAATGCACGGAGCTTCTACTCCAGAGTTCAATTCCAGTCTGTGACCAAACTATCACGCGGAGTACGGTCGCGTTACATATGTGGGCCCTTAAGTCCTTCCTAAAGCTTGGTGGAAAGGGAAGGAGGAAATGCATCTTGGGTGCCACCCCCACTGAGATTCTATCTAAATTATGCGGCACGGTACCGGCCGTCCAAACAAATGCCTTGCACCTTCTAGTAGGTCGAACGGTTTGTGTCGAACAAACAAACAGGGCCAGAGAAGTCAATCTCCAAGTGCGAGGCTTTCACACACCAAACTAAAAAGAGTAACAGGAGTAAATTTAAGTACTTTACACTTACTCTAAAAATTTACTTGATAAATATATTTGCTAGATAATCCTTTCAATTCTATTTGCTCCATCATATTTGTTTCTAAAAAACTGAACAATGATATGAGACATGCTTTCACAACAAACAGCGCTGCCAGTATTGCAGACCAATGCTTCTCAAACTTTGTTAGATCGCGACCCCATGCGTTCTTATTTTATAAGACGAAGATCCGGTCCCATCAAATTTACTTGTAAATACCTTTCTAATTTCTTTTTTAAGTTCATTACATAAGTAATAATTAGTCGTGGCAGAATCATAAAGCGTATTAGTACATTTATGTATACAGTGTGACATTCTAACAAATATATTGTTACATTTAAATAAGTTATCAATCACCTGACTAATGAAATTGTGTAGCATATTACAATTTCCCCAGGCCATCACCGTTAAATTTATTTATGCTGATTTTCATTGACATATCCCATTCCGGGAGAATTTTCCCCGCGGCCCGGTATAACGGTTATCAAGCCCCGGTACTGTAAACATTGTTATTGACAAATTAATTTTTTGACATTTGCTGCAGTTGAACATGTCGCTTTGACAATTTTTTTGATTGATACTAGAAAAAGTTCCAGAACCCATCTACCTGATTCGTCACTGATAAGCAGGCAATTGTTCTAATAACAGCTTTCAAAATCATCCGACCGAGCTTCATAAAAAGGTGGTCTAAATCCATGACTTCGTTCTTTCATCTATGTATAACCAGTCTGACTCTCCGGATAACAAGCTTACATGTAATGTCGGTTGACTAAGCTGTTACCTGCTAAATGAAAATAACCACTCTTGCATCCAGTGTTACAGATTTCTCAATATGTTGATCGCGATGATTATGTCCCAGGAAATAACTCTCACACCATAAGTAGAAATCCATCCATTTCAATCGGTATTTCTGAAACGAAACATTGATTCCGTATGGAAGTACACACCGATATTGGTTTAGAAATCCATTTCAGACATGATTCCGCACGGAGACAAAATATCCCATCTTTAGCATAAAATCATATATTTAAGACCATCGCCATTGCAATGGCATATCAAAAACCATTCCTTTTGTAAAGGTACATTTAAAAGTATCGCGGTCATAGGGATACATTTAAAACAATCATTGTTATAAGGTTATATTAAAAGCAATCGCTAATGTACAGATATTCATACAAATTGGCAATGCATTCCAATGGGCTATGATTTTGTGTACTTCAATTATATGCAAACATACTGTCAAATTTGCAATTCCGCCAAATTCGGTTATCTCAATAATGTGCAAACAAACCATAACCATATGGGTGCCTGTAAAATGTAGTGCATTTGTATTGTGTTTTATATGTGCATTTCAAGTATGTGTATATGCATTTGAAAATTTTGGGAAAGTCTTGTTAAGTGCTGGAGGTACCTGTCACATATATTAGCAATAAGTTGTGAGAAATTCTTAATATTTCCTCAATAGATATCTCTTAATCTCTTCTAAATTTGGCATCACAGGTCTTTGAACTGGTGTGTATTCCAGTAACGCATTATGTAATGCAAATAAAAATGACGTGGCCTCGAAATTTTACCTATGATTATTATGTACTGATGTGCAGAGATATATTTAATCACTACTATATGATGCGGAAGTAAAAATCCTTAATAAATCTTATATCTGATTCAGAATTTGATGCTAAACCCATATCAGCCATTCTCTGTAAGTTATATTTATATCAGATTCCAATAATCTGCTGTTTTGAATCACGCAGTAAGCTATTTGCACAGCTTTTCAATATATTTTGTACTGTTTTTCATACCAATATTTTACTTTTTTTATTTTAAGATTTTCATTGTAAAGAGTAGCTATTTCGCAAAATTGCTTATGGAAAAGATAAATTTGAATACAGTCCCAGCAGAGGCTTTAACGATGAAAAGAATTTTTGTCAACATTCGAAATCCATACTTAGTGTATTATTATCCCCATGGGAAATGCTGACAAAATCATTTTAATTGTACAACTGAAAGTAAAACAAGGTTTTTTTTTTCCCTTTCTGACTATGCATTATGGTGATTAATTTTTTTTAAACGGAATAACTAGATAGAATTGATAAAATTCTGCTTAGTAAAATGTGTACATGGAGATATTCAATTGTTTTCTCCATTTTTTTAAAAGAAATTAATAACACCAAATATTCATAACAATTGGGTAAACATTCATTTATTTATTATCGTAAAAAATTGAACTTTAAGAATGCAGAAATAATATTATAAAGGTGACGATTATCATTCCAACAAAAGTATTAAAGACAATATAAAACACTGAGGCGGCACATGATTTTCTCTACATAATTGAATGATTTTATTTATTTCACAGTGGAATTGCTGTGCACTAGATCCAGTATGCAATGCTTTTGAAGTGCAATTAATATCAAGTAAAAATGTATTTGGTGATGAAATAAAGATAGTAAATCATTTGTCCAAGCAGATTTATTCATACTCGCTTGCGAAATTCTTATCAAAGTACAAGTGACATTTTATCAGTATTCGAACCCCGTGAAATAAATTGTTATTGGCGATTTTAGCGTAAAACTATAAAACTATTGCAAAAAGTATATTCTCTTGTGGATGAAACAACCTAGACCAGCGAGGATGATGTTAACTGAATTCTTGAAAACTATTATTCTAGATGTGATGCCCGCAGCTAGCGGTCACGAAAAATCCCCCGCACAGCTTCAGAGATACTTCTTAAATAAGAGGGGAAAGATCATTGAAATCGGAATAACAATCTCTAAGATAGCCAAAGGAAATATTTAAAAAAAGGGAGTCCTACCTATTCCCATTGTCCTCAACCTAGAATTAAATTAAGAATGAAAATTGCATTGCCGTACACCAAAAAATACCAAAATCCCCATCCTATCCTCTTTTGGCAACAGACGATAAACGATAAAACGTATACTTGACTCTTCAAGGGTAAATCTTGAAATGTGCACAATCCAGCAGAAAAGTCCTCTTTTGAAATCCGTCCACTCCATTTCAGTAATCGGAGTGACCCAAGATCTTAACGCAAATAAATGCATTTCATTCGCCGACAAAAGAATGGAAACGTGCTACTGTACTTCTAAATAAAAGTTATTGAATCTTAAATTTAATTGCAAAAGTATACAAAATAAAATCACAAGGAAAACAATTTCATTCTTCAAGAGTTAAAGAATTATAGTTCCTGAAGACAAAATTTTAAAACCGTACCGTGTAAAGTGTATGGTTGGACTTCATTTTAAAATAACAAACACGTAGAATAATCAAAAATATCGTAAATGCACTTTTCTAAAAATCTATATAAAAAAATCGACTGTTTGGAAAGTTAGACTTCTCGAGGCTTTTCCCTTTCAACAAAAAAAAGTCGTAACTTGATTTTTTGGAGGGAGAGATATATATTTGCCCACTTATTTACGCATTTTACCGGATTTTTTTTAGAAATATTGAAAAATCTATTAAATATTTCGAAGTTCTGAAACCTCTATGCACTGTGCCGCACAAGTAATAATGTTCTTAGAACAATATTAACATTACGTACACTATATAATATTGTTCTAAAATATTTACGCCTTTAAACAATTTTTTAAGATATTTATCTTTGAGCTTTGTATATATTTTATAATTTATATTTGTTTTATAATCCAACTATTTGTACGGCTGACAATTTTTAAGATATGCAAATTTCACTAAACGGCAGTGAACTGTATTTAATCATGTTGGCATCTGCTTTTAATCATATCGCCACTGAAAATGAACATGAGGATGTTCGAAAGCGCTTTGGCTGTATTTTATGTACATCTGCAGGATGATTGTTTAATAAAGTGACCTTTGGATCTGGTTTTAAGATTTGTCATTTGTTTAGTTAATTTAGTACTTCTAAATGTATTAATAAATACTTATTTGATGCTTACTTTTCGATAATAAAGCCACTTACATAACTCTAGAATAAACCATTTTCAAGATATTTCAGTGTTTTATTTCAATTTTGGTGACGTATTGGTAATTTCCCCAATACACCACACGAGAAGGAAATTATTTTGAAATGAAGTATTCTATAAAATTTTTAACAATTACCCCTTCTTTGTGTTGTTCTGTACCATGCAACTTAAATCGATGTATATATAAAGTAAGTCATTTCTTTCGAAGTCATTTCCTCTTAATGATATAAATATTGTTTTTTGCAATTTAAATGAAGTAAAAAGGAAAAAAAATCATTAATACTTACTGCATAGTAGATTATAAACATATTAATTTAAACGGTAAAGTTACACCACCGTACTTGTATTTTTAATCAATAAAATATTTAACAAGCAATTTGATGCTTCTCTTCTAATTATACAATTCTTTAAACTGATTTTCTGTTTTAAAAATATGTAAATACAAAATTAAAATCTATTTTTTTGAGTTATTTCTTTAGAAAACATCGCCTTTTTAAATAGCTAATTATAGCTAAAAATTTTAATTAAATATTTTTAATAATATTCTTGCTGAGCCTAATTACAGATGCAGGACTTTTTAAAGATTAAATATAGAAACTGACACAGTAAATAAATTATATAATATATATAATAATATAATAATAAGTATAATAATCTATATAATAATTGTCTTACATGTTTGTGTCTTTGCACACCTTCTAAAGCTTCCCCCCCTCAAGTAACGTAGATAACTGAATCTTTGCACACTTATAGTGGTATCAGCGACGATACAAAACCTAACAGAACCGGATTTTGGCTTTACCCATCTGAGGTGAAGGATTTTTTTTTTAAAAATAAGTTTTGGAACTACATGAAACCACAGTGGTGACCTAGAAGGCAAAATATTTCCTCACTTATTGTATTAACAATTAAATATAACGAAATTTAGCTCTTTCTTTCATTTTTTACCATCTCTTTTACGCGTTGTATTCCAAGGAGCTTCAATATACAGAAATCACCTCGGAAAACATTCAGGAGAGATTAGAAGGTATTAGACACATGAATTAAGGAGTTTCTTTGTTGGATCCTAAATGAGGAAGACTAATCCCACTAGCATCTGGAAAAACTTTGTTACTCACACTCAAATTGATATTATTGGATTGTGCATTAAAAGTATATAAACAAATTACTGGGCAAATAAATTAGAATAAAAAATTGATCTTTAGCAGACTAACAAGAACGTTAGAAGTAAAGAACACACATGTAGTGGTTTATAATGAAATGTTATGATTAAATTACTTTTCAGTAAAGCATTTAGTTACTCTTTTTGTTTCAAACTCGAATAGCGATTAAATCGTTAACTTTAATTCTTTCGAAGTGGAGGCTAATTGCTGTTTAACATAACGAAAGAGAGGTTATTCCACATCAGCATGTGAAACTTTGAAGTATCTTTGTGAATCTGCATCATCAAATCTTCAGAATTACGTTGAAACGCATCGGTTATAATCTCGAAGACAACAGTCTTCGCCAGACAGCAATTCGATATAGTAAAGGAAAAAGTAGTAATATGAACCCCCACTTCGTTTTTCGTAAAGTGCGCCTACATTTTAAGCTAATTTCACTCGTTTTGGGAATGGTTTGTCGCATATTCTAATCATATACGGAGACAACAGGAGGAATAATTTTTAGAATATTTACAGTAACACCCCCTCCTATAATGCGACAACCAATAAAGTGAAATCACCAGTTTTTTTTAAATGCGGGTATTGTGGACCCCCATGAAATAGTCACAGTTTATTCGTCAGAAATGAACTTTATTGTTGAAACAACATAAATTATTTACAAACGTTACAAATATAAATTTCTTTCATGGTTCCAGAACATTCACTGTGTGCGCCCATAATTCACACATCACACACATAACCCATAGTTCTCCATGGCACTCATCAGTAGAAGCTTAGTCGCAGAAGAGACAGTTGGCATTTTGCACACCAGTTTGCTCATCCCCCACTTGGAGATCGAGCGGTGAGTCACCGGAGTGGTCAGAATGGAATAATTGGTCAGGATACATATTACCAGCAACACCATGTTGAAAATATCATATCACTGCTCCCAAACCTTACCAAAAATTTGAAGTCTGGTATCGACATATTATCGTCTAACTAGTGTAATTCAAGGTATGACGTCGAAATCTGCCCATGGTGCAACATAAATACCCATAAAACTTGTATATTACTTACATTGCCGAACGTTCGCGAATAGGATAAAACTACCAACGCTCACAACATAAATGCTTCTTAAATAATGCACGGAAGTTGCTAACTCTTATCTCAGATGGAGTGATTAGAGTTGATTTACCGCTTCACCACTAGAGTGAGCCTCGTTTCAGCCGAGGAACCAAGGTGATGCAAAATACCTGCAGGATACATATTACCATATTTCCCTCTACAGGTCATTGTCAAATTTAAACGACTCTTCCACATCTGCTTCTGTAATATCATTGCGGTCTATCAACGAATATATTGCAGTTCTCTCAATAAAATACTCCCATTGGAAGGGATGATTTTTAACTTTTACAGATCAAATTTAAGCTGGCTTAAGAGGAGAGCGGGTTAACGGGAGGTCGCTTGAAGGGGATTTCACTATATTTAAGAATGTTTTCCAATTAATTATTAATTCACTTTTACAAAAAGGAGAAAAAATAGGCACACACACACACACAGCAGTTACCTTACACCTTTCTGGTAGGTCGGACGGTCTGGGTCTCAACAACAACAACACACTCACACACAACTGGAATATCAATTCCACGACCCAGACCGGGGGGGGGGGTCTCACCTTATGGCTACCAATAGGCCTACCACTTCGTCGTCAGTCATTACAGAACCAGTTTCCCTGAATTTTTTGACTACACGAAGTATTGATGATTATTTATTCGGCACATTTCGTGCTTCAAAATGTTTGCGAAACGCTGAACGAACAGTTTTGTAAGAATTATTCTTCAAATAATGCTCCACAATAAATACACGCTCCGGTAAACTGAGCGCCATTTCAGAACTATGCGAATTGATTCTGTACTAACAACGTCATCCATTGTGCATTATATGATGCATAAATAGCGCGAAATTCAAACATCTGTCTTTATATTTATGAGATATATCAACCGAAATGTGGGTTGCGCGACTTCAGAAACACCCTAGTATCTGAATTTTATCTAGGTCATGCTCTACTAACTTCAATTTAGGGAGAGCTTTCGAAAAACATTCGAAAATGCGTTGAGGGCTGTAATGGCTTGGAAAAGATAGAAGCATTCCAATGTTTGATTCATTAAATTCATTTACTTCATTAGATTCAGTAGTTTTTGCGGGTTTTGAATTTTGCGTTTAAATAGTGGGAAGGGGGGGGGGCTTGACTCTAACAGCAATTGATCAATCATGTAATAAGATATTTTGTTATAAATGGATGAATAGCATTACAAGAATTATCCAGACTTATATTAATAACTGTTTGATTAAACGTGCAGTTCCGGAATATCAACGTAAGCCAAATACTCTGAGACATCATTAGAAATCAATTGGGAATGTCTAAACGGACAATAGTTTCAATCCTGTGTTCATAGAGGCCCGTTCTGGGCATTCTGGCTGCACTATGTAAATGTAGATTAGTGAGTAAATTTAAAGGACTCCATAATTAAATTACCTTTATTCAGAACATTTTAAAGGGGGCATTGCACTGTTAGTGCTCGGAAAGTTTCTTCAGACTAGACGTGTTTGGTTATATTTAATTAGGGAAAACTCTCGAATATTTTTTTCACACTTTGTTGACCACCTTAATTTGCATAGCATAAACGTACGCTCTTACATCTGATCAACACAAAATGATACAAATGTTGAATCCCACTTTGATTAAAATGTATGACGTGTCTAGCATATGCCTTTCTTTGCAGGTTAACACATTTTAATATTCTAAAAGAGTATTAGACCAATTCAGACTTCTTATAATAATATTAATTAGTGAGTAAGTCTGTACAGAAGCGCATTATTTCGTTATTCAAATATACAATGTTAAAAAATGTTAAAGCAGCCCCTCCACATCCACTTTTTCAAATACGATCTACGTTCTTCTGTACTTATAATTTTAATTGTTACAATAACACTTTATGTTCTCCTGTCGATTATTCTTGTAGTCTGTGTGTCATATTACACTGTCAAAACTAAATTAATTAATTTCAAATAGCGAATGTTCATAAAATGCTTGATTTATTTTTTATTGAAATGTTTGCTTAATGATAAGTTGTGTTGCTATTAAAAATGTTTAATATTATTCACATTATTTTTCTCTAGATGCACAAATAATAAAATTAAAATTCTGTATGGCGATTCGTATTGTTAAATTAATTTACAGTTGTGAGACTCATATCGTAAAGAACTCTATATCAAATTGCTATATTTGTTTCAATATCTATAAAAAATTCATGATTTAAAATTTATATATATAGAAAATAAATTGATAGACACCAGGACATCATCAAATTTTGAACTTTACAAAAAGTTCGGGAAAATCCCTACTTGACTAAAAGCAAAAATTAAACCTAACTATATTTCGAAATGCTTGATACATTGAAAACTTTGAGCTCTCGGATGCCATTATGAATAATTCCAAACACGGTTCTAGAAAACCCTACCTCTAAATCTTAAGAGCAGTGCGCCATTAAATGTTCTGTATGGAATATACTATCTAGAATGTTCTATTTAGATTGTACTATCTAAAATGTTTCATCTAGAAAGTAATTGCAACCAATCGTTACAACCAATCCAACATTTTCCATCTGAAAATAATGTAGTTTTGGGCATCATAAGTTGTGCAACCGATTTCCTACAATAAAGCAACAGCATTTTTAATTTTTCTTTTATTGATAGATTAGGAAAGTTATTTATTACTTTCCTTGGATACAATAATGTATAAGGAACGTATTGTGACGGGGTCGAAAATTCGAATTCGAGTTTTCGACGGGAGAGCACGTTTTAAGCATCCTTGATCACGAATCGAACATTTTTGAAGTGATGTCTGTCTGTGTGTGGGTGTGTGTGTGTCAGTGAATCTGTGGAGACGATAACAGAAGAACGAATGGACCAATTCGAACGAAATTTGGTACGAAAATTACAATCCGTAAACACTGGAAGCCTAATGCTTTTATACGCAATCGAATGTTCAGACCCCCCCTAAATTTTCGAGTGAAATTTTAAAAAAATCGTCAAAAAATCAAAACCTCTAACAGAGTTACGCTAATAGACATTTCTTATGTAATTTTCCATTAGAAAACGATTGACATAAATTTTATAACGCTAACATGAACCATTCTTGAGATATTGCACAGTTTTCAAAAAAATTATCAAAAAGTCATAAAATAAGAAAAAAATATTTCCTATTGAGAAATATGTTTACTTTTCATATGTAATACCATACGATACATTTGGTGACATCATTCTCGTAGATCTAGCTCGTTCCATTCATGAAAGATGATACTTTGAGCAATAATTTTGTATTTGAACGCCAATAGTCATTTGTCTGCTGTAAGAATAACTTATTTCTCCGTCCATAACGTGAGCGAATTTGACGGATAATTTGGTGGAATGTCGCCAACTCGGCGACTTTTTTAAATGTTGCTAAATTAACGAAAAACTCTCCAAATGGATAAAAATGACCCTAAATCAATGAAAATGACGACTCATTGAAGAAAATTCAATATCTTGAAAAGAATATAAATATCTACTATAAAAATAATCTATTTTTACTTTTCTTATATACATAATGTATAAGGAAAGTTTTCGACGGGAGACCACGTTTCAAGCATCCCTGATCACGAATCAAACATTTTTGAAGTGTTGTCTGTGTGTGTGTGTGTGTGTGTGTGTGTGTGTGTCTGTGTGTCAGTGAGTCTGTGGAGACGATAACTGACAAACGAATGGACCGATTCGAACGGAATTTGGTACGAAAATCACAATCTATAAACACTGGAAGCCTATTGTTTTCATACGCAATCGAATGTTCAACCCCCCCTCCCTAAATTTTGAGTGAAATTTTAAAAAAACCGTCAAAAATCAAAATCGCTAATAAAGTTACGCAAATAGACATTTCTTATGTAATGTTTCATTAGAAAACGATTGACATAAATTTTAGAACGCTAACATGAACCGTTCTCGAAGTACTGAACATTTTTCAAAAAAATTATCATAAAGTCATATAAAATAAAAAAGAAATATTTCCTATTGAGAAACATGTTCAATTTTCATATGTAATATCATGCGATAAATTGGATGACATCATTCTCATGGATCTATCTCGTTCCATTCATGAAAAAGATACTTTGAATAATACTTTTGTATTTGAACGTCAACAGTCATTTATCTGCTCTAAGAATAACTTATTTTTTCGTCCATAACGCTTGGCGAGATTTTGGCGTCGAATTTGACGAAATGTCGCCAAATTAACGAAAATCTCGCCAAAAGGATAAAAATGACGCTAAATCAATGAAAATGACGAAGAATTGTTGAAAATTCAATATCTTGGAAGGAATATAAGTATCTACTATAACAAAAACCTATTTTTTTACTCTAAAAGTAATAAATTCATTACATTATATAAGAAAAGTCATGTGTTGCCCACATCAGATTATTTTGCTGTAAAAGTAGTAAATTCATTGCATTACAGTCTGTCTCAGAATTATAAGACCACTCAAAATTCCACCCTTTCTCTACAAATACAACATTGAATGTGAATTTCATAGAAGGTGTATGAAACGAAACAATTTTGCAGTGCTGATTTAGCTTTGAAAAAAAAAAACAGATCGAATGTTATTTTTGTGCCAAATGAGTTTTCGAAATCAAGGTGTTATATAAATATAAGACCACTTTAGATTTTCTAATAATGCAGACGATTTTTATTTAACTTCTGAGTTTAACTGTAACCTAAACCATCTGGAAAGTTTGGAAAGAGGGAAAAAAAGTAGAAATTCAGAATTGAACTGTTTGATTCGTTGGATTATTAAAATGCCTCATGAAAGTGATTTGTCTGAAGTAGAAGTGCGAAAAGTTTGGTTCTACAATGGAAAAGGAAAGTCGGAACGTGAAATAAGTAAGATTCTTAATTATTCTAAATCGGCTATTTACAATTTTTTAATTAAAAATTATTGTATGGAAAGCAGAAAACATCTGACTGCAAAAAGCAGTTATCAGCTGGTGATAATAGACAAATTTTCCAGCTTGCAACGAAAAACTACCAATCCACTTATAAAAAACACAACAGACAAGTAAACAAGTGTCTTATGTAATTGTGCGGCGAAATTTGAAGTCAAATGCTGATGTTAAACCTCAAAAACTAAGATGCAAATCACGACTTCTTAAACATCTTAAAGAAGCACGTCTGAAGTGGGCAAAGAATGTCATGTCCTGGAATTCTACGTGGAAAAATATAATATTTTCGGACAAGAAAAATTTAACTTAGACAATCCGGACGGCAATAACTACTACTGGCATGACTTAAGGCAAGAATCTCGTGAGTTCTTCAGTAGGCAGATGGGAGGCGGTTCCGTTATGGTGTGGGGCGCTTTCTCATATGCAGGAAAATGCGAACTGCAAAGAGTTTATGGCAAAATGAACTCGGACAGTTATCAACAAATGTTATACGGAAGTCTGATACCCTTCGGGACACTTTTAGGAGGGCCGAAATGAAAGTTCCAACAAGATAATGCTCAAAGTCATGCATCTAAATCAACAAACGCATGGCTCAAAAGAGAAAATATTGATGTTATATCTTGGCCGAGCCTTAGCCTGGACCTAAACCTGTGGGGTTATTCGCCTCGCCAAGTATACGAAAACAACAAACAATATCATTCGTCATATGAATTGGAAGTCGCCATTATGGAGAAATGGGACAATATTCCGAAATTTGTCTTTAAAAATTTAATTAAATCAATGCCAAATTGTGTGTTTCAAGTTATTCAGAAAAATGGTGGAGCAACAACTTACTAAATTTGCTAAAACTTTCTTTTTCCACATGTGATCTTATAATTTTGTAGCAGGTATATGTGCCACTTTTTGTTATATTGCTGTTATATTTTTTTCTAAATGAATTTCGTACATGTAAATTGCTAAATTTTATTTAGAACTTATTCTGACATGGAGTAATTTTGATTTTGAATAAAAAATATTTCATTAATTGCCTAAATAACAAAAAGTCTCATGGTCTTATATTTTTGTAACAGACTGTATATAAAGAAAGTCATGTGTTGTCCACATCAGATATTTTTTTAAAGGGGCAGAAGCCAGAATAATTAATCACTTCATGTCAAGCAATTAAGCTTTTAATGTATATTTTCAAAAATAAACTTTGCATGAACGATGTTACTCACACAGTAAGAATTGCATCTGTTGATCTCTTCGAAAGTTCTTAGCTGAGCTGCATATAGGAAAACTCAAAAGATCCCATTTCGTAAAGGAATTTCTTTGATAATCAAACAGGGTCTCTTAATCTTCTGCACAAGTCGGATAGTATCGATTTCTTATATCTGGAATAAATCCACGCACCAAGGGAAATCATTAAATATCTTTCAAAGGAGCAAAAGATATTGGAATATTTATCGGTGATTGCTTCTCAGAATCATTACTACTCATTTTACATGTAGTAAAATATTATCTTTACCCAAGGTCCTTTCATGTTTTTGTTTCACTTGCACTTCTTTTCAAATGGTCCAATATCCATAATTTTTACTTGTGCTAAAGACCTTAATGATATCTATCATATTTTATTTGAACTTGTAATTTCGCTATTCGTAAGAATTTATTGATATCTTCGGTAATATAATAAGCGAATAAGTGTTTTAGAATTTGTCGTATGAAGTTTCTAAATTTTAGTATCTTAATTCTAAATCGGTACACTTACCGAATAAGAATCTGTACTATTAGAGCTGATCGCCTATACATGTTTTTATGTATGTTCCACGTACTTCGAGGTGCTAAACCAATGGCCCAGCACATTTTTTTATGTAGCATTCAGTCTGAGGAGTTATAGGGAACACTAAAAAATTTAAAAAATTCAATAAATTTTTAAACATTTTCGAACAGATATTTAAATGGCAGATAATTTGCAAATATCTTAGGAAAAGGGCGAAAAGGAAAGCCGGTTGAAAAATCTTATTCACCCCTCAATTTTAGTGCTAGGATCACCATATTTTTTTAAACTGAAGCTAAAAGTTTCAGTTCTATTGTTCAGGAATAAAAACATTTAATGAATTCGACAGTATCTTTGTTACATAATTTATAATTCCGGAATGAATAAAAAAGCGTCGTAAAAAGAAATAAATACATAGCCTTATATAGAAAATATATTATCTAATACAATTTTCGTGATAGGATCTCCATTATCTGTCAAATATCTAAATGTATTTCTAAAGGCCGCATGTGCTAAAATGCTAAAATTTTGTAAAAAAAGGCTCAGTGTTTTTATATGTATTTCCAAAAAGGTTTTATACAATTTTGGAGTCAAAATCATATTTTTTTACACTATTTATCGTCAAAATTTAACCATTTATTGTTGCAAGCGCTGTTGCCATTTCAAAAGAAGTATTTTTTAAATCATTTAAACAATTAAAAATAATTTGCGAACCCTTCTACTTTTGACTACCAACGCCATCAATTGGCGATATAATGCGTTTTCTTGAGTTTCTCAACTTTGCGAGTATAAAAGTTGTTTCCCTGATATTTTTAATTTGATATTATATTGTCATTATGAGTATTGTGATAACATTTGACTGAAATTAGATGTAACTAAATTTATTGTAGTCTTTTGTCAGTTGTGGCGTGAATAGAAATTGTCTTCCATTCTGAGTAATAGAAAACTTTTCAAGACTTAAAGAACCCGGTCCCAGCGCAATTCTTACCGTCTTACCTCTGTGAAGGAACTTGTTTCGTTGCAAACAATCAAAGTCCACACATTTCTATGTTTTCGCTGGACTTTCAGTGTTGTATTTTACAGTAAATTTACATATAGCATACTGGTAAAAAAGTTATTTCATTTTTACACACTATTTTCCCTATATACATAGTATAATGTATTACTTTTCCTATATAAGCACATAGTATAATGCATTACTTCCCTTTCATATATAGTATAAGGTATCACTTTCCCTATATGCTAAGTATAATGTACTATTTTCCCTATATGCGTAGTATAATGTATTACTTTCCCTATATACATAATATAATGTATTAATTTAACTCTTGGGCCAAACTTTAAGGGGTGATAAATCACATCTAAACAAGCAATTTTTTTCATACAAAGCAGGGTCTTAACACAAGAGGTTAACCGCTGGGTGGTAGCTCATAAAATGAGGACATGATGACTCTCTCGTGAAAAGAGGAAACACGAAAGTGACAGAGTAGGCACGAAATGCGTTTAACTGACAGAAATTGCTGAATGCATGGACAAAGTTACAGAAACTGCTCAAAAGTGCGACCACCAGCAGTAATGCAGTATTCACACCTGCGACGTAGCGAGCTGCGCACGTTAGCAAAAACACCCGGCATATCTTGAACAACGCCAGCAGCTTCACCGATCCTAGCAACAATGTCCTCTTCGGAATCGATGGGGCTATCGTAGATAAGACTTTTCATATGGCCCCCATAAGAAAAAGTCGAGACAGAAGAGATCAGGCGATCGTGCCGGTCAAGCTATGGGACCACCCCGACCAATCTATTGCCCTGGGAAAGTAGCATCTAAGGTGTGCCTCACATCCACGCTGAAATGGGGTGGTGCTCCGTCGTGTTGGAACCACATACATGCTTTAATGTGGGCAGGAACACTGTTGCAGTAACTGTGGCAATACCTTCTGTAAAAATAGGAGGTATGTTCCGTCGTCCTCTAGCGGTTCACCTCTTGCGTTACGCCCCTGCTTTGCATGACAAAAATTGCTTGTTTAGATGTGATTTATCACCCCTTTAAGTTTGGTCCAAGAGTTCTGACTCACCCTGTATATAGTAATATGTATTATTTCCCTTGGAATTAGTTTTATATGTTGTCATTCGAAAAAACGCTAACTGTATCAACGTTAATAACATTATGCCATGGAGCTTATACATACTTTTTTTCATTCTGAAAGAAATAATTTTATTGCATTGCATAGGAAAGTCATGTGCTGCCTACATCAGATTTTTTTTACATAATTTCGCAATTTCTGCAAAAATTTGAAAATGCTGACGCTTATATGTTTATATATATATATATAGTATATGTAGTCATACAGTAAATATTATATCTGTCTTTAAAGTAAATATATTCAATGTATTTCGTTAATATGTTATTAACTAATGTTTCTCGTTGAAAAACGATATACTATGTTGGTTTGGGTTTCCGTATACTCCGCTCGATCATCTACGTCAGTGAATTAGACGCACGTCCGCTCGAGTTAAAACAAGAACGTTGTAATTCAAGTTTGTTTTTTAAGTTTCCCAGTTTTCGACATACTCAAATGAATGGAATGTTCTTATGAAATTGTATCAATTACTTATGAAATTGAAATTTTCGTACTGTTAGTTTTTTCTAATGTTAGGAATTTTTCAAATATTGAGGATATTCTTACTTCATTCATTCATCTGGACATTCATTGATTGAAATAATGGTGTCGAATTCTAATGAATTCACCTTATCTGTTTCCGAGATAACGCACTACAGACGCAAAAATGCATGAGAAAACATTGCTTCAAATGCTAAGTTTTTCAAATTCTAAGTTTCTCGTGTTAATCTATTGAAAGCAAAAATACTTTAGTAATTTAGGGACAGTAAAAATCATAAAACACACTGTGATTCTAGTTTTTTCTATACTATAGAGGACATTAAATTTACATTTATATATTTGAAATCATTCGGAATTCGATATTATATTTAGAAACTCCATTAGAAAAGGTATTCGATTGCTTACAAAATCAATATTTTTTATAGATATTCTTTTTTTATGCAGCTGAAATTATTTGTCAATGTAGTGTTGATGTGTCATTTAGAACCTTAATGATTTTTCATTGATTAAATGATGATCGCTTTATAGATGTCTGCAAAAGCTGAGAAAAATGAAGAGTAATTACTGTTTGAATTTCACATATAGGGTAAACCAGGGTTAGATGACCAGCGTTTTTCAAATTGAAGATTACGAACATGTGTTATTAAAATGCATGGTCACAAAAATGTTAACACACTCAGTTGAGTTTAATGTTTTATATTTATATGAGCTTTTGTGAAAGGCAATTGATAGAAAGTAAAAAATTCCGAAATCTTAAAACTATGGTGTTGACCATCTATCACTTGGAGTTCAGGTTAAATGGCCGTGGTTTATATAATCGTGGATAATGTCTATTTTAATGGTAAATATGCGCGAGTTAAGCTTAAGGAAGTATTCGCATTTAATTAGAAGACAAGATTTTAATTCAAAAGCAAAGAAACTGCAAATAATGTGTTACTAAAATACATGAGATGATTACTTCAAAAAATAACTAAAATAAAAAAATTACTGGCAAATTTTTAAAATGCCACTTCTATTTTTATATAATAATATCACAGGACTGGCATACATCGATAAATGATAAGAATGTTTCGTACAATCAGGGATGGCAACAAACACACTTAATCCAGTCAGTTTTAATATTTGTGCTGTCTTCTCTATAATCTTCTCCGTATCCTACACATTCATTCGAATGATAAAAATCATCACTGGATGCATTATGCCACTGGATGCATATTTAATCTCATTTCCTTTTCAGAGCTGCTGCTGGAACAAGTTTGTCTCTTTTTATTTTTATTTTTCCTAGGCAGAGTAAAAGATCTTAATTTTTGTTTTCTGCTTTATTTTATCTATATTTTTCGATGACGTTAGAATAGTAGTATGTCGTCTCTGAAGTTCGGATGCAATGCGATTTTTGCTAATTAATGGAGCAGGTGCAATATCAGTCAACAGTTTTGTGAGACACCTCCTATTGGTCCCACTCAGATTGGAAGTGCTGGACTGTGGTTCAGAATATTTTTGAGTAATGCTGGATTCAGCAAGATAGACGCAGCCCATCGAGCCGTTGACTATATTTCCAGTTTTCCATTTCCTCTCTTTTTTTCTAGGCACATGAAATTCAATGAAAGCTTGCCGTACTGACGTGTCATTACGCATTACTTTACATAAATCATCTTCTGTCCACTCCCCACGGTTGCCACCCTGTTTCTTAACATATATATTTGATATCTGAAAAGAAAACAAGAAGCTGATGAACTTACATGCCAAAATAATATATATATCAGGTAGACTGGCCAACTAACCCTGAAAAATGTGGGACATCTATCCTTAGCAAACAAGACAATTGGCCATGGCGTTTATCAAGTAAACGTGGCGTCAATGAAACGCATCGAATTTAGGCATAGAGATACAATGTTTAATTCCTCGTTTAATAGCTATTGCAAGATTTTACCTCGAAATAAACAGTAATCAAAAGGCAACTTACTGGACGGAGGAAACTTTTGAGGGGTTGGAAATATAAAAAATGTTATATTTAGTGTCCTAATTGTGTGGTTAGCGAAATTCTAAGAAGACATACGTAACCAGCCATACAACGCATCCAGCTTCAAATTAATTGAGGATAGATTTCCCTTTCTGAGTATTACGTAAATAAGAACCTGACATTAGCTGCCTAATGCAACCTAATCTCAATCTTCCATGAATTTAATGTTACGTGGCATTATTGACTTTAGAGGGTTGTTTATTCCAGTACATGTCTCTCTTCAGCATCATATCATTGATCTTTTTACTTTCCCTGCATGGTAATATATAGGGAATTCCCAATACATGGTAATGTATAGGGAATATATTCGAATCATACCGAAAATCGCAACTCGAGTTTTCGATGCATCTACACGTTTTGACACCTGTAGAATATGATGAAACCATTTTTAGTGACGTCTGTGAGTGTGTCTGTCTGGGCAGATTTTGTATCCACTTAAACTAAAAAACTAATTGACCGAATTTCATAAAATTTGGTAGGTAAGTCACTTGTGAGCGATTCTGGTGCTAAATAGTTTTGGGTACAATTCGGGATAAAAGAACCCGTCTATTTTTGCAAAATGGCCCGCAAAAATGCAAAAATTGCATGTATCCACTTTAGCTGAAAAACTGTTCGATCAATTTTTCTAAAATTTAGTAAATAAGTCACTTGTGGAATACCCTGGTGCTGATTAGATGTTGGTACGATTCGAAAAAAAGGAACATGCCTTTTTTGCGAAATGGCCCACAAAAATCGTCAAAATCTAAATTAAAAAACTACGTATGCTCAAATATATTATTTAAATCCTTGTTTTATACGTAATTTTTAGCAATCAAAAAAATAAGACCAACACAATTGCACTAAGTCTAGCAGATTAGACTATTTTTTTTCAGACTAAATGTTTCGCATTTTCGCTACACCACTTCAGAAAATAATCCCGGCTGCCTAATGAAAACGAAAATTGAATAAAAAGTTCAAATTCAGTCTAAATAAGTATGGTTATTATTTGTGCAATTAAACTGAATGTAATGAATTTTTGAAGAAATAAAGACAACGCGAATATGAGTCTGCAGAGAAAGTCATGTGCTGCTCACATCAGATTTTTTATGATAGGGCAGCAATATGCTATTCTGTTTTGAAAATATGTTACAATAAAAGGACTGAAAATGCAGGTGCTGGTCTCTACATATGATCACAAGATTTGGAGGTATATGCTCACAAATTTGGATTCTACATGATGACAAGATATGGAATTGTCCATATTGGCATAATTATTGTCCCATTTAGATAAATAAAATTGAAAAACCTGTCTGTTTATTTGTGTATGGGGTATGTGCTTGTCTCATCATCACGGAGGAACGGCTGCACCGAATTGGATGAAAATTTCGAGGCAAACTTGAAACAAACAGGAGGACAGTTGGAACAAACAGTTTCTAGGAATATGGGTTATTGAAATATTAATTACAAAGCGCACTCTTAAACCTTATATTGAGGTAGTAAACGATATTTGTCCCGGAAAATTATTTGAAAATGAAAGATATAATACTGCTAAGCAGCGGAATTAAGCCCATTGAGTTTATATTTGAAAAATAAAGTGTCATGTTGCTAAGCAACGGAATTAAACCCAACGAGTTAATGTAACTGCAAACCTTTTTCGATTTAAATAATAAAGAAATGTTAAATTTTAACGGAATTGCATTTTTGATTGGATAATATCCATTCCGGCTTATGGGTTTAAAAATGATGGAGGAATATTGATATTTCCACATTCTTAATGTTTCACATTCATATGTTTTATTTTGGTGTATAACTTTTTAAATTTTTATATACCGGTATATCTTCCGGTATATCTTCTAATATACGGGTATAATTTTCGAATCTACGAAAATATTAGCAGTATCGGCATATCTTCTAATATAACGGGTATATAATCAAATACAATTTTAGCGCTTTTATTTTTGCTTATATTGATTCAATATCATATTTTCTATGCATTTATTTCCGAGCACGATCACGATGTTTTATTCTTCAGATCTGCTTGTGAAGATAATTTTGTATAGCGAGGACAGATATTCTTAAACTTATTTTTAGGAGCATTAATAAAAATATATTAATATGATGTTTCGATTAACAATGTCATATGGAATAGTATAGGAATTTTCATATGACTGAAATTTTAAGTTTCTGTATATTGTATATTAAGTATAAACAATGGACTTGCTGATAGTATTTATGTAAAACCCAGCAAACTCTAAAGCCTATAAAGAAATAAATATTTAGATTTTGTATTATAACTTAAATTTCAATTCTATGCATATTTTTCAAATCCTAAAATAATATAACTAACGAATTTTGTCGTTATAACTTCATATAACGCCAATGTGTTAGATTGATAAAGTTGTCTAAAAATACATGGCATTGTTATTTTTTAAAAGTCGAAATCGAATAATGAAATCGATGAATACTATCGAAGGAAGTAACAGATGATGCATTTTGAGGGAGGAAGTTATTGGAAGTTCAAATCGATGTGGAAATGTCTTGAACTAAACGGATTATCGCAGCTGGAAAAATATCGCAATTTTCCTATCTGCAACGTGTTTATGCACATATTTCTCTTTCTTGAAATTGATATCTACATATATTAAAATTTAAAGATTTTAATTGAAAATATCTGATATAATAATGGTGGGAAAGTACACCGTGTTCCTTAGAATTAGTCTATCCGCTGTGTAATTAAATGTTCTTTAAAATTGTGTAACTCAAATGTACGCATTGTTAAAAAGTAGTTCTTTAGAATCAAAATATTTGGGAAAATTTAATTTTTTTCTTTAAAAAAAAACAATTCTTTCCGATCATCAAACCATCATATATAAATATTTCTTATATCCAAACCACCCATATTTTACCCACAACAACTTTCCGCAGTTTTCATAAACCAACTGTGGACAAAAGATTCACTCAGTGGACTACAGATTGTAATAAGATTTAGTGTAATGTTGAGCTGTATGGATACGTACATGCTGATTGAGTTTCAGACCACCGACATATTTTCATTAACCTATAGGGTTAATTTATTCCGACGCCATGTAAAAAACCTTGCTGCCCTAACCGGGAATCGAACCACAATTCGGCCAACCCTCTTACGGTGAACTAGCTACTTGGACGTAATTGCAAGCTCCAATTCCCGAAGTGCACACTACAATTGTCTATGTCATCATAATATTTCTCATCTAATGTAAGAAGTAATTAACTGATATTTTGCAGACCAAGGTTTCTGATAATGCTAAATTGATTCTCGTAAAAATGTACACACGTTTCTATTCCCGACTACTCAACCAGCTGCTCATACCCTAGGGTGAGTCGTCTATTCCCGGCTACTCAACCAGCTGCTCATACCCTAGGGTGAGTCGTCTATTCCCGGCTACTCAACCAGCTGCTCATACCCTAGGGTGAGGGCGTCTATTCCCGGCTACTCAACCAGCTGCTCATACCCTAGGGTGAGTGGTCTATTCCCGGCTACTCAACCAGCTGCTCATACCCTAGGGTGAGTCGTCTATTCCCGGCTACTCAACCAGCTGCTCATACCCTAGGGTGAGTCGTCTATTCCCGGCTACTCAACCAGCTGCTCATACCCTAGGGTGAGTCGTCTATTCCCGGCTACTCAACCAGCTGCTCATACCCTAGGGTGAGTCGTCTATTCCCGGCTACTCAACCAGCTGCTCATACCCTAGGGTGAGTCGTCTATTCCCGGCTACTCAACCAGCTGCTCATACCCTAGGGTGAGTCGTCTATTCCCGGCTACTCAACCAGCTGCTCATACCCTAGGGTGAGTCGTCTATTCCCGGCTACTCAACCAGCTGCTCATACCCTAGGGTGAGTCGTCTATTCCCGGCTACTCAACCAGCTGCTCATACCCTAGGGTGAGTCGAGTGGCCTGGGTCTTTCACACGTTTCTATTCAAACTTTTTTTTATAAAAATTGATTTTCATAATCAATAATTAATATTAAAATTTTGTTCGAAGTTCAAAAATGGGATATATTTTGTTTGAATAATTTGGTATCACAATATGAAATAGAAATTAGTGCGATAGGCAAATATTTTCGGAAAATGTAAAAGTAAAACTGCAGCCCTAGTTCCTTTCCTTATATACAATAAAGTATAAGGGGAAAGTATTGTGACGGGGCGAAAATTCGAATTCGAGTTTTCGACGGGAGAGCACGTTTCAAGCATCCCTGATCATGAATCGAACATTCTTGAAGTGATGTCTGTGTGTGTATGTGTGTGTGTGTGTCAGTCAGCCTGTGGAGACGATAACTGACGAACGAATGGACCTATTCTAACGAAATTTGTTACAAAAATTACAATCCGTAAACACTGGAAGTCTACTGTTTTTATACGCAATCGAATGCTCAGAACCCCCCTAAATTTTCGAGTGAAATATTGAAAACATCGTCAAAATATCAAACCATCTAATAAAGTTGCGCAAATAAACATTGCTCGTGTAATATTTCATTAGAAAACGATTGACATAAATTTTAGAACACTAACATGAACCTTTTTTGAGATATTGCATATTTAAAAAAAAAAATATCAAAAAATCATATAAAAAAAAAAGATATTTCCTATTGAGAAACATATTCACTTTTCATATGTAAGACCATGCGATAAATTTGGTGACATCATTCTCGTGGATTTAGCTCGTTCCATTTATGAAAAATAATACTTTGAGTAATACTTTTATATTTGAACACCAATAGTCATTTATCTACTGTAAGAATAATTTATTTCTCCGTCCATAACGCTTGGTGAGATTTTGGCGACGAATTTGGTGAAATGTCGCCAAATGGATAAAAATGACGACTCATTGACGAAAATTCAATATCTTGGAAAAAATATAAATATCTACCATAAAAATAAGCTATCTGTTTTTACTGTAAATGTAGTAAATTCATTGCATTGTATAAGGAAAGTCATGTGCTTCCCACATCAGATTATTTAACTTTAGGATCTCAAAATTTCAAGCAATCATAACTTCCTCATTGGCTTGAGTAAAATAGATGCATTTTATATGCTTTCGGGTGCTTTTACCCGGAGACTCAGAATCTGTTACCATAAGTGTGTGTTGCCATTTGAAAAATCAACTTAGTGTAAGTTTAGTATAAAGGCGATTACACAAATTAGATGCACATATATTGAAAGACAGTATTTCAATTTTTAACACTTTTCAGCAGAGTTGGAAAGTGTTTATATGACTTTGGTCATTTTGTCTATCTGTCAATCTGTCTGTCCGTTCGCACAATAACTGTCGTAAAAATAACGCTATCAAAAAGAAATTTTAGTATGTTGTTGAGGGACGGTATGTGTAATGTCTGGGAATACAAATAAATAGTATCACCCAGTTAGTTTTTTTCCGGCCACACATTAAACTGACGTAAGTTCTAGGGTTAGCTGTGTGGTCTGTGCCTTCGACTTTAAACAAATAAATACATTGGACCCTATGGAACATAATTTTTCAAATATTTTTTAAGCGGAGTTAAAATTCACGAATTGCTTCAAAAATGTTAATAATATTCAAATTATCACATAAAATGTGTAAAAAAATATTCGACAAACATGCGTTCGGTATCCTTTTAAATAAAATTTGAAATAATAATTACACCCATATTATATGAAGAGATCACGTGACTCATTTCAAAATGAAATATGATTTCCATTTTTTTCACTATGCAAAGATCGAGATGTTTAAACATCCTTTAAATTTATATTCAGTGTTACATCCGTCATAAAACAGCTTTATATTTGCGTATTATCTGTCTATCTAAATTCTGTGCCAACGGAATTACAATATTTTTTATTTTAATTTTTCGTAATATTTCGTAATCAATGCTTTATGTATGTTTCATCTTTCTTGTTAGTGATGCATTTGATTTTACTGCATGACTAGAAAATCCAGAATAACGAGCGATGTTTGGATTTTTATTTGGCCGATTGTACATAATTGAAATTTGTCTGTTTTTGTTTCTGTTTGGAATACAATTATGTTTCTATCAAATATTTATAACAGTAGTATGTTCATAAAGCACTGAAACTACCTCCACAAATCAGGCATATAAATTCCAGTTTGTCAGAAAATATACATTTTGACAGCTGCGCAACATTTCACATACATGTAGGTTTTGATAAATGAAAACATATTTATCGATTACATATTTTCACAGCGACACGCATTTCTCATAAATTATTCAAAGGAGCATATGTGTCAGGAGAGTAAGTAAATATAGGCAAATAATATAAGTATTATTAAGCTTGACCATTGGTCAACTTCTAAATTTCAATCAGGATTTGGTTATGGATCGGGTAGCCTATTAATATGTTACTTACCTTCGACATTCTGAAAAGTAAAGAATCAAAACAATACACACTGTTTATAAAATAAAGGTCTAAAATAGGGTATCACATCGATTTATTAAAACATATAAAATATATTTGTTCATTATATTTCTAGCAACTTTCTTTTTAATACCGTGAATGTAAATCATTTCATATTGCGATTACACCTTCATCAAATTTCATAGAATCATCATCAATAGATTCATCATCATAGATTCATCATTCATATATTCATCACCATTCATCAAACAACATAATGCCATATCAGAGTTTGCTTATATTTTGGTTCCATAGACCTATGCATTAATAATTTGTTATCGAGCACTATGCCTCTCTCGGAATCATTACAAATTTCATACATGTCTAATATGTCTCTTTGGTTTCACTGAAGAATCAATAATTAAATTATATATAAATCCTCATAATGATGTATTAATCTTATTCATTATTATTCAACATCTTGTCATAATTTTTTAGATACTATCCAGTTATAATTATTATTTTCTATTTAATTTCTCATTAAAATCAATGGTTAAATTCATATGTGGTTTAGTATAACTTAATGGAATATCATTGGTATATTATCTCCAAATTTAGGGTTACCTGTAGTACGGCCTGTACAGCGCAGAGGCAAATGCGATTTTTGTACGGCGAGGGCTCATTTCCTCATACGAAATAAATTGCAGATTGCAATGTGCGGAATACGTACATATTTGGCCTTCATTTTATTTAGCACTAGCCGCCTTCGGCAACCAATGTGTTCGCTTCCCTTGAAAATTCTGACAGTGGCAAACTCGCTGGTGCCATTACCCTGTAGAATTAACAAAGTTTGTTCTAGATTAAGGACGTTAAAACCTTAATTCAATCATTTAAATTTAGTGACCATATGCTAAGCTCTGAATTCCATCAATTAAAATATAATGTAATTTTCTAATACCTATAATAATTTCATTCTGCATACTGTTACCACCACCCGATGTATACAATACATCACCACAATTCAATCCACTATAATTCAATCATTTAAATTTTATAATGGCCATATGCTGAAATATAACGTAATTGTCTAACCCGATGCAAAATCTCCAAATATAACGTTCTTTTCTAACTCAATCTACAATCTCCATAACTTTCTTTTTATGTATTTTTTTCTCCATGGAAACACCTTGCGTACTGCGCGCGCAGTGCGTTGTGGGTGAAAAACTTCAATAGCAGTTTCGTCGAGAAATTGAAATTCGGAAATTCTTAAAATCCGGATCCTGCAGCTACTTTTTATTATTTATTGATCATATTAGGCTTGTAAGAAAACCTGATATTTGAGTTTTTTAAAAATGTAAATTATTTGTCGAAATTGTCGGTACTTTTTCCGATGCGAGAATTTAAAAACGAAAATTCATTTTTTTGAGCCGAAAGTGACTTTTGTTTTAAAATCTTTAAAAAATATTAGAATTTGTCCCGAGATTTGAAATTGATATATTTTACTTGCAATTGTCTGCTCTTTTCGGTCGTGTGATTTGTTTTTTCTACGATGGTGGAGTTTTTTCAGAATGGTGGAGAGAAAAGGGAAAAAAACGGCCGAAATCGCATAAACATTAAATGAGAAAAAAAATAATTCAAATTTTTAAAATCGGTTTTCACGTGACACCTTCCCATCCCCCCGGGTCTCCGATTTTTTCATAGCTCTGTGATGCGCAGTCGCTAAGCCTATAGTGTATAAGACACAGACAGACACACAGACAGACAGACATTGCCTTTTATTATTTAAGAAGTATCCTTGTTCATCAATTCTTTTATAACACACATATCACATCCCTCCATTATTTAAGGTTTGTATCAATTGAATTTATTTCTTATAAAATTTGTTTTACCTTAAAATTCTGAATTATTATTTTAACTATCATAACAAACTATGTCGTAAAAGTACACAATTTGAAAGTGAACAAAATTTTAGCTTGTGAGGCTATTTAAAATTTGAGAAGATTGACCACCTCTCTGCATATAAAATTAATCTGCACCAGGCAGTTTAAGTAACTCACTCTAATACAGTCTATTGCAAAATACGAGTTTATAATATTCCTAATTTTTAATATAATTTAATAATTTCTTTTGACACTCTCCTACTCTAGTGATATTAATGAGTATTCAAACTATAGCTCTGTGGCTAAATAAACAATTTTGTGGGAATTAATTCTACAAATAAAATCTGCAATAGACAGAGGTGGCCTCATATCTAACAACCATGTGAAACTATGCTATAACAGTTAATCTTAATTTATTAAATGTTAAGTGTCTTCAATACATTTGACTTTCTGTGCATTTAATTAGTCATCACTTCCTTCCTTTAATTATCAGTATTTGCTTCATTTGTGTTTTGACAATAACAATACATCTAACCTTTCAATTTATAATCATTTTGAATCACTGTGCTCGCCTTCGTTATACCAATATCACATTTCAAATTTTATTTAAATTTAACACGGTTAATAATATTGTATAAAATACGCAATATAAGTTTTATCATAATAAACATTCCCTATATTTATATAAATCCTCCATACATTCTACAGATAACCTTCCTCTGCTTGCCCGTCACTTTGATTAGGATTAGAAATAAATTTAGAAATGAATTTAGAATTAAATTTAGAAATCAATTTTGTATTATATTAATTAATGTTCTTTTACAGAACTCTCGCGAAAGATAAATAATTGCAGGGTTATCAGCGGCAAAACAATGCAATGTATAATTTAATAATGAGTTCCACGAATACGATTAATTTATGGCCAATAATATCAACTATTATGGCCAATAATGTCATCTTACTAAATTAGAAATATTTAAAACCCAATTTTAAGTTTATTTTTAAAAGGTGCACCACATTTACAGGGACTGTTCCGGGGCTCGACAGGCCAGTGGTTAGCTCGCGGGAATTGGACTCGGTCGGATTGGACCCGGGTTCGATTCCCACCACTGCCAAAACTGCCACCGTGTTCACAAGGAATACGATCACGTTAAACATGTGGGTCCGTAAGTCCTTCCAAGAGATTGGAAGGACTTACGGAGGTATCTGGACCTTAGGAGAAACGATGTGGCAACAGGTAGAAAGTTCAACAGCTAAGAGTCAATTATTCAGATATGAAAAAATGGTGTAGGAGTCAAGATATTTATTATTCAAATATTAGGAGAAAAGGTGTAGCAGTCGATATACAGATATTCAAAAATAGTGTAGCTGTCAATATATTCAGTCAATAATTAATATTGAAACAGTCTATGTTGAGAGATGCACATATATCCAGTCAATATTCAGACATGGTGTGACAGTCAATTGAGAATGATCAGTCCAGAGAGATTGGATGGTGGTAGGGGAAGGAGGTTACGATCCCTGTGGATACCTCCCCCACTGGGTTCCGGTCTAAATTGGGTAAAAATTCCCGGCCGTCCAAACAGATACCTTATGCCTTTCTAGTAGGTCGGACGGTCTGGGTCGAAGAAGAAGAAGGGGCTGTTCCATCATTCTCCCAATCTATCATATATCGGATCGATTTTCATCTTTACAGATTCAAAGTGTCCATACTCTATGTAGGACACAGGGGCAGTTTGGGACAGCGTCAAAGATCAAGCACGAGACTACCGCATGCGATCCTACCACCTTAACCGCTGTGCGATCCCGGTGAGTGACGTTACTTTCATTGGAAACACAAAAATTTTTCAGGCTCTGTGGGCGGACTCTGTGAATGTGAACTGTTGCTGCTTATATTATATAGCGATTCTAACTTTGGGATCGACTTCTAAAAAAACCAGTTCTGTAAGTATCTACTGTTGTATACAAATAACCAACTATAGATTTATGAAAACATACAATATTTCTTAGGTAATTGCTTCTATATATCACATTAATAAAAGTATGTTTCGAATTTCTTTCTTAAAGGTCGTTTCATTCATTTTAAATGGACCTGTTATTTTACGTCATCCAGTTCTTCAAACATATAATTTTATCACCAAGATACATTAGTTCTTTCCCCAGAGTTGCGTTTCCCTTGTCGAATCAATGTAATTTTATGTTGCAATGTTTGCTATTTTCCTTCTTTTTTTTTCCAAGAGAGAAATTACAACGACACATTTCGTTATTTGAACCATTTTCATTTGTTTTCTTGGATGGTATTTGCTACAATACGTGACGGTATTTTAAGTAAAGCATTGTATATTTTATTACAATTAGACCATTACTTAAAGTATGAAAGCATAGTATATATATATATATAGAGATAGTATATATATATATATATATATATATATATATATATATATATATATATATATAGACGATAGTATATATATATATATATATATATATATGTGTATGTGTGTGTGTGTGTGTGTGTGTGAGTTAATTAGAATTAAATACTCAAACCCGAAGAAGAAATTAAGTCTGGTTAATCTTCGAATTTGGGCCGGTGCTGTTCTTTCCTATTATCGGCAATGTGGCGGTGGTTTTGCTGCTTTTAGTTATTATATATATATATACATATATATATATATATATATATATACATATATACATATATATATATATATATATATATATACATATATATATATATATATATATATATATACATATATATATATATATATATATATATATATATATATACATACATGTATATATATATATATATATATATATATACATATATATATATATATATATATATATATATACATATATATATATATATATATATATACATATATATATATATATATATATATACATATATATATATATATATATATATATATACATATATATATATATATATATATATATATATACATATATATATATATATATATATATATATACATATATATATATATATATATATATATATATACATATATATATATATATATATATATATATACATATATATATATATATATATATATATATATATATATATATATATATATTGAAAGATTTTAAGCGAAAATTCCACATAAACTACTGTATGTACAAAAAAAACCCCATCACTAGCATATCTGTTACAAATGAGTAACAATAGACCAAGACTAAGGATAAAGATAGAAGGTAACATATCACTACAATGGTAAAGGGAGATGAGAAGAATATTTGGATATAAAATTCACAAGTAAAAGTATATAAATATAAATATAAATATAAATAAAAATAAAAATATAACACGGCAAAAATGAGAAAAGGCAATAATAATTAGCTCAAGATAAAAGATTAAGACATAGAGAAATATATATATATATATATATATATATATATATATCACTTTTATTCTATCTTTGACGTGTTTTAAACTTTTTTTGACAGAGACATTTGCCACTGTAGCTTAATATCCCTGAGTTCTAATATATACTGATGATTTAATTTACGATAAGCTGTAACCGTATAAAGAACCTGATTTAATTTATGAATAATGCATCAGTCATATATTACCATTAAAAGGTATATGAAAGTAATGATGTACGGATTCTTGATAAGTGCATTAAATCCGTGGCTCTGATAAATGATCAGAATCATTGGATGGAGCTGATAAGTTAACATTTTTACTTTCCTTATAAACATAATGTATAAGGAAAGTATCGTGACGGGGTCGAAAATTCGAATTCGAGTTTTCGACGGGAGAGCACGTTTCAGGCATCCCTGATCATAAATCAATTATTTTTGAAGTGATGTCTGTGTGTGTGTGTGTGTGTTTGTGTGTGTTTGTGTCAGTGAGTCTGTGGAGACGACAACTGACGAATGAATGAACCGATTCGAACAAAATTTGGTACAAAAATCACAATCCATAAACACTGGAAGCCTATTGTTTTTATACGCAATCGAATGTTCGGAACCCCCCTAAATTTTCAAATGAAATTTTGAAAAAATTGTCAAAAAAATCAAAACCGCTAATAAAGTTACGCAAATAAACGTTTCTTATGTAATTTTTCTTTAGAAAACGATTGACATAAATTTTAGAACGCTAACCTGAACCGTTCTCGAGATTGTACATTTTTCAAAAAAATTATCAAAAAGTCATTTAAAATAAAAAAAATATTTTTTCTATTGAGAAACATGTTCACTTTTCATATGTAATACTATGCGATAGATTCGGTGACATCATTCTCGTGGATCTAGCTCGTTCCATTCATGAAAAAAGATACTTTAAGTAATACTTTTGTACTTGAACGCCAATAGTCATTTATCTGTTGTAAGAATAACTTATTTCTTCATCCATAACGATTGGCGAGATTTTGTCGACGAATTTGGCGGAATGTCGCCAACTTGGCGACTTTTTGAAATGTTGCCAAATTAACGAAAATCTCACCAAATGGATAAAAATGACGCTAAATCAATGAAAATGACGACTAATTGTCGAAAATTCAATATTTTGGAAAGAATATTAGTATCTACTATGGATAAGAAAAACCTATTTTTACTTTCCTTATATACATAATGTATAAGGAAAGTATTGTGACGGGGTCGAAAATTCGAATTCGAGTTTTCGACGGGAGAGCACATTTCAAGCATTCCTGATCACGAATCAAACATTTTTGAAGTGATGTCTGTGTGTGTGTGTGTGAAAGTATGTGTGTGTGTGTGTGTGTGTGTGTCAGTGAGTCTGTGGAGACGATAACTGACGAACGAATGGACCGATTCGAATGAAATTTGGTACAAAAATCACAATCCATAAACACTGGAAGCCTATTGTTTTTATTCGCAATCGAATGTTTCGAACCCCCCTAAATTTTCGCGTGAAATTTTGAAAAAATCGTCAAAAAACCAAAATCGCTAATAAAGTTACGCAAATAGACATTTCTTATGTAATTTTTCTTTAGAAAACGATTGGCATAAATTTTAGAACGCTAACGTGAACCGTTCTGGAGATATTGCACATTTTTCACAAAAATTATCAAAAAGTCATATAAAATAAAAAAATATATATTTCCTATTGAGAAACATGTTCACTTTTCATATGTAATACCATGCGATAAATTGGGTGACATCATTCTCGTGGATCTAGCTCGTTCCATTCATGAAAAAAGATACTTTGAGTAATACTTTTGTATTTGAACGCCAATAGTCATTTATCTGCTGTAAGAATTACTGATTTCTTCGTCCATAACGCTTGGCGAGATTTCGGCGACGAATTTGGCAGTATGTCGCCAACTTGGCGACTTTTTGAAATGTTGCCAAATTAACGAAAATCTCGCCAAATAAATGAAAATGACGCTAAATCAATGGAAATGACGACTAATTGCCGAAAATTCAATATCTTTGAAAGAATATAAGTATCTACTGTAAGAAAAACCTATTTTTTTTATTGTAAAAGTAGTAAATTCATTACATTATATAAGGAAAGTCATGTGTTGCCTACATCAGATTTTTTTACTGTAAAAGTAGTAAATTTATTGCATTATATAAAGAAAGTCATGTGTTGCCCACATCAGATTTTTTTATATTAAATTAAGAATATTTATAAATAAAACTCATTAATATCTCATAAATTTATCGCTCAATTTTATAAAGTTATACTTTAAATTCATTGTGAGTGTGATGGCGTGTGGGAGTGAGGATTTATCCATAACTAGGAAATGCACCCAGCGTTGATCTGGAGCTAAGACAGGGATTAATTGAATTCATTAATTCGCGTTTTAAAAATAAGTACTCGTTCTATATGGAGGGGTAAAAAGTCCTAAATAATCGTTCAAAATATGCATTGTTTCTCTACTCGGGCATACAACAATATTTGGATTATAACGAATAATTTATGAACGGGGTCTTATAAGCTAAAAATTTCGGTTCGATACAAATTAAATTTTTGCTTCTTTCTCTCCTTTCCTTATTATATAAATATTTTAATTAATATACAGTGTGCATATATATGGCAATATTATACTTTTCAGTTTTATTTTTATATGTTAGAGATATGTTAAAAACTTTTGAAAACAAATAAAAGTTATTAATGTATCTCATATGTATATTAATAACTTGCCAGATACATAAGCAACTTTTTGGATGCAGTTGAATATACATTTCAACAATTTTTGTAAAGGTTTCAGACAACGAGGAATTCATAGCTCGGAACATTTTTGAATATATTTCAACTAATTAAATCAACTTAAAATTAATTATATTAAATTATTTTAAGACTTTGCTATTTAATACATTTAATACGTAATCTTTTGTTTATAATCGAAAGAATTTATTTAGAGAGCGCCAATAGTTGAGAAATTTCTGGTTTCTTATTTAAAATAGATAAAATCATAAAATACATAAATATATTTTGACTTTTATGAAATGAGTGAGACCTTTAAATATTTTCAATGAATAATAAATTATCATTTTTTAGTAGTTAGTAAGAGCAGTCCTCAAATTATTAGAAGTTTAACCTTTATACAAGACGTGTGATATGTCTCTACGTAATTAGAAGGGTTATATGAAATTTATAAGCTTCTTTTTATAGGAAGCAACAAAAAGTTTATTAATTAACAGTAATATCTAGATATAATAAGGTTCCAATTTGTGTTATTATTTTCATGGAATATATAATTTTTCAATTTATATGGATAATCAGACATTGGACATATTACATTATTTGTTATTCCGCAAAAATGCATTTCATATTACGACTAATGTTTTATATTTTTCCTCTATAATTCAGAAGCATGCAGTATTCATAACTTTTGCCACTGAATTGCAAGAAAATGCTTTAAAATTGCATGTGATATATTTAAAATAAACATTTTTCAACATCATACCTGTTGGAAATGATAAATTGAAAATATGCCGGGTGTCACCGCAACGAGTGGATATAGATTTTTTTAAAATTTATATGGACTGTCAGGTATTGAACATATTGCATTATTTGTTATTCCGCTGAATCGTGTTTTATATTACGACTAATGTTATGTGTTTCCGCTTTAATTCAGAAAATAAAATAATTGATAACTTCAGTCACTGAATTGCAAGGACATGTCTTAAAATTGCATGGAATAGATTTAAAACAAAGCGTTTTGCAATATAATACCTGTGAATCATGATGCATTGCAAATATATTGGGTGTTTCCGCGCAGAGTATCAAAAAAGAATATAAAATCGACGGTTAAGCAGCATAGAAGTCAAGTGAAATATGAAAAATAATTAACAAACAATGGGAAATTTATCCTTGATATTTGCATTCCCCCCTCTTTAACTAAAAAAATATACAAAATTCGACTTTTATTCGTTCTTCAATTGCAAAATGTAAATTTGTAAAACTTTCGGCGCGCTTAATTTGAACGAAAGAAATTCTCATACTGTGAGACCAGGAGATATTTAGGCTGTATTAATGTACGAAGATTTACGATATATAACAGTAAGACAAAAGAACAGACACCTAGGCACCAGTTTACTACTGTCATGTTCCGAGAGATCCTGAAAGCAATAAATAAACACACTTAAATTACAGGTACGGTTGGGTCAGAAAATCTACTAGAGGCCAAAGCTGAGCATCGGCCTGAGGACGATCAATGAGATACGGAGGGCGTATCTAGACCTCAGGAGAAACGATGTGGCAACAGGTAGAAAAAGTTCAACAGATAAGAGATTATTCAGATATGAAAAAATGGTGTAGGAGTCAAGATATTTATTATTCAAATATTAGGAGACAAGCTGTAGCAGTTGGCATGAAGATATTCAAAAAGAGTGTAGCAGTCAATATATTCAGTGAATAATTAATATTCATACAGTCTATGTTGAGAGATGGACATATATTCAGTCAATATTCAGACATGGTGTGACAGTCAATCGAGAATGATCAGTCCAAAGAGATGGCATTGAATGCAGAATGGCCGGCGAAAAGGTGCTGTGCTAATAAAATAATGGCAACAATGAATGCCAAGTATGCGGTTGTTATTTGACAAGTAAAATTCGTGCAGTGGCGGTGACGTTCGACAATTAAAGGTGGTTCAGTGAGCATGACAAACGACAATGAAGGTAAACAGAGGTATATGCCAATCTAAATTAAAATTAGGTCTATATGATTTTATGCAAATAGATTCCTGGTCTCACATATCCAGTTTCTTCACCTTATATATATATATATATATATATATATATATATATATATATATATATAGAGAGAGAGAGAGAGAGAGAGCGAGAGAGAGAGAGATAATAAAAAAGTTTGAAAGTCCAATGAAAGAAAAGTGAGAAGCTGTAACTCGAAAAACCTAATTTTCTAACAAGCTTACAACATTAAAAGAATAAATGAACAAATCTTCAAGAAAATGAAAAAAATACAAATTTCGAATCATCAAGTCAAAGAAAAGCATTAAAAATCAATGGTGTGGAATCTATAAAAGAAAAACAGACGAAATCCAAGCACAAAAGCTATACACGTGTAAAAAGTCTAAGCCTAAATCATGGATTTGTTCAGTTCTTCAAAACTCTTTCTCAAGTCCAAGTGCCTTATAGAAGCAAACACAAAAATGTATGTTTTTGAAGAAATAGATAGATTATATCTATAAACTATTTCTACTTGGACAACATACATAAAGAAGAAAAATAAAAGAAAAAGGGTACCAGGAATCCAACGCAAAAATTACACGAACCTGCCGATCTCGGAAACCCTGAATGAAGAGGCCAGTGTTGCCATTCACAAAGGAGAAAGATATGATCTACCGTTGTCATTCGTAAGAAATAAATAACTGTAATGCGCAGAAAAAGTTAATCATAATTGTATATGTGTATTAAATAATGTTTATTTAAAATTTAAAATGGAGGAAGTTAATTATGTAGAATCTTAATCAATAATTATAATTTAAGAACTCGCACAAAGAATATAAATGGTGGGTTATAATACGGCAATGGTGCATTATACGGTTATATGATTTACGATCTAATTAAGAATAATAAGTCAACCCGAAGTATTAATTATTATTTATAAAGGAGAAAACTCCAACTTTCAATCTCTTTCACCACACAACATTTTGATGAAAAATGTGCAATTTTAATGAAATACTCTTCCACTTATAGTTAGAGTACTTTCGCTTGACTGGAATAGAGCAAATGAAGCAGAAAATAATTTATTCAAAATTAAATGGTCGTAAACTTAAATTAGAATATTTTTTGTCTTAAATAGATTTGTTTTTCAATCCCTCATTAAATAGATTTGTTTTTCTATCCCTCATTTACTTTCATAGAAAGTAAATCTGAGGGATATAAGTGTGAATAGTTATTCACACTGTCAGTTCAGGTTAAAGTGGAAACCAATGATTTCAAGTATTGATATCTTAGCGAATTTTTCATCAAAAGGCAGAGGGTAAATATCTTTTAACAACTTCTTTTAACAATTTTTCCTAATTAACTACTGCAAAAAATTGACATCATTTTCATTGGTTTTAAATTATATTTTGCTTTTTTATAAAATTATCCGTTCAAGAGGAGTTCATATATGACAGCTAAATTCTTCTCGTCTGACGATTATTTTTCTTATTTCACTTTAATTCTACAACAGACCGTTGATTTTATATTAATTTCAAACACTCTTCGTTAAATACACAGTATACGAATATTGTACATATTGTTACGATGTATCCCTTGGAATCGTCGGTGTATTCTCAGAATACCAGAATGGCCAAAATTTCTGAATAAGTAACACGTTTATTCACAAGCACAGAGTAAACAGGATCAACATACAGCAAATAGCTCGATAACTAACTCACAAAATCACAAAACAGCTGTCAGATACAGTAATTCAGCAATCAAGTGATCCACTAATTTCACGAAACAGCGAAGATTATCCTTAAAACTATTGACATACTTTCCAATTCAATGTAACCCGTTTCACGTCAACTACTCTCCAAATGAGTGATGACTCCTTTTATGAATATACTATCTGTAGAAACTTCCAAATTGAGCTCGTATCTCAGAATATTCGTTATATCGAGAAGGCTCTCAAACATTCGAATACTCGCCAAATGTCATGAAATGATGTGATAAATAGCTAAATCTGCCAGCCCTGAACCGACTGTCCTGAGCTGGCAATCCTAGATTCAGGTCTAAAAATGGCTGCCTGTAAGGTATTTTTGATTTCTGACTTACACTTCAGCTTCCAGTGGAAACATTTTTCATGTTCGTAACAATATTCTATAAAATAATGGCTTATAAATAAAACGTTCTGAACGTCCGTATCTCCCCATCAAAGAAACAAGAAATCTTTTAGAGGATGAGTAAAAAAAATAAATCATATGCTACCGATAAAAGGTATGAAAGTAATAAAAGAGTCCCTTCATGATAAGAATATGAAAGACATGGATTTGATGGATGATCAATAAATAATGGAAGAATCATTGGTTTGGTTTGATGAGTTAATATCCTTTTCTTTCAAGCTGCCTGCTCATATGCAAGATCCGTTAATGGTTTTTTAATAGATTGATAAGATAGATCACTTTTTGCTTTAAGAAAGGCGGTATTTAAGAAATAATAAATGCTATTACAAAAAAATGTGTGCATTAATTTACTTTCTTTATAGTTTTGATGTGATATACATAGTTACAGATCATGTTGCAGGTTTTAAGCAAATCCGTAGATGCATGGAGTATCAGTCGCAAATCATCTGAAATCTCTCAATCTGGCATTAATGTATGAATACCGGAAGAAAGTAAAAAAATACACAAAGAATAAAGTAGAATTAGTAGAACTATCGGCATGTGATGGACAGGAAATTTGGTATAGGCAAAATAAGATGATAAGTTAAACATTTTTAGAATCGTATCCAGCCAATACGGAGGGAGCAGAATTTATTCCGGGGGATATTTTGATTTTTGTAAAGGATATTTGTGGATTTGGGGCAGAGAGCATTCCTGCCAATATAGAATTTTTTTCCAGACGAGGCAAGTGGATTATAAGCATATACATGCTTCCCTTTACGATGACCTAGATATCGGAAATATTAATTTGACTTTCAAATTGTTTGAAAATTTTAACAAATTCAAAAAAAGAATTAGGGCTTTGAGGGTATGAGCTGCTACCATTGATGCATTTGCTATATTGCACTCACTCTTCGGAATTACCTTTCTCCGTCTCGGCAGTGGATTTCGCTAGGGGATTTTACAGCAGAGAAGATAATTTGAAGGGCAACCCCCCACAGCAATTCACCCACTTAGCAAGGGTGTCTGGTGGTTTCTTGAAGTCCCTAGTTTGATGGCCCTCGACACACTTTAAGCATATAGGGATCAGATTGCATTTTATAGTACTATGGCTAAGAAGCTGGTAATTAAAACACATTTTACACGACCTAGACCGGGGTGCTCGCCAATGGAGGCAGAGCATATGTTACCCCGGCCGAAGAAGAGTTAGACCCCAGCACGAAACAGGAACAACGGGCCAACCGAGCCCACTGGACAGAGAAAACCGCTGACTCAGTCACAGAGCAAGAGCACCGTCCAGGACACCAAGGGAACAACAGCCACCACTCCGTCGAGCGAGGCCAACCGCCAACAGTCCCAGAGAGGAACACCAATGGGGATAACCAGAAAGCCCACCAGTAGGCTAGGGACCCGCCTGCAAGGTAATTAGACAAGCAAGACACACCACAGGACGAGCGGCGACGCACCAGTACTACGGAATATTTATTTCAAGTCAAAAATATACAATAGGTAGGTAAATAGTTTGGATTCATCTTCCCAAACGGCGGGTAATAAAATTGATACAATTTATATCAATAACACTTTTCACAAAATAGTCATCAAACAAATCAATCTTAAATAATGACAAAACTAGTAGGCCGGGATGTTAACAAAAATACACATCAAAACATGACTTCAAAACACTTTTGTTAACCAAACCCAAGCCACATAATTAGTAACTAAAATTGCAATAATAACCAAACTACAAAAGTATCAATAAAATTATCAAACTAAATATACAATTCAACAAAACTGCCAATCAAATCTACACCTTAACAACAAGTAAATTAACCCAAAAAGACAGCGACCAAAATGAGACTTAAAAACCAAATACTCCAATCAGATACTGACAAAGTTACTACAAACAACAGAGGAACAAGCAAGGACAAATGCCGTCAACAAAAATGGGGAACAAAAAAGCCCTCGCTGACGAGGAACGTCCTTAAAAACCTCAGTAAAATTCATAAACAAAAAATTAACGTATAAGTACCAGCAATCACCATGTAGATAAAATACAAATATCTAATTACTAAACTTACAAAATGTAATCACAGTAAATAAATTAACGGTAATTCATAAAGCCACCATATAACAAACGCAGACCTAACTATTCTCCCAATAAAATTCATACACAATCTCACAATAACAACCAAACCAAGTAATTATATCCTAACCAAACCAAGTAATCATAAAAACCTATTCGACGAAATGAAAAGTAAAATTCTGAAACCAGCCTGGACTTAACGCTGGCACTTAAATGCCCGCAAGGATCTGTTGACTAAGTCGCTGAGTGTGGTAAATTTCATTGCCTATTTACATTTATCTGATTATGGCTGCCAAATTTAGCGTCTACCTGACTGAGTGCATTGTTCGAAGCGATCCAACTTTTATTGTCTTTATTACTGCTTCTTGCCGTTTTGTACCATAAAATATTCTACAGAATTCAAATATCCAAAATGCAAGATCAGGCAAGATTTGTCATTACTACCACGCTGGATAATATCTTTTCACCACAAAAACCATCAGCGAAGTTTTTACCCGGAACTGGATATGTCGTTATGGGATCTATCGCTCATCCATTCTGACCAATTGATGATTCTTACCAATCGATGAACTTTAACTCTATCATATTCACTAGAAAGTGTAAACTAATTTGAATGCACAAAGCTTGAACTACTCTTCATCATCCCCAATCGTACGGCATGCCAGAAAGATTCAATAATACAATGCCTAATCACCTCTCTATATTTGTATTCAGAAATAAGCAGTATTGAGAGCATCGCATACATGTGTTCCAGCTGACGCACAGAATGTCCACGAATCAACCGATCATTCTCCATCGAAAATGCTTTTCGGCCTGGATCTACAGTTGTGTTATCTGATATTTGGACAACCATGTGGAGCTACTTCATCGCCAGTTAATATATTCAAGACCTACAGACACGGTTGGATGACATTCATTATTTCGTTCAGGAAATGTTCAATATTGCTACCGATAGAATGACGACACAGCAAGATGCCAAAGCTAATACAGTGCTATTCCAGGAAGACTACAAAGTGTAGCTGTTCAACCCTCAGCAACGATAATCATTTTCGCCGAAACTACAACACAACTAGGAAGGACCCTACGCCATAATGAATAAAATGAACAGTGTTATTTCTCAAACACAGAAATAATCTTCAAATAATCTCCAAACTCATCAATATCAACAGATAACCTTAAATATTCGTGTATCAAATTCCATGGCCGTTCAACGTTTGAATTTTTCGTTGCATACGACACAAAGAAACGGACAGACATACATCTACTTTTATTATTATGAATAATAAAAGTTATCGCAGCCTAGATAATTAAGCTATACATTTTGTCTGCTGAGCCGAAATGTATTTAGCCACTACTACGTCAGACAGCAGTAATAATTTGTTGCTATAAGTTCACCGATAAATCATTATTTACATTGTCACAATGAAAGTTGCAATTTTAACATTTCTTCCCTAGCATATGGGAAATACAAAACTGCGTAAAACACATCGCCATCATGCCTTTATTAAAATCAAGCTTCTTTTATTGAAATCACTTTTAAAAGAGTTGTTCAAGGAATATATAATTTATCGACAGTTTCTATCGCCCCACAAGATAAATCGTTGTTGTTATATAAATATCAAACTAAATATTGAACTTTTCAAAGCATATTACTTTACTTGATCATATTTTGAAGAATGGTCTAGACAAAAATATGCTTAAACTTATTGACTACTTTTTATGTGAACAAGCAATTTTGTACGGTTTCTACCTGATGCAATATATATTTCAAAAATATTTCTATATCTTACTATGGGTGCTGGAGTCTATGTATTTATTACAAATATATATAAGAACTATTATACGTGTATGAATTATATGAAACATACCAGAATGAATTACCTGGCTTTTCCTGGTCCTATATATATATACCCGCTATGCAAATATTATGGATACAGATAAAAAAAACCTCAATTTACAAATGGTCTGCTTTGAACCAAAATAATTCTCACTTTAGGTTTTAATCCAAATTCATTAGTTTCAACACATGTATCATCCTGCATAATATCTTGTCTCGTATTTGCACAAACGTCCACTGCTTCCCGTGACAAGTCCCCAAGTCAACCGCCATCCAAAGAAAGAACGGAATCGAAAATTTCGATTTTTGTAGTTTTGGTTGAAAATTAACAGAAAATCAAAAAATAGAGTAAATAAACCAGGATTTACATCCTTATTTCGTCAGGCTATAGATTTTTGCTAATCCTTTATTTTGGATTCGGCGAAATAAGAAAATAAAATATAAAACTTGCATATTCCGATGAAATAAAAAAATTAGAAAGAATTAAACACTACGGATTTATTTCAAATATCATTAGAGAGATGTTCTTCAATCATTCCGATGATGACAAAATGAAAACTCTGATAATAATTTCAATCGCTAAGGAACCGATTCGTGCGAAAATTGCTCAAAATCAGGATTCAACCTAAAATTCTAATTATAAAAAAAATTAGCTGAGGTCTATCATACAAGGTGTATTACTGCCGGAAGTTTCGATTTTGCACTACAGATGACACACACAGAGAAATACAGAGCGATAAACATATTCTTTAATTATGTAAGATATATGATATATTGACTACTAAATTAAAAAAAAAAATAAACACGCACACAAGCATACACACACGTCCATACACGCACACATACACGCATACATACATACAGAAAAACAGAGAGAGATAAACATCTTTAATTATGTAAAATATACGATATATTGACTACTAAGTTTACAATAATTTTATTTATTTCCAAAATATATCTTTAAACAACTGATTTAGTTTCTGTAGAAAATTATGTTCATTATTTCCGATTTTTAAATTCACATTCCAAGCCGTTTGCAACAATTTTGAATTTATTTTGTACAATTTTGCACGTGTTTTAAACAAATGTATCGAAAGAAAAAAATAAATTAAATTAAAATGTAGTATGCATCATCAAATATATTCACTTTCCATATGCAATATCATGCTACAAATCTGTTAACATCATCGTAGATTTAATGCGACTGAAATCAATGTATATAAAAAAGCCTCATACAAAAATCGGGTACTTGCCTAAATGCGAGTTATACTCTGGCAGATCCATACACAATTCCCAATAAATTGGTTGAAAATTGGTCAATATATTGTGCAACCGATTGTATGAATAATTTCGAGGAAAACGTTTCGAGAAAACTTTGAATGTCGATAAAGTATAAAAATAAAACAATAATATAACAGGAAAGATCAATCATGCATAAAGCATTGATTATGAAACACTTTCCAACTTCAATGCAATTTTATACAAACATTTCTCAAATGCGATACATTCCTCGGAAATATTTTTAAAATTATCACAATACTACATTAATTTATTATATTTGAAAACTTAATGAAAAAAAATGAACTTCATTCAAATGACAGCATTGAAATATAAATTGCTTGGTTTAAACATCTGTAAAATGTAATACATTCCTCGGTAATATTTTTTAAATTATCATAACAGTACAATAATTTATTATATTTGAAAACTTCATCGAAAACAAATGAACTTTATTCAAATGACGTCATCGAAATATAAATCGCCTCTACAAAATAACAGCATTTCATTCATAATTATTTTTCCAATCGTTTAATTCATCACAATACTATAATAATTTATTTTATTTAAAGATTTGAAAAATTGTTATCTACAATATTTATTTTAAAATGTGAAACCTTTCTCATATATAAAAAAAATCTGTTGTGGGCAACACATGACTTTCCTTATATAATGCAATGAATTTACTACTTTTACAGTTAAAGAAAATGTTATTCTTATAGTAGACACTTATATTCTTTCCAAGATATTGAATTTTTTCAATTAGTCGTCATTTTCATTGATTTAGCGTCATTTATATACATTTGGCGGGATTTTTGTTAATTTGGTAACAATTAAAAATGTCGCCAAGTTGGTGACATTCCGCCAAATTCGTCGCCAAAATTTCGCCAAGCCTTATGGACGGAGAAATAAGTTACTCTTATAACAGAAAAATGACTATTGGCGTTCAAATACTAAAGTATTATTCAAAATATATTTTTTCATGAATGGAACGAACTATATCCACGAGAATGATGTCGCCAAATTTATCGCATGGTATTACATGTGAAAAGTGAACATGTTTCTCAATAGGAAATATTTCCTTTTATTTTATATGACTTTTTGATAATTTTTTTGAGAAATGTGTAATATCTCGAGAACGGTTCATGTTAGCGTTCTAAAATTTATGTCAATCATTGTCTAATGAAAAATTACATAAGGAATGTCTATTTGCGTAACTTTGTTAGCGGTTCTGATTTTTTGACGATTTTTTCAAAATTTCACTCGAAAATTTAAGGGGGTTGTGAACGTTCGATTGCGTATAAAAACAATAGGCTTCCAGTGTTTACGGATTGTGATTTTTGTACCAAATTTCGTTCGGTACGATCCATTCGTTCGTCAGTTATCGTCTCCACAGACTCACTGACATACACACACACACATACTTTCACACAAACAAACTCACACAGACATCACTTCAAAAATGTTTGATTCGTGATCAGGCATGCTTGAAACGTGTTCTCCCCTCGAAAACTCGAATTCGAAATTTCGACCCCGTCGCAATACTTTCCTTATACATTATGTATATAAGGAAAGTAATAATCAAATTTTTGGAAAGATATTTATTATATAGTACATCTCTTTTTTCTTTCTGGAGGATATAACGAGAGTCAGAGTTAAATTGAATTTGTTTTTCTCCCTATATTAAATAATTTTTATTAAAAAAACTACCTAACATATTTTACTGAATTTTTTTTATATATTTTATGGGATAATTTGAATATTTCCTAAAATTTTTGAAGCAATTTGTGAATTTTAAATTCGCATAAAAAATGTTTGAAACATTAGTTCCCATAGGATTCAATGTATTTCATTTTTTCAATCTGGGTTCAATAAAAAACTAATTGGGTGATATTATTTACTTATATTCCCATAGGTTCCACAGCCCGTCTGAAAACATACTAAAATTTCATTTTGATAAAGCCATTTTTACGGCAGTTATCGTGCTAACGGACAGACAGACAGACAGAATGAAAAACTAATTGGGTGATATTATTCATTTATATTCCCATAGGTCCCTCAGACTGTCTGAAAAACATACTAAAATTTTATTTTGATAAAGCCATTTTTACGGCAGTTATCGTGCTAGCGAACAGATAGACAGACAGACAGAATGAACAAAGTCATAAACACTTTCAACTATGTTGTAAAATGTTAATAAAATATAAAAGTAAAACAATAATATAATAAAGTATAAAAATAAAACAGTAATGTAATAAAGTATAAAACAGAAACAATAATATAATAAAGTATAAAAATAAAATAATAATATAATAAAGTATAAAAATTTTATATTTGACTTAAATCGTCTATATTAAGTATAGTAACTTTTCTGAAGAGGATACCTGTTCTGGTTTTCGTATTCACATAGGTATATGTGCTCACTTAGGAACAATATGTTTGTAAAGATCAAATAATATGACCCCAACTACATACAACTAGAGCGTAATAATATATTTAGTTGTAAATTGATATATAACGTCACAAGTATTAGCAGTGCATTTTGGTAGTAATAACAGTTAAGTTTCGACGGAAACCAAATACTCTGAGACATCATTAGGAATCAGCCGAGATGTGTAAATTGTCAATAGTTTCATTAGTGTATCCGTTAAAACGCATTCTGGACGTTTCGACTGGGCAATGAGTTTTAAAAGATTGTACGACTAAATATACCGATTGTTTTTAAGGCGATGGCAGTGTGGCCCAGTAGCATGTTTTAGTACAAAGTACAAAATTTAACTTTTTAAACGAGTCTTTTATTAAGGAAACTCCAATTAGAAAATTGCCCATTGTTCATGTAAAAATCTTTTAAAGAAAGACATGTCTTTAATATGCGAAATTATCCGTGAAAAATTTGTCAAAATAATAGAACTTAGATCACTGAGAGACGGTTAACAAGAAAGATCAGTCATTCATAAAGCATTGATTATGAAACACTTTCCGAACCTAATTTTATTTAAACATCTCTAAAATGACATTCAGCGGTAATATTTTTAAAATTATCACAATACTGCAATAATTAATTACATTTGAGAACTTAAAACTTCATCGAAAGAAACGAACTTGATTCAAATGACGTCATCAAAAGATAAATTGCTGGCTCTGTGTTGTTGTTGATGAAACCCAGACCGTCCGACCTCCCAGAAAGGTGCAAGGTAACTGTTTGGACGGTCGGGAAGTGCCACCCAATTTAGACCGGAACCCAGTGGGGGATGCATCCACAGGGACCGTACCCTCCTTCCCCTACCACCAACCTCTCGGAAGGACTTTCGGACCCACATGTTTAACGTGATCGTACTCCGCATGAACACGGCGGCAGTTTTGGCAGTGGCTGGAATCGAACCCGGGCCTTCCGAGTGCAACTCCAGCGCGCTAACCAATGGGCTACCGCGTCCTGCTGGCTCTGTGTAGAAGACCCAGACCGTCCGACTCGTCCAGGGGACTAAGAGCAGCTATTTGGACGGCCGGGCTGGCTCTGTGTGTAAAAGCAGTAAATATTTCATTTATATATTTTTTTTCATTCATCACAGTAATACAATAATTTATTATACTTAAACACTTAAAACCATGAACGTAAAAAATGTGATTTAACTTTATGCATAAAACTACATCGAAGAAGTCTGCCATTAAATAGTCTGCTTCTCTATGTAAAATCAATGAATGTTTAATTCATATCATCTATATTGCAGACTTCTGAGCAAAATAATTTTGCGCTAAAGAAAGTCAGCTATTCATATACAACTCATCTTACAGTCTAATCTGTTTACAGTCTGTGTAAATGAGGATTCGTTGCAGAAATATTCAAAGTTTGATGATCATTTAAACTCAAATATATTGTAATTGTGTTGTTTTAGAATACAGATGCACAGAAATTAAGCAAAAATAAAGTGGTTTTAGGACGGATACAAAACAAAATATAAATTAAAAAGAATTTTAAAAATCACGATTTTGACACAAGATGGATGTCATATTTTATGTTGAAGTGGGTCACGTGAGCTCTTCATATAATTGTCACATGATCTCTTCGTATTGATTATTATATTAATTTTTATTTATAAAATACTGAATATACTTTCCTGAAATTTTTTTTATATATTTTATGGGATAATTTGAATATTTTCTAAAACTTTTGAAGCAATTTGTGAATTTTAAATTCGCTTAAAAATTGTTTGAATAATTAGGTGCTACGGGGTTTAATGTATTTCATTTTTTCAAGCCGAATTCAATCAAATCTAATTGGGTGATATTATTCATTTATAGTCTCATAGATCCCACAGACTATCTGAACAACTTACTAAAACTTCATTTTAATAAAGGCATTTTTACGGCAATTATCGTGCTAACGGACAGACAGACAGAATGAACACTGTCATAAACACTTTTCAACTCTGTTGTAAAGTGTTAAAAAATGCCGAAAATGTAAATAACAGAGGTCGCACAAAAATGTAATTTTGACAAAATAAATTTTTATTTAAAAACTTGCATGCAAATCTATATTTAACAAAAGTCAGCCCCAATCATTTGTTAAAAATTTAACAAGGATGGCGAAACGTCGAATATTAAAATTACATGAAAACCAAAACGCCTTCAGACGTTAAACGTCCATTCCACTTTCAGACGTTAAGCGTTCATTATCCGCTTTCATACGTTAAACGTCCATCACCAGTTCAAAACCTCAGTTTTGCTTAGCGTTTCATTCTCGACTTCCTGCGAGTTAGACCTTTGTCTGGAATTTTATACATCTGGATCTGTTAATTTTGCTTTTAATGCTATTGTTTGACTTCACAAAGCTGTTATTTATATTTTACTTCTGCTGTGTGAATTTTGTAATTGAATGCTTTAATTCATTTTTTGTCTTAGCTAATCTGACTATTCATATGCAAATTTTACCCGAGGTTTCTGGCTATGTATAAGAGCCCATGTATCCCTCCTACTTTTCGCATTACCACTCATGATGGACGTTCAACGTCTGAAAACGCGATGGTTTTTATATAAGTTTAACGTCTTAATGGTGTGATGAAATTAAATGTTGTTTATAAAGTGTCTTCCTTTAATATCTGTCAAAACCTTTACTTAATAACATCTCCCGATTTTGATCATATAACAGTGGACATTTTTCTCTTTGACTCATTGGGCTATGGAAAATATTTCTATTATCTCATATTTTTTTAAAAAGTGCTTTAAATGATCACAAGCTAAGTTCACAAGCTTTAAATGAATATTTCCTTGAAACGAATATTTGCATGAACCATAATTTCTCATTGAAATATTACACGTGTTAATCACCTCACAATTTCTAATCTGAGATATACACATACAAACCCTTAAGATCACATTTCTTAAAGGAATTTCTTTGGGGATAGAAGATAGGGAAGTTAATCTTCTGAATAAGACAGATAGTATCGATTTCTTATATCTGGAATAAATTCACACACCAAGAGAAATGATTAAATATCTTTCAGGAGCAAAATATATTCGAATATTTATCGCGATTGCCTCTCGGTATCATTAGTACTGATTTTCCGTGTAGTGAAATATTACCTTCATTCGAGATCTTTTTTATGTTTTTACTTAACTTTCACTTCTTTTCAACCAACTCAAGATCCATAATTCATAATTGTGATCTATAAATCAAACGGATATCTTAATGCTTGTGTGCGGGGATTTTTCTATGTGTAGATTTAGTATTCGTAAAAATGAACAGATATACTCTCGGTGACATAATAAATGTATCTAAATTCGTTCAATGAACATTTTTAAGTTTTAGTAAATTAATTATAAAATTACACACAATTATAATAGCAATGCAATTAGCATGCAATTGTTCTTACTAAAAACATATTTTAAGCATCTATTTCTGAGGATCTGCAATAGGCAGAGCTTATATAACCTTGCTAATATTAATAATAATTTTCCGTGTAGTAAAATAATTTATATATTATATATCAAATTATATTATATATTAATATATTATATATTAATAATAATTTTCCGTGTAGTAAAATATTATCTTCAAGATTCTATTTATGTTTTTACTCAACTTCCACTTTTTTTCAACCGATTCACGATCCATAATTCATAATTGTGATCTATAAATCAATCGGATATCTTAATGCTTGTATCTGGGGATTTTTTATGTGTAGATTCAATATTCGTTAACATTGACAGATATACTCTCGATTGCATAAAAATGTATCTAAATTCATTCAATGGACCTTTTTTAGTTTTAGTCCCTTAATTGTAAAATTGCATACAAATATAAATAAATGCAATACAATTATCATGAAATTGTTCTTGACCCTTTCACGACTTGCGCCAGTTATATCCGGCATCCAATAAATATGTCATATTGGCTAGTGCCGGTTATATCCGGTATCCACTAAATGCTTCACCCAGGCTAGTGCCGACTACATCCGGCATCCACTAAATGCTTCCTGGTTATCGCCGGCAATATCGGCATCCACTAAATGCGTTGCATTGGCTAGCTATATTTGTAGTAGGGATACGAGAATTGGTCACCACGTATTTAACCAGCGCACAAGAAAAAGTTCTTGACACGAGTAAAGAGTACTTCTTTTCTACCTTTTTGTGGAGTATCATAGTTGAAAGTAAAGTAATTAACTTGTACGGTGTGTGTGCACTAATGGCACGACGACCCATTCGTCGGTGGCGTACTGATGGCTAGTTTTGGCGTCGCAAAAGGGTTAATAAAACATATCTCTATTTCTCAGGATCTGCAATAAATAGAGCTTGTAAACAATCTTGCTACTATTAATAATGATTTTCTGTGTAGTGAAATATTACCTTCATTCTAGATGCTTTTTACTCTACTTCCACTTTTTCTCAACCATTCACTATCCATTCTTCTTAATTGTGATCTATAAATCAATAGGATATCTTAATGCTTATATCCAAGGATTTTTCTATGTGTAGATTCAGTATTCGTAAAAATTGACATATAGACTCCTTATGACATAATAAATGTATCTAAATTCATTCAATGAACCATTTTAAGTTTTAGTACTTTGAAATTCTATATAATGATAAATATGATATAATTGTTCTTACTAGAAAAATGTTTTAAGCATCTATTTCTCGGGATATGCTATAGATACAGCTTGAAAAGAACCTTGAGAATCCAACTGTGCTTGTATCCGGAGGGGGGGGGGGGATCTATGTGTAAATTTAGTATTCGTAAAAATTGACAGATATACCCACGATGACATATAATGAACATATCTAAATTCATTCAATGGACATTTTTAAATTTCAGAACCCCAATTATAAAATTACACACAATTAAATTACATACAATTTATCTTACTAAAAATATTTAAAGCATCGATTTCTTAAGATCTGCTATAGATAAAGCTTGTAAAGAACCTTGATGTTCCAACCGGGAATGACGCCACACATCTATGTAGTGACCTGCCGACGCTCTACCACTGAGCTACTGGGAAGGTTCTTATCGTCAAAGTTAACTTTGCATTCTCCACCATCTAATGTCAAATTAGCGTTTAAAGAATATGTGCATTATTGATATTTTCAAATTCTTACGTCGTCTGTCTTATTTTGGTTACACATTTTTAAAATCCACATTTTGTTGTATGGTATATATTCTAATACATGGGTGTAATCTTCTAATTTGCGAAAATACAAGTAGTACAGGTATATCTTCTAATCCATTAGAATATGAATAGTACGGGTTTATCTTCTGATACAGTTTCAGCGCTTCTATTTTGGCATGTATTGATTCAATTTCCTGTTTACTGTAAATTTATTTATAAATGGGATCAGGATGTATATGTTGCTAAGCAACAGAATTAAACCCAATGTGTTAATATAGCAGACGATGATTTTTTAAATATTTTCCTATTTAAATAATTAAGAAATGTATATAAAAATAAATTTTATTGGTATTACATATTTGACTGGGTCATATCAATTACAATTTTCGGGAAGAAAGGTCAAGGGTATTATTGATATTTCAATTTTTTAGTCATCTATTTTATTTTATCAAAGACTTTTCAAACTCTTATATTAAGTTTAGTCAATTGTTGAAACAAAATGAAAATGGTATGGGTGAATCTTCTAATACCATTCTAACTCCTTCATTTTGGTATATGTTGATCCAATTTCATGGCACTTTCATTTTAGCATATATTGATCATATTTCATATATTTAGTAAATTTATTTTCAAACGGGACTAAGATGTTTTATTCTTCAGATCTGCCTGAAGATAATTTCATATAACGATAACAGAGATTAATATATTTCGTTTTTGGAGAATTAAATTAAATAATTTTGTGAGACCAGGAGGAACCATATGCAGTGTTTGATGTTCATGATGAAACAAAACAAAGACTTTTAGTCACAGTTTTATGACAGTCTTGGCCCAGAAAGTCATGACCCCCAAAAATACATGTCACACAAATTGAAGATGTGGTTGGGGCAAAATGTCCTAGGGCCAATACTTAAACCAAGCTTCATTGGAAAATGAAAGAGCCAATAGCGCTAAGATGCGTTATTGCATTAAGGAGCATCCAAACAAAGCAAGGGGGGCGTATCTGAACCCCAGGCAAAATGATGCGGCTACAAGGATGAAAGTTAACGCATATAATTCAAAAATATTAATTCAAGAGTTGAGAGACAGATATTGTGATAATTCGAGCAAGGTTATTAGAGAGGTCGTGATAATTCGAGCAAGATTGTTAGAGAGGTCGTGATAATTCGAGCAAGGTTGTTAGAGAGGTCGTGATGTCAATGGAACGGTATTCAAGAGTTGAAAGAAAGTGTCATGATTTCAAGCAGTGTTTATCAGAGAGAGTGGTTATTCATATTGAGCAGTGAAAAATTTATAGAAAAAGATGAAGTGTGACTCCAAATGCCAACAAAAGAATCTGAACAGGTGACAGTCATGCTGAGCTACAGCCCCAAAATGCAGAGGTATGTGCCAGTCTTCATGTATATAAGGTCAATTTTTCGTCTTTGGAATGAGATTCAAAAGACATGGTCTCACACGGTGCTTTAATCCTCCTTAAGCGTTTGTTTCGAAATCAAAATTGTAATTTTAATTATAACAATGTCAGAGCTGTGAATAAATGATAATTTATTTTAAAAGTTAAAATTGTGACTATTAATGTGTGGTGTTTTTGATTTAATGATTATGTTAAGGAATTCGAGGAAAGAAGTAATGGTGGGTTATTACGTGGGTTATAACAACACTTGGGTATTATTATAACCCAATAATAATAATATTATTATTCTTGGGTTATCCTTAAATGATTCGCGTAATGGTTTTATCAGCCAAATTTTAATAAAATATTTTGAATAACACTATCATTTAGAATACAATATAAATTTGCACATAATACAATTCTCATATAAATTTGCAAATTTTACGTTTGTTACTTTCCTTATATACATAATGTATAAGGAAATTATTGTGACGGAGTCGAAAATTCGAATTCGAGTTTCGACGGGAGAGCACGCTTCAAGCATCCCTGATCACGAATCAAATATTTTTGAAGTGATGTGTGTGTGTGTGTGTGTGTGTGTGTGCGTCAGTGAGCCTGTGGAGACGACAACTGACGAACGAATGGACCGATTCGAACAACATTTGCTAGAAAAATCACAATTCGTAAACACTGGAAGCCTATTGTTTTTATACGCAATCGAATGTTCAGAACCCCCCTAAATTTTCGAATGAAATTTTGAAAAAATCGTCAAAAAATCAAAACCGCTAATAAAATTACGCAAATAAATCTTACTTATGTAATTTTTCATTAGAAAACGATCGGCATAAATTTTAGAACGTTAACATGAACCTTTCTCGAGATATTGTACATTTTTAAAAAAAAATTATCAAAAAGTCATATACAATAAAAAAAAATATTTCCTATTGAGAAACATGTTCACTTTTCATATGTAATACCATGCGATACATTGGGTGACATCATTCCAGTGGATCTAGCTCGTTCCATTCATGAAAAAGATACTTTAAGTAATACTTTTGTATTTGAACGCCAATAGTCATTTATCTGCTGTAAGAATAACTTATTTCCTCGTCCATAACGCCTGGCGAGATTTTGGAGACGAATTTGGCGGAATGTCGCTAACTTGGCGACTTTTTGAAATGTTGCCAAATTAACGAGAATCTCGTCAAATGGATAAAAATGACGCTAAACCAATGAAAATGACGACTAATTGTCGAGAATTCAATATCTTGGAAGGATTATAAGTATCTACTATAAAAATAACATTTTTTTAACTATAAAAGTTGTAAATTCATTGCATTATATAAGGAAAGTCATGTGTTGCCCACATCAGATTTTTTGTATTATATATTCAGTACAGAGAACGAAAATACTACTAGTAGACAATAACAGTTTGCTTTTATTGTACTGAATGCTCATATTTAACTTAGAGCCAGCAAACATAAGAACCATTAAAGAAATACGTATTCTGACATTTTATTATATTTTTAATAACAACATCCCATTAAAAGCCCCAAAATTATTATCCATATATAATTACTAAACATTTTGTCATTATCTTTTCACAAAACGCCGGCAAGATTTATGAAGCTATTTAAAATATATTGCATTGTGCCGTTTTCATAATTCAAAATAGAATAATGGAATCGATGACTACTATCGAAGAAAGTAACAGATGATGCATTTTAAGGGAAGAATATATTGGAAGTTAAAAATCAATGTGGAAATATTCCGGAACAAAACGGATTTTCACAACAGGAAACATATCGTAGTTTCCGTATCTGGGCTAGTTTATGCGTTTTCCTTCCTTGAAATTGATACGCACATTTATTGAAAATTAAATATTTGAATAGAAAAATATGTGATGTGGGCAGCATGTGACTTTCCTACAAACTGAAATTCATTCACTCTATTTCTTTCATACTTCATTAAACTGAGCAAAATTGCATAGGATAACATTAACAATTGTTTGAAATTATACTAATTTAGCAGTTTCAATTCAATTTCTGTTTTCATTTGGCCTCTGGACATATTTTAAAAGTCGACGCTGCAAAATTACTAAACAAATAAAATATTTCGAGAACGGTTAGTCTAAATATTGTGGAGTTAATCTTATATTCGCCGTCAATTATCATGCATAAAATATATAGTTAAGTAAAGTTTATATATAAAAATACGTTGTTTTTTATTTTAGATTTTGACGATTTTTAAGGGGCATTTTGCATGAAAACAACGTGTGTTTTTTTCAAATCGTAATAAAATCTAATCAGTAGCAGGATCACCCAGAAGTGACTTATCAACCAAATGTTGTGAAATTCGATGAATTAGTTTTTGAGTTAGAAAATATACATATATTACCCAGACAGGCAGACACACACACACACACACACACACACACAAATACAGACAGACGCCATGTCAATTTACCGTTTAAATCGATATAGAAGATTTAATACAGAGAAAGAAAAACAGGACCACTGTATTAATAAATTAATGGAAGAAGCAGCGAAGAGCCATTATCCGATTCGTTATCTAAAGCACTATGAAAAATTGGTCTTTAAGAGGGCGAAAGTTAGTGTGGAATGATATTTACGTGATGTTATATTGGCTATCTATTACGCTAGTTTTAGACGGGGAATGTATTGCTTGTGAGTCTGGTTTAATTTCATTACCTGGGCACCTTTATGCATTCTGGTCTGTTTTCTTTGGGATGTTTCATTGATTTCATCGGACGGAGGGTTACTTCAGGAAGACAGAGCTACCGGGAGTGTTTCCTAGGAATAAAAACGCTGTAACCGGGAACGGCGGGTCACAATCCCCCCGGCCTTTTTACTGTCGTTCCTGTAAGTACTCTCATTTCTTTTTCACCCTTCCTATTTGGGTCCCTTTTTACTTTCCCTGCAATACATGGTAATGTATAGGGAAAATATTGGAATCATGCCGAAAATCACAACTCGAGTTTTCGACGGATCTACACGTTTCGAGACCTCTAGAATACGAAAAAACCATTTTTAGCGTGACGTCTGTGTGTGTGTCTGTGTGTCTGTCTGTCTGTCTGTCTGTCTGTGCAGATTTTGTATCCACTGTAACTAAAAAACTAATGGACCGAATTTCACAAAATTTTGTAGGTAAGTCACTTGTGGGCGGGGCTGGTGCTGATTAGTTTTGGGTACGATTCGGAATAAAAGAACCTGCCTTTTTTTGCGAAATGGCCCGCAAAAGCTTGTATCCACTCTAGCTGAAAAACTAATAGACCGAATTTCACAAAATTCTATAGATGAGTCGCGTATAGGTCACCCTGGTGCTGATTAGATTTTGGTACGATTCAGAAGAAAATAACCTGCCTTTTTTTGCAGAATGGCCCGCAAAAATTGCCAAAATCTAAACTAAGAAGCTACGTATGCTCAAATATATCCATTAAATGCGTGTTTAATGCGTAATTTTTAACGAAGAAAAGAATAAAACCAACTCCACAACACTAGGACTAGCCGTTCTCGATATATTTTTGTTTTTCGTGTTTTCCCTACACCACCTTTGAAAATAAGCCCGATTACCGAATGAGAACGAAAATTGAATAAATGGAAATAAATTTAATTAAAATAAAGAGAACGTTAATATAAGTTTGCAGGGAAAGTCATGTGCTGCCCACATCAGATTTTTACTTTCCCTGCAATATATGGTAATGTATAGGGAAAGTATTGGAATCATGCCGAAAATCGCAACTCGAGTTTTCGACGGATCTACACGTTTCGAGACCTCTTGAATACGAAAATACCATTTTTAACGTGACGTCTGTGTGTGTGTCTGTGTGTCTGTCTGTCTGTGTGTCTGTGTGTATGTCTGTCTGTGTGTCTGTGTGTCTGTCTGTCTGTGCAGATTTTGTATCCACTCTAACTAAAAAACTAATGGACCGAATTTCACAAAATTTAGTAGGTAAGTCACTTGTGGGCGGGGCTGGTGCTGATTAGTTTTGGGTACGATTCGGATTAAAAGAACCCGCCTTTTTCGTGAAATGGCCCGCAAAAGCTTGTATCCACTGTAGCTGAAAAACTAATAGACCGAATTTCACAAAATTCGGTAGATGAGTCACGTATTGGTCACCCTGGTGCTGATTAGATTTTGGTACGATTCAGAAAAAAATAACCTGCCTTATTTTGCAAAATGGACCGCAAAAATTGCGAATATCTAAAATAAAAAACTGGGTATACTCAAATATATCCATTAAATGCTGATTTAATACGTAATTTTTAACGATGAAAAGAATAAGACCAACCCCATTACACTAGGGCTAGCCGTTTTCGAGATATTTTAGTTTTTCGTACTTTCCCTACGCCACCTTTGAAAATAAGCCCGGTTACCGAATGAGAACGGAAATTGAATTAAAAGTGAAATAAATTTAATTAAAATATAGAGAACATTAATATAAGTCTGCAGGGAAAGTCATGTGCTGCCCACATCAGATTTTTATATCTTGTTTTGTATCTGATATATGTGTGTGTGTGTAAATCGGTCGTAAAATATATATTTTTAAAGTGTTTAGAATTTTATTTAAAAATAAATAATGCCTCCTAATCACTTGATCAGGTGGTGTTTTCCCACTGGGGGTTCATGCCGGGCATAACTGACTTCATTTTCTTTACAAACACTTCTTTACAAACTTCTAACACTTTACAACAAAGTTGAAAAGTGTTTATGACATTGTTCATTCTGTATGTCTATATCTCTGTCTGTCTGTCTGTTCGTTATCACGATATCTGCCGTAAGAATGACTTTATCGAAATGAAATTTTAGTATGTTGTTCAGACGGTCTGTGGGACCTATGGGAATGTAAATTAATAATATCACCCAATTTGTTTTGGATTGAACCCGGGTTAAAAAAATGAAATACATTGAACCCTATGGGACCTAATTTTTCAAACATTTTTAAGCGGATTTAAAATTCCCAAATTGCGTCGATATTTTTAGAACATATTCAAATTATCCCATAAAATATAAAAAAAATTCAGCAAAATATATTCAGAAATTTTTTAAATAAAAATTAAAATAATAATAACACCTCTTATATGAAACGATCACGTGACCATGATATGAAAGTATCACGTGAACCACTTCAAAATGATATATGGCATTCATCTTGTCTCAAAATCGTGATTTTAAAGTTCTTTTTAATTCATATTTAGTGTATTATCCGTCCTAAAACCGCTTTATTTTGGCTTATATTCTGTGGATCTACATATTGAAACAACGGAATTACAATATATTTGAGTTTAAATGATCATCCGAATTTGATTATTTCTACAACGAAGCCTACGTTTCTCTCATGGCAAATGTAAGCAGCAAAATATGTAGAATGACGAAATTAAGCACACATCCACAACATAAGGTCTTTATTTCACTTCCTATAAGCCGTACAAAAGTTTAAAAAAAGGCCATAGCGCTTTCGAGCATACGTACGCTCTTCATCAGTGGCTACACTGAAATAAAGTTTGAATCGTTCATATATAGACCAGATATAGCGCCAAAATTTGCATAAATACAATTTAACAAAGAATCTACGTTTAGACAAGGATGAACCGTAAACAATTTTTTTAGAGTTTTAAAAATTTCAACAACTAAGGAACAGCATATTAAATTACAATTTAATTACAGAAATCGAGAAAAATGGGTGGGGGGTGGCAATCAAGCATAATCCCCAAGAGGAAGACGTCAAAGATAACTTTGCAGAGACTTGAATTGCATGCAGTCGAGAATGAGTCGCCAAGCGTAACTCAAATTCATAACAGGGTCAAAATTACAAACGGACTCATGGTAAATATAAACAAGAAAGATCAATCATGCTTAGAGCATCGATTATGAAACACTTTCCAACAGCAATGCAATTTTATTTAAACATGTCTAAAATGCAATGCATTCCTCGGTAATATTTTAAACTTCTCACAATACTACATTGATTTATTATACTGGAAAACTTAAACATTCATCGAAAAAAATGAACTTCATTCAAATGACGGCATTGAAATATAAATTGCCTGGTTTAAACATCTCTAAAATGTGATATTACTCGACAATAATTTTAGAATTATCATAATACCACAATAATTTATTATACTTAAAAACTTCATCGAAAACAACTGAAATTAATTCAAATGACGTCATAGAAAAAAAACACGCCTGGCTCTCTAAAAAAGCAGCATTTCATTCATAAATAATTTCCCATTCATGTCATTCATCACAATACTATAATAATTTATTTTATTTAAGAATTAAGACCATGTAATTTAACTCTATGCTTAAAACTTCATCGCAAAAAATCGTCCTTCTCTCGGTAAAGTCAATGAATATTTCTTTCATATCAGCTATGCAGACTCCATGAGCTAAATTCTTTTGCGTTAAAAAAATACAGCAATTTCTATGCAACTCATCCTACATATTTTGCTGTTTACATTTTACATAAGTGCAAAATAGGCTTCGTTTTAGAAATAATCAAATTTGGATGAGCATTTAAACTCACAAATATTGTAATTGCGTTGATTTAGTATGTAGATGCACAGAATTTAAACCAAAATAAAGTGGTTTTAGGACGGATACAACGCTCAATATGAAATAAAAAGAACTTTAAAAATCACGATTTTGAGACAAGATGGATGCCATATATCATTTTGAAGTGGATCACGTGATACTTTCATATCATGGTCACGTGATCGTTTCATATAAGAGGTGTTATTATTATTTTAATTTTTATATAAAAAACTATTGAGAATAGATTTCGCTGAATTTTTTTTTATATATTTTATGGAACAATTTGAATATTACCTAAAAATTTCGAAGCAATTTGTGAATTTTAAATCCGCTTAAAAAATGTTTGAAAAATTAGGTCCCATAGGGCTCAATGTATTTCATTTTTTCAACCCGGGTTCAATCCAAAACCAATTGGGTGATATTGTTCATTTATATTCCCATAGGTCCTACAGACCGTCTGAACAACATACTAAAATTTCATTTTGATTAAGTCATTTTTACGGCAGTTATCGTGCTAACGGACAGACAGACAGAATGAACAAAGTCATAAACACTTTTCAACTTTGTTGTAAAGTGTTAATAAAAATGGATTCAAAAAGGAGAATATCACGAGGGTTATTACAACGCATCAAAAGGAAATTATTTTCAAAAAGAGGCTGAAAATTATCTTTAACATCAAATTGAGCAAGAGCCGTAGAAAGTTTACTATCCCTGACATCCCCAGCATGTTCTGCTAAACGGATGCCAACGGTGCGTTTAGTACTTCCAATATAAAATTTTAAATTACCATCGGTGGACAACAGGGGAACAACATACACCCCAGCAAAGCTTTCAAAGTCATCCTTATCACCCAGTTTATCAGACCGAATACGGTTAAATAAAGAAGAAATATTAGAATGTGCAGGTCTGAAACCAAACTCAGAACAAAAATGGATAAAGGGGCGGAAAATCCGAGGATTGTATGGAAAACTAGACCTATAAGTCAAACGATCTTTTAAGGCAATAAGTTTAGTATCAAAAAAGGGTATATTTTCGGCGAACTTGGGAGAAAACCTTATAAATAAACTCAAAGGAGTAGACAGCCTCACTGCCAAGGCCAAAAATAAATTCAATTTCATCACTTAAAGCAGAGATAGATGAACAAACATTAAAAGCGCGATTAAAATAAGCATAAAAAGAAGCTTTTTGAGAGGAAAGAGGATGGTAAGAATTAGCAGGAATTCAAGAATTAGTAAAAGAAGGTTTACGGAAAACCGAGGTTTCAATACCAGTAGCAGAACGGGTGACCAGTACATCAAGAAAATGCAAAGAACCATTAGTTTCACGTTCGGCAGTAAAATTGATAGAAGGGTAAAAATCATTAACTTTAGACAAAAGAAAAGAAAGATCTTCTAAATCACTATCCCAAACAATAAACACATCATCCACAAAACGGCACCAAAGAGAGGGGGGGTTGGATAAAAAAGGCAAAATCTCATTCTCGAGTCCCTGCAAAACCACCTTGGCCAAAATACCAGATAAAGGGCTTCCCATAGGGGCACCACAGGTTTGTAGATAAATAGCATCATGGAAACCAAAATAATTTGTCTTCGCAACAATATTCAAAGCAGAAGTGATTGCGTCGATTTTAGGAGTTTTAAAATTATGATTATGTAGTTTTTTGATAATAATTTCAATAGCAATGTCAACGGGTATACTAGGAAATAAAGAAACAACATCAAAACTATGCAAGGTACTATTAGATTTAAATTTAGTTTTGTATAAAATATTAATGAAATTTTCAGTTTAACTGATAAAAAAAAAGGTTTTAAGAAGGAGGCTAGGGGTTTTTCTAAAAAATAAGTAGGTCTGCAACATTTGGAAACAATGGGACGCATAGGATGATTAGGTTTATGAAGTTTAATTTGACCAAAGATCTTAGGGAGTTGTTGAGAAGTACGAAAAATAGCAGATTTAACATTAGGGGGAAGATCGTTACATTTTTTAAATTTTGCGATTCTAGCATTAATCTTATTGATCGGGATTTTTTTAACCTGAATGCATTCCATCTCGTCAATGCACTTCCGCATTGAATTTACATAATCAATTTTATTGGTAAGAACAAGTTGCTTAGTCTTGTCAACACATAAAATGACAAGTTCCGGATTAGATCTAAGTTTTTTAATTTCCGCGAATTCAGTATTCAAAGTAATATTAGAACTAGAATGTTTATTTTTATTTTTAAGCATTTTCTCATTTTGAAACGCAAGAATAGATCGTTACATGACAAAACGGCCACGATCTCTATGGGTCTGAGCCACGTTAAGGAGAACACTTTCCACAGGGGGAATTAAATTAATAAAATTAGAATTATTACTAGGATAAGTAAACTTAGGGCCTCTCTGAAGAGCAATCAGTACGCTGAATTGAGGAAATATCAATGTTGGTACAATTTACAAACGGAATAGGTAAAGGTTTAAGCGGAGAAAAAATTTTTGGTTTTAAAGCAAGAATTTCATTATGGGTATATTTAAACACAGGGTGCACCGAAGGGAGGGGAGTATCTTTCAAAAGAATAGACTGACCGGCAGAAAAATTAGAAATACGAGGGGACAAAGGCATTTTTCTGGGAAAGTTAAATCTTTCAAACTAGTTTTTCCAACCAAAAATTTTCTATCATGCCGAGTTTCAATATCGGAACGGATTTGAGAAAGCCGAGAATAAATATATTCAAAAAAATAATTAACTGCAGGATGTGCACAGGCAACAAATTCCCTATGCCCAAAATAACATGAGCGTTCACAAACACTAATCTCAGAACGGAGTTCCCGAATGGAACTACAAAGCAATTTAAATTCTGCACGTTGAATAATGCGTACTTCAGAAAAACTATGAACCGATTTTTTAATGAAGCAGGAAGGGGGAACAATAAGTACTTTTTTACAATGCATAAGTAATTTAAGCCGACATAGCAATTTTGTTAATTTCAATTTAAATTTAAACAATTTATTACACGAAAAAGATTCAAAAGATTGCATGATACAAGCAAAAACCGAGGAATTCAAAATAACCCAAAAATATCCAGTCAAAACGAATAACACTCCAAACGAACGATCAAGACCTAAAAACACTATAAAACAAACATATATTACATGGATAAAAGAATAAAATATGATTAAAATACCATTTAAAATTCAAGATGCGGGTAAAACACCCATATTTTAACATACGGCCAAAATGCATACTCGTTCAAGGATAAAGGGCAAAATATATGTATCAAGATAAATGTCGATTATAACATATGCCATGACAGTGCAAGGATAAAAGACAAATACAGGAGATGCTAATCACCTTCCTAATAATTATAAAACAAAAATATCACTTACAGAAATACACTTTTTTAAATGCGGTAAAGAGTAAAAAAACTCCAAGTCAAAAGAAAGCACTTCATCTTTTTTGTAAAACATCAGAAGTCTTCATATAAAAGAGTAGCGGGATGTAAACCATAAGCCACGCAGATCAGCACATTCAAAGTACATCAAAGCAACACGGGAAGTCTTAGTAGCCCAGTCTAGGTATCACAGCCCAGTCAAGGTATGTCAGAGGCTTCTACAAAACCAAGTCAATGCACGTGAGACTGTTCGGTCTAAATACGGCAAAGTTCTTGAATAAAGTTGCAACACCAACGCCACGTCACAAGCAGTACGTTGAGGTTTCGATAGGAACCAAAAGGTCACGTCAATCCAAATTAAAGCCACGAGAGTCGCGTGCCAGGAACATATACGACAGAACACTTTAAAGAAACGGGTTTCCGAAGGAAACCTTCGTCCAGCCGCTAAACGTACTTTCGAACAAAATCACAAAATCCTTTGCATTAAAGACGAGGGTTTAAATTGCCGGGTTCTATATAAAAACGATTCAAACTTTATTTCCGTGTAGCCACTGATGAAGAGCGTACTCATGCTCGAAAGCGCAATGGCCTTTTTTTAAACTTTTGTACGTCTTATAGGAAGTGAAATAAAGACCTTCTGTTGTGGATGTGTGCTTCTTCTTCTTCTTCTTCAGGATTCCAATTGGAATCGGGTTTTTACGGCCGCACCGCTCAAAAAGGCATATGGCAGCCCCTAACTAAAAATGTATTTTAAAGATGAGGAAAATTCATCGAAATACCTTCCCTCTAACTATTGAGGGACCAAAACTTCAACTAAGCTTTTAATCAGGTGGTCGCATTCCTCGCGCAAAGGAACGTCAGGACCAATATTACAGTTTCGTCGAATTACTTAAGTCCACTTTTTATTGTATTTTAATTCATTTAAACTCCGTAGCAGAAGCTAGGTGAACAGGAAATTATTTCGGTTGTGTATCTTTCTTCTTTCTGTGCTCAGCACGAGGATTGGTTTTAACACTCTCAGCAGCACCTCCCCACTGGAAGGCTTGAACCCTCTCAGCTGCACCTTCCCACTGGAAGGTGGACGGTTTTTCTTTTTTACAGTTCTTTATGTCTACTGTGCTTTGGTTATTTATTTTCCCCTTCTTCTCTCTCACTTCCTTAATGTTTGATGATTTATCTTCATCTGAGCTGTTTTGTTCCATGTCACTTGCGATTGTGCTTGGATGTGTGCTTAATTTTGCTATTTTAACATTAGACGTGATGCCAAATTATTTATAAGTAGAACGAGTTGTACAGGAATTGCTGCATTTCTTTAAATCAAAATTATTTAGCTCATGGAGTCTGCAATATAGCTGATATGAATGAAATATTCATTGATTTCACACAGAGAAGGACGATTTTGTCGATAAAGTTTTAAGCATAGAGTTTAATTACTTGTAACTCCATGGTCTTAAGGTTTTAAATAAAATAAATTATTATAGTATTGTGATGAATGAATGAATGAAAAAAAGTTATGAATGAAATGCTGCTTTTATAAAGCGAGCCAGGCGTGTTATATTTCGATGACGTCATTTGAATAAATTCCATTTGTTTTCTATAAAGTTTTCAAATATGATAAATTATTGTAGTATTAGGATAATTTTAAGAATATTAACGAAGAAGATATCGCATTTTAGAGTTGCTTAAACCAGTCAATTTTTATTTCGATGCCGTCATTTGAATGAAGTTCATTTTTTTCGATGAAGTTTTAAGTTTTCAATTATAATTAATAAATGTAGTATTGTGATAATTTTAAAAATATTACCGAGAAAGGTATCGCATTTTAGAGATGTTTAAAAAAATTCCATTTCAGTTGGAAAGTGTTTCATAATCAATGCTTTATACATGATTGATCTTTGTTGTTTTATTCTGGCTTTGCGCATATGATGTCACTGGACTAGCAAACGCGCCCATCTTGTTCTTGTGTTCTCTGAAGAGGCCGAGAATCTCTTTAGACGTCACTAAGGATGGTGTGCACAGAACAATTAAAATTCTCTTAGAAGATTGTTTACGTCGGGATATTGCCACTTCAAAATTAGCAAACAATTTTCAGTTATAATGATGAGAAAAACTTGCTGTGTTTTGACAACAACTCTCCTAGTCCGTGACGGCACGAATGACGAAATGCTACTCCCGTCAACATATGGTTGACAAGTTTTTGATTGGTAGCCGGGCTCATAACCCCCCCCCCCTCCCCCTCCTGTATGTTTCGCCAATATCTGGAAATTTAAAAGTTCTGGGAAAACACTACTGAAATAATAATTTACAAATAACACCTGACATAGTTGTCTGAATTTACATCATATGATCAGCAGAAATTTCAGTCATGTAATTTAAAAGCAATAAAAATATCCTGATACACAAAGATGCAAGCATATTGATTTATTATGTATAAATTTACATTTTGATTTTCGTGGAAGTTATAAAAATATCATTATGAAATAATTTCATTTCATTTATGAAATTATCTGGAGGCATGGATCACTTGTGATAATGTTATTATTTTAATGTCATAAACACAAATTTTCCAACTTTTATCCCTATTTTCCAGGGAATGAAAAAATTTTGTATAAGTAAATATACTATGAAAATCATAAATTTTGAATGATTCATGTTATAATTCTGTTATAATGTTACTAATTTATTATTAATAACAGAAATTTTCCCATTTTTAACACTATTGCCTAGGGAATATACATATTTATTTATAAGTAAATATAGTATGAAAATCATAAAATTTGAATGATTCGTGTTATAGTTCTGTGGATTTCAAAAATAAATTATCTAGTAATAACTTTAATATGAGGTTCTTACAAAATCATATACTCTCTCTCTCTCTCTGTATATATATATATATATATATATATAATTTCAAATGTATGAAATAAATTAAGGGATATGTATATAAAAAAACAAATAAAATAGATTACAAAGAATGCCAAGAATGCCATGAAATATCAGGCGGGAAGCAGCCTTAACATATAACGCTGCATAATACAAAAGCCAAAAGGAATAAAAGGAATAAAAACAGATTAGGACCAAAAGAAGCCCTGTGGGGGGGTTGACCCCCACTTCCCGGTTAAAGCATGCTTAAGTGCCGAGACAACACTCACGGTAAGCCGGTACTACTCACAGAAGGTCGCCGAGACCAAAGTATACACCGGAAGGACAAAATCCGTATTACATGAAAAAAGCTCAATGCAAAAAGAAAACCGTGATATAAAAGACTTTACCTATAACATGATAAAATATAAGTAGTACAACAGAGCGAGACCATTACCAATGATCTCGATCCGTAAAATACCAACACAGCAATGCTCCGTCATTATCAAATACATCCATATATTACAAAATATTGTAACCGGTGTTATGTACCCAAAACATCGTTGCCATCAACACCAGTATAATTCAATAATCTAGAACGACTTGAATAGACATCGATATTGTAAAAGTTCGATACTATGCCATGTAGAAAACGAAATGGATAGCCGACCCTTTTAGCCTCCGTAAAATATATATTTCATAGTGCTTGAACGTTGCTGTGTTGGGACTTTAAGGATCGAGATCATTGGTAATGATCTCGTTCTGTTGTACTACTTATATTTTATCATGTTATAGGTAAAATCTTTAATATAACGGTTTTCTTTTTGCACTGGACTTTTTTATGTAATACGGATTTGGTCCTTCCGTTGTATACTTTGGTCTGGGCGACCTTCTGTGAGTAGTACCGGCATACTTGGAGTGTTGCCGCGGCTCTTAAGCATGTTTTAACCGGGAAGTGGGGGTCACAACCCCCCCCCCCCGCGGCTTCTTATGGTTCTACTCTGTTTTTATTCCTTTTGGCTTTATATATATATATATATATATAAATATATATATATTCCGAAAAAAATTCATTTAAAAATTATTTATTCATATGATATACACCATTTGATGTATTCACTATTCTATTATTTTCATCCACTAATTAATATTTTTTTTTCGTGCAACTAAGGGTCATAAAATATGCCAAAATATTTCTAATTTTATGAACTTGAAATATAAATTCCTTATGAATGACTTGTAGATGCAGGAAATAATCGTGTTTCGAGAAGTACTAAATAAAATTACTAAGATTTACATAATTATAGCGAAACCGCTAAATGTTGAGCTAAATGTTGAGGAAATAATTTTTAGATAGGATGTTTTATCTTTATATTTTGAAGAAAAGGCTGAATTTCTCCGCCAAAGAGGGGTGATAAAGTTACTAATTTGATCTACGCTGTGTATATAACTTTTAGATTATAGATTTTAATTTTTAGATTATAGGTAACAACCTAATTTCATCCCTGACTTCACAATTATCCTAATATTTAAAAAATGTTTATTTGAACAAAAATTAAACCAATTCAACATTCTTAATTATTATAAAACAAAGAGAGTTTTTTAAATGCTGTACAACAGAAAGTCACTTCTCTCTAATATGTATTGTATTACATTGCAAAATAAAATTTCTGGGAATTAAACAAGAGTTTATATCTCTGAAATAACCACGACCCCAAAAATAAATAATGGGGCAAATATCACATTTCTACTAAATAAAAAAAAAAGAAATATAATATTAAGAAATTGAAAACCCATTTTATCTATAATGATTGCATGAAGCGCAGTTTCGGTTAAAATTTTATAGAGTTTTGAGTCTTAAAGCCAGAAAGTTTTCCAATCTTTCTGTTTCTACATTATTTCTTGTGTTTCCATTCCTTCAATAAATAAATTTGTTCCTTTCAATTTTAGTAGTCCAAGTAGCAATCCAATATTGGATTATCATTTGTTCCAATATTGGACCAATATGAAAAGGTGGACATTTTTACAGAATTGTCCTAATATTGCTCAAAATATTGGGACAATTTTACACCAATATTTCCAATGTAACACCAATATTGGTGTAATGTTGTAATGGATATAATATTAGCCAATATTGGAGGCCAATGTAACCCCAATATTTTCTGAGTATTGGAATTATACTGGAAATGCAATGCCAAGATTTACAATATAGGTCCAGAATTGAACTAATATTAAATGCTACTGGGGAGGCAATAGCAATGCATATTTTAAAAAAAAATTGGAATACCAGTGGATAAAAATATGTATTAAAGCAATACAAGGGTGCTGACCGGTTTCGGATGATTATGCAAAATTGTTTGTTAAATGTATATATTTACTTTCATTTCACAAGTATCTGGGATTCATCACATTAACACAGATATAACTACATACTAAAAATATGAATAAAGACTTTGACTTTTTTAAACAGGTACATTTCCAGTTAAGCACTTAAAAATGTAACTGTGTCTAAATAAATTTGTTGCTTTATTATTTTATTTAAAAATTTCAAGTAATAATGTTTATATATTATTTTGAGCTGAAAAGACCGCTTTAAACAAGTAAAGATGGAAAAGATGGAACATGAGATGCTCATTTTACGCACTTGTTTATCTGCTCAAATGGATCTGTTCTAAAGAAATATTTTAAGCAGGTAATCAAATGACTATTAAAAATCTTATTGACAGATATATTAGGGAAGAGATTCTGACTTCAATAGCGCTGTCAAACTCTCACCATACTTATCAACCAGGTAAATCTACTGATACTGCCTTTTGCAGTCTCTCCTTTATACTGGAGAGAAATTTAAATGCTAAGGAAATTGCCTTAACTACTTTTCTTGACATTGAAGGCGCTTTTTATAAAGTGCCCATTGGCACCATCCTACATACTTTCGATAGGAAAGGTGTCAATATGACGTTCTCTTATTGGATCAAGAATTCGTTATCCAATAAGTACATCTGTACATCTTTACTTGGTGATAATATGACGGTGCATGCTTTGGCAGGCTGTCCGCAGGGAGGTTTTCTTTCACCAATTCTTTGGTATTTAGTTGTAGACTCTCTTTTGGAGAACATAACTTGTTCTGGTGTATCCTGTGTTGGATATGCTGATGATGTTGTAATCATTGCTAGAGAGGCAAGTTTGGTAATACTGTCTCTGGCATGATGTCCACTGCTCCTATGAGTGTTGACGCATGGTGCAAAAATGCAGATCTCTCTGTTAATCCGCAAAAGACTGCTATGGTTGCGTTTACAAGCAAACGTATTCTTAATCTTAGAGACATTTGCTTCTTTGGGCAGAAGCGTATTTGCTCCAAGGAGGTAAAATTCCTAGGAATTTACTTTGATATGGGTCTCAATTGGAAGAGACACTTTGAATACTGCATAACTAAAGCCAGAAGAACTTTCTGGTCATGTAGAAATGTTATTGGGGAAATCTGGGGATTAAATCCCGAGGCTTTCCATTGGATTTACACTATGGTAATCTGTCCGGCATCCCATTTTGCTGCTCCATGTCTTCGGACCGTCTGGGCTTTGGACACTATGGTAATCTGTTCCATCATTACCTATGGCTCCATTATATGGTGGTCTAGAATTAGATGTGAAACTGCTAAATTAGATTTAATTAGGCTTCAAAAGATGCTGCATATTGCGATCTCTGGATGCATGAAAACCACTCCTACTGCAACTCTTGAACTTTTGCTTGGATTGCACCCATTCTACATTCACATTGAAGCTGAGGTTCTCATATGCATTAACAGACTTAAATATCTGAAACACTGGAAAAATTACTCAAAGTATTTATCTTGGAGCAATCTGAACAGTAATTTTATAAATCATCCTTATGCAATCTGATGGCATTCTTGTCAGATATACGTTTGACAAGCCTTATGAAATTCAGGTACCTTCACGGGATAGCTGGAAGAGGGCTCCTCCCAAAAATAAGAAGAAATGTATTGTATGGCACACTGATGGCTCTAAGCTAGGCGCTAGTACTGGTGCTAGAGTATGCTAGGCACTAGTACTGGTGCTAGAGTATGCTAGGCACTAGTACTGGTGCTAGATTATGCTAAGCACTTGTACTGGTGCTAGAGTATGCTGTCCGGATGATGGTACAAAACTATTTTACCCTCTTGGCAGCTACGATACTGTCTTTCAGACTGAGGTCTATGCTATTCTAATGTGTTGTAGAAATTGCTCTGACAGAAATTACAGGAGCAACCAAATATTTATCTGCTCTGAAAGTCAGGCTACTCTTATGGCTTTAGGGAAGTCTACTATGACGTCATCCCGTATCTGGGAGTGCTATACTGCACTTTGTAAGATTGCTAGCAACAATCAAGTCATACTATACTGGGTGCCTGGACATTCGGGCATTCCAGATAATGAAATGGCTGATGAGTTGGCTAGAAAAGGTGCAAGCACAACTTTTGTAGGTCCCGAGCCGGCTTTGGGTGGTCCTAATGAACTGACTAGAAGAACTGTTTATGACATCTTCAGAAAGCTCCAGTGTGAGAACTAGCGTAATACTTAGGGCCAAAAGGCAGGTGAAAGAGCTAAACTTTAAGTGTCCTAGTATGCGCCAAAAGGAATTATTCAAGCTCAGTAGAACTGGCATCAGAAGGGCTGTTGGGCTCCTTACTGGGCACTGCACCCTTAAAAGACGCCTAAATATTATAGGTGTCATTAAGGATTCACTTTGCAGAGGCTGTAATTATAGCGAAGAAACCGCCGTATACATACTCAGTGAATGTGAGGTGTTCTCCGTCCATTGGGCCGAACACTTGGGTCGACATGTGATCGAACCCTGGGAATTGCAAGACATTCCTGTCGAGTGCCTGCTGAATTTTGCTTCGGCTACTGGTTTCTTTTCTTAGGGACTTTTTCATTTCAGAGATTAGTAATAGACCTTCGATCGCTGTGCTGGACTCTCTTGGAGCCACCCACCTCCATGTCATTCATTCAACCAGGTGCGCAAAATAAATATATCATGTTAACTCTTTACCTATTTAAAACTGTCTTTTCCGCATAGAATAAAGCATACCCAATTTTCCATGCAAAATAATAAAAGTATAAACCAACACATTCATATAAATGTAATTACCTTTTAAAGTTTGTAACTGGAAATTCACCTCATTCTAGAAACAATAAGCCCATGTTTCTGTATGTTTTTACCCATATTCTTTTAGTGTGTATGTGTTTATAAATTGTGTATATTTAAAATACAAGATGTTTGTATAAAATCCCAACACTTTTCAGATTCTTAACAAATCGAAAGTGACTTAACTCAAATATTAAATCTATCAACTCAAGGTAAACAATAAAACATGTTAATTGCCAGTAACGTTTACAGAAAAGTATTAAAACATAACAAATTTATTAACGCAAACTACAGAGAATCTGGCTTGAAAACATGAACCCAAAGTTACGCATTGTAATACAGAACAAAATACAGAAAGTACACTTAAATATAACTACACTGCAGTGGGTCAAAACAGAAACATATCCTACCCTATCAACCCAAGTAAAACCCAATAAAAAATATTGTTACTGCCAACAGGCTATAATCACGTGATTTACGCACGGATCCTGCACTATTTTCTCCTTCTACAGAACAACTAACAAACTCGCACTCTAACCGCGCTCCTAAAACGCGCACCCGGAGAACAAACAGATTCCTTCGAATCAAGGTGCCTGGCTAGCGATATCATTGACCACTATTACCGAAGTTGGTAGTTTGCAGGTAAACGATAACTTAACAAAACGGAGGGAAATAAAGACAAATATGTTATTGTGTCCTCACACTTGTTATAAATATTTTATTACATCCGTATAAAAATATGTATTAAATATGTATCGCGGATGTATTACACTATTATTTATACACTCTAAGACAAAAAATTTGACGCACCTAGAAAGTATTATCCAAATGAGACAAAATTTGGTACGTGTACTGTGGATGTATAGAAAGAAAAATGATTAGAATTTCAGAACAATTGGATGATTTATTTCACTGAAAGATCTACACAAAGTGAGCACGTCAATATGGCGTTGGTCCACCTCTGACCTTGATACAAGCTATTACCCCACGTGGCATTGACGCATAAAGTTGAAAGATGGTTTTTTGATGGATGTCGTTCCAAATGGCCTCCAATTGACGAGCTAATTCGTCTACATTCTGGGATGGTCGCAGGTGACTCCCCATCTCAACCAAAATATGTTCAATAGCCGAGAGGTTTGGGGATCTGGTTATCCAAGGAAGTGTGTCGTAAGCACGCAAACAACCAATAGAGAGGCGTGCCGTGTGTGACCTGGCATTATCTTGCTGAAAAGTTAGACAGGGGTGGTGCGAAAGGAATGGCAATACAACGGGTCGTATAATGTCGGCAACGTACCGCTGTGCTGTGATGGTGCCAAGAAGGACTATCAAAGGGGTGAGGCTACCAAGCGAAATGGCACCCCAAACCATAACTCCCTGTTGTCGGGCCGTGTGACGTCTGACAGTAAGAGCAGGATCCTAACGATGTTCGGGCTGTCTCCAGACACGTCTGCGGTGGCCGTCGGAACTCACTTCGAAACGGAACTCATCACTGAAGACAATTCGTCCTCAATCCAAACAATTCCACGTTGATCGGGCCCGGCACCATTGCAATCGCTGTTGGCGGTGCATACTGGTCAGTGGTAGACGGCGTAATGGGCACCGCGAGTGTAGATTCCGCTCCCGTAGTCTACTATTATTGGTCCGGGTGGTCACTTCCGTGTTTGCACACATTGGATGGTTTATAACGATGAATCTTGTGCTGTCATAGCTGCTCTGACAATCACTCTATCTTTCCGTTCTGTCGTCGCTCTAGGCCTCCCGCTGCCCGCTTGCTGTTGAAATCTGCCATTCCGGACCTATTCCTGCCAACATCGTCTAATTGCTGCATCGCTCCTGCCCAAATGCCGAGCGATTCGTTGGTGTGCCCATCCAGCCTCACGCAATCCGACGGCACGCCCTCATTCAAACTCCTTCATATGCTAGTAAGGGCCGCGAATTCACCGGCGAGGCATTGTTACAATCAGGGTACGTAAACGCAATCGAAATCCACTGCACGTTTTGTTCCTGACAGCGAGGTTCGCTCCTTATATACACCACCATGGTGCTCAGTTTCAATGCGCTGTAGTTCCTTCTATTAATTCATTGGCTGCGAATTTTTCATCATTTGCATATTTGGTCGACAGGTGTTTGCATGTACAGTTTCATTACCATTGGATTATTTTGCGAGGCGCATCGTTTTTTTTTTGTCTTAGAGTGTATAATATATAAAAATATTTATATTTCATAAATATTTTTATATATTTTTACAAACAGTTGTTATAATATTTTTATTCCGAATGTTTTAAATATCTTTATCCCGGATTAAATAAATAATTCAATATTTTATTGAATTACTTCTTTTATCAGGGAGGACGCGCATGGTGCAATGTGTTTGTTCCCTAAGCTGCGGAAGTTGCAATTTTATAAGAACTTGTAACAATCCTGTCCTTCTAGTTTTTTGTGTAGTTGTGTTTATTGTTGTTCTTTGTAAGATGAGACATTAGTGGAAATTATTCTGTTATTACTTTCTGATTAATGCAAGGCTTTTCATGAATTTTAGAACCAGATAAACGCGTCATTCTTAACGTTCCACTGTTGTGAAAGAACTTGCATCACTGCAAACAGTCGATGTACAAGCATTTCGATGTTTTCGTTGGATTTTTAGTACTGCATTTCATGATATATTTGTTTGGTGCAAAAGTTGCCCCATTTTTGAATATTTTTATATATTTTTACGCATTCTCGCAGTTGCAATAGTTATTAAAATTGCCGATTTCTTATGAATATTATACATGTTTATACAATAAATAGATTCAAGGTGTATCGTTAATATTTTATTAACTAACGTTTTTCATTGAAAAACGGTGCAGGGTCCAGTTAGCCGATAAGAGCTCGCAATTTTGTCCCAGTACCTCAACGGTAGAGCGTCGGCTGGCCAGTTCGGAGATCCAGGGTTCGATTCCCGGTTGGGGCAGCAAGCCTCTTTACAATGGTGCCCGAACAAATCGACTCTGTAGGTTGCTTCAAAGATGTCAGAGTTATGAAAGTGACCTTAGTACGACTAGTACGGATTCAGTGAACTCTGGAAGATTGAACGCAGATTTCAAATTGAGAGGAAGGAAAACGAACAAGTAGGATACTAACTTGGATAAAAATAGTAATCTCGGAAAGCTAACCTGAGATAAAAATATCAGGAGGTGGTCAGTCAGATTGTCAGTTGCCCGCCAATCTGACATTAGAGGGTGGAGAATGCAGAGTCCACTTCGACGATGAGACCTTGCAATTTCGTCCCAGTGGCTCAACGGTAGAACATCGGCTGTCCAGTTCGGAGTTCCAGGGTTCGATTCCAGTTTGGGGCAGTAAGGGTCTTTACAACGGTACAAATTTTACTTTCCCTGTAATACATGGTAATGGATATGGAAAATGTCGAAAATCGCTACTCAAGTTTTCGACGGATCTACACATATTGGGACCTCTAGAGCATGAAAATCTATTTTAGTGCGATGTATGTGTGTCTGTGTGTCTGTCTATGCAATGCATGTATGCACTTTAACTCAAAACCTAATTGACTGAATTTCACAAAATTTTATAGGTAAGTAAGTCACTTGTGGGTGATCCCGGTGCTGATTAGATTTTGGTACAATTCGGAATAACATAATTTGCGGTTTCTTGTTTTTTTTACGAAATTGTCCACAAAAATTGTCTGTAATCACAGTAACTGAAAAACTAATTGACCGAATCTCACAAAATTTGATAAATGTCACTTGTGGGTTACCCTGGTGCTGATTAGATTTTGGTACGATTCGGGAAAAGAACCCTTCTTTTTTGCGAAATGGCCCGCAAAAATCGTCAAAATCTAGAATAAAAGTCTGTGTATTCGCAAATGCTGTTTTATATGCAATTTTTGTGATTGAAAGAACAAAAGCAACCACATTACTCTAGGACTAGCCGTTCTTGAGCCATTTTAGTTTTTTTCGTATTTTTGCTACGCTTGTTTTGAGAATAAGCCCAGTTACCAAATGAAAACAAAAGTTGGATTAAAAGTGCAACTTCGTAATTTCAATTAATTATGCATGTTGTTTAAAGCAATTAAACTCAATTTAATGAATTATTAATGAAATAAAGAGAAGATGAATATGTATCTGCAGGGAAAGTTAGTGCTTCTCACATCAGATATTTTGAGTTGGGGTCCTGCATTCTTCAGACGATCAATTACGTCAGTAAAGTATGCGCGCGCTCTCCCTTGTTATTATCAGTTAATGATTTCAAATCAATATTAATAATAAACAGTAATTTATTTATGGTAATTTATTTATATTTCAGTTTTTATTAACACTTTACAACAAAGTTGAAAAGTGTTTATGACTTTGTTCATTCTGTCTGTCTGTCTGTCTGTCTGTCTGTCTGTCTGTCTGTCTGTCCGTTAGCACGATAACTGCCGTAAAAATGACTTAATCAAAATGAAATTTTAGTATGTTGTTCAGACGGTCTGTAGGACCTATGGGAATATAAATGAATAATATCACACAATTAGTTTTGGATTGAACCCGGGTTGAAAAAATGAAATACATTGAGCCCTATGGGACCTACTTTTTCTAACATTTTTTAAGCGGATTTAAAATTCACAAATTGCTTCGAAAATTTTAGGTAATAGTCAAATTGTTCCATAAAATATATAAAAAAAAATTCAGCTAAATATATTGAGTAGTTTTTTAAATAAAAATTAAAATAATAATTACACATCTTATATGAAACGATCACGTGGCCATGATATTAAACGATCACATGACCCACTTCAAAATGAGATATGGCATCCATCTTGTTTCAAATTCGTGATTTTTTAAAGTTCTTTTTAATTCATATTGAGTGTTGTATCCATCCTAAAACTACTTTATTTCTGCTTAAATTCTGTGCATCTACATACTAAAACAACACAATGACAATATATTTGAGTTTAAATTCTCATTCAAATTTGATTATTTCTACAATTAAGCCTATTTTTCACCTATGTAAAATGTAAACAGCAAAATATGTAGAATGAGTTGTATTAGAATTACTGTATTTCTTTAACACAAAATAATTCAGTCCATGGAGTCTGCATGGCTGATATGAATGAAATATTAATTGATTTTATAAACAGAAGGACGATATTTTTCGATGAAGTTTTAAGCATAAAGTTTATGAATTGTAGCTCCATGGTCTTAATTTTTAAATAAAATAAATTATTATAGTATTGTGATGAATGAAATGGAGAAAGTTATGAATGAAATCCTGCTTTTATAGAGAGATCCAGGCGTGTTATTTTTTCTATGACGTCATTTGAATTAATTTCAGTTGTTTTCGATGAAGTTTTCAAATATAATAAATTATCGTAGTATTATGATAGATTTAAAAGTATTACCGTGGAATGTATTGCATTTTAGAGATATTTAAACCACGCAATTTATATTTCAATGCCGTCTTTTGAATGAAGTTCATTTTTTTCAATGAAGGTTTAAGTTTTCAAATATAATAAATCAATGTAGTATCGTGATAAGTTTTAAAATATTACCGAGGAATGTATTGCATTTTCGGCTTTTTTAAATAAAATTGCATTGAAGTTGGAAAGTGTTTCATAATCAATGCTTTAAGCATGATTGATCTTTCTTGTTTATTTATATCGTACTTCTATTTGTAATTTTGACCCTGTTCAGGTCTTATGTTATGCCTGTCGACTCGTTCTCGATGCCGTGCGTGTTAAACCATTACACAGTTACCTTAATTTATAATAATGTTCCAAAGAATTTGATGTTTTTTTAAATGTTTATCGTTGAGATTTGTAATTTTATAATTTTAAATCTGTCTTATGGATTCACAATTTTGTATAGATGACAATTTTCGTAATATGCAAATTTTGCTTGACGGCATTGGAATGTGTTGAGGCATGTTAGCATCAGTTAGGTTGATTCTATCGCCACTGAAGAAGAGCATGAAGGTGTTCGAAAACGCCCTGGCTTAAAATTATTTGTTGTACGTCTGTAGGATGGTTTTTAATAAAGTGACCTTTAAATCTGATTTTTAATATTTGTCATTTAATTAGTTGATTTAGTGAAGTTTGACGTGTCCTCACTAATGGTATATAATGGTAGTAATTTTATAATTCTGATATTAAATTTAATTCTGAGTTATAGAGAAAATTATTCTTTACGCATATCTATATTATTTGTTACAAATGTCATTGATGTGCATAATTATTGAAATCTGGTCATCTTTGTTTTCCCTTGAACTAATATATTCCATTTATTAAAAATATTTTCGATAACAATAATATATTCTTACATCAAAACAAACGCGATACATCCGTAAATCAAGCATGTAAATGACATATTTTCAGAACATATACATTTTATACACTGTTATGCATAACATTTCATACTTTCCTTTAGTTTTGATAAATAACAGCATATTTCTTGAACACATATTTTCACAGTAACCTACATTTCAATAAATTATTCATGGACGTATATATAAGAAAAGAAGATCTGTCTTATACATACTTTACCTTCTAGTTTATATTTTGAACACACATTTATTTATCTGCATATTTCTCCCAAAACGCAAATAACGAAGATAAGTTTTGAATATGCTTGGTGATAAGATTAGATATGAAACAAAACTTCATGCTATTTCTTTGATATCGCCACTTTGTGATAACTTTTCTATACTGCTTCCTCTTATCATCCGCATGTTATTTAAGAATAAAAAAATCATATGCTTAAAGTCATTAACATATTTTGAGTTACCAAATTTTCAAGAAAAAGTTAAAATATTATTACTTTAATTTTACGTAGCATCGCAGAATGAAAATCTGTTATGCAATTAATAAACATTCCCATTTATTTAATGGAAAAGAAATGGAATTTAAATCATTTTTTAATACATCGAATGTCTATGAAATAGTTTTTTTAAGAATGTTTAAATATGCAAAAAACCAGCTTAAAAAGGAATTTCTGATCATATCACCCCCATCTCCACCCCGACTCCTCTTAGAAACGACAAACCACAATAATTGTAACCTTTGAGTGGTTGCCATGGATAAGTTGATTAAAGATTAATCTATCAACCAATAAAAGTGCCTTAATACGAGTATTATGTTACGCAGAAAATCGGATTAATTGGGAATTTAGGATTACATCGCAACTCCGCTTCTGAAGTAACGAAACATAAAATTTGCTTGCAAACTTTTGACATGTTGCTATGATAAAGTTGATTAGAGATATTAGTCTATCAACCAACAAATGTGCTCTATTCCTAATATTCCACAAACCCAAAATTCGATTTACTGATTTTATCGCAGCCCTCGTTTCAGAAACGTCGAAACTCAAAATTTACAATTTTTCAGTTGTCGTTATGTGTAAAATTAATCTATCAATCAACAAAAATGTATTGATTTAGCTTCATAAATGCTCCACCAGAAATTAACAAAAATTTGACAAAAATAGAACTTAATTATGACTACGATTGTAGAAAAGGGTTGACCAAAATAATCGTAAGTTATCTATACCCAGGCATTCTTATTAAGAGAGCTGATTTAATGGTACACTTGCAACTACGTGCTGGTTTCAGTTCCTTATTACTTTCCCTGCAGTATATGGTAATGTATAGGGAAAGTATTGGAATCATGCCGAAAATCGCAACTCGAGTTTTCGACGGATCTACACGTTTCGAGACCTCTAGAATACGAAAAAACCATTTTTAGCGTGACGTCTGTGTGTGTGTCTGTGTGTCTGTCTGTCTGTGCAGATTTTGTATCCACTCTAACTAAAAAACTAATGGACCGAATTTCACAAAATTTTGTAGATAAGTCACTTGTGGGCGGGGCTGGTGCTGATTCGTTTTGGGTACGATTCGGAATAAAAGAACCCGCCTTTTTTGTGAAATGGCCCGCAAAAGATTGTATCCACTGTAGCTGAAAAACTAATGGACCGAATTTCACAAAATTCGGTAGATGAGTCACGTATAGGTCACCCTGGTGCTGATTAGATTTTGGTGCGATTCAGAAAAAAATAACCTGCCTTTTTTTGCAAATGGCCCGCAAAAATTGCCAAAATCTAAAATAAAAAACTGGGTATACTCAAATATATCCATTAAATGCTGATTTAATACGTAATTTTTAACGATGAAAAGAATAAGACCAACCCCATTACACTAGGACTAGCCGTTCTCGAGATATTTTAGTTTTTCGTACTTTCCCTACGCCTCCTTTGAAAATAAGTCCGGTTATCGAATGAGAACGAAAATTGAATTAAAAGTGAAATAAATTTAATTAAAATAAAGAGAACGTTAATATAAGTCTGCAGGGAAAGTCATGTGCTGCTCACATCAGATTTTTATATTTGTAAAGAGCCTTGCTACCCCAGCCGGGAAACGAACCCTGGGTGTCCGAACTTGCCAGAGATTCAGAAAATCAGAATATTTTTTGGGTGTACCCCAATCCCCCTTGACCCCCCCTGTAACTTCGCATATGTGTGTACCTGAAAGCGGCCTTTACTGTTGTCAAGTTATGTGATATTGTTTATTACTTCATTTATTAAAACGCGTTTTCACACATTGACAGATTGTGTAAAAAATATAATGGCATATAATGGATATAAAATGTTCTGAATTTTAATATAGACAAATCAAGACGAATTTGCACTGTCCTTAAACGCCATCCACACTTATCCCCACCTCAAAAATTACAATATGTCGATTTTTACTTTCCCTGCAATACATAATAATGTATAGGGAAAGTATTGGAATCATGTCGAAAATCGCAACTCGAGTTTTCGACGGATCTACACGTTTCGAGATCTCTAGAATACGAAAAAACTATTTTTAGCGTGACGTCTGTGTGTGTGCCTGTGTGTCTGTGTGTCTGTCTGTGTGTCTGTCTGTGTGTCTGTCTGTCTGTGCAGATTTTGTATCCACTCTAACTAAAAAACTAATCGACCGAATTTCATAAAATTTGGTAGGTAGGTCATTTGTGGGCGAATCTGGTGCTGATTAGTTTTGGGTACGATTCGGAAAAGAAGAACCCGCCTTTTTTTGCGAAATGGCCCGCAAATCTTTTATCCACCCTAACTAAAAAACTAATGGACCAAATTTTACAAAATTCGGTAGATAAGTCACTTGTAGAATACCCTGATGCTGATTAGATTTTGGTACGATTCGGAAAAAATTAACCTGCCTTTTTTTGCAAAACGCCCTTCAAAAATCTCCAAAATCTAAAATAAAAAATTACGTATGCTCAAATATATCCATTAAATGCTTGTTTCATACGCAATTTTTAACGAAGAAAAGAATAAGATGAACCCCATTACATTATGACTAGCCGTTCTCGAGATATTTTAGTTTTTTTTGTATTTTCTCTACGCCATTTTTGAAAATAAGTCTAGTTAGCAAATGAGAACGAAAGTTGAATTAAAAGCAAAAATCGACAAAATCTAAACTAAAGAACTAGGTATACTCAAATATATCCATTAAATGCTTGTTTAAGACGTGATTTTTAACGATGAAAAGAATAAGACCAACCCCATTACACTAGGACTAGCCGTTCTCGACAAATTTTAGTTTTTCGTACTTTCTCTACGCCACCTTTGAACATAAGCCCGGTTATCGAATCAGAACGAAAATTGAGTTAAAATTGAAATAAATTTAATTAAAATAAAGAAAACGTTGATATAAGTCTGCAGGGAAAGTCATGTGCTGCCCACATCAGATTTTTACTTTCCCTGCATTACATGGTAATGTATTGGAATCATGTCGAAAATCGCAACTCGAGTTTTCGCCGAATCTACACGTTTCAAGACCTGTAGAATACGAAAAAAACATTTTTAGCGTGACGTCTGTCTGTGTGTCTATGTGTCTGTGTGTCTTTCTGTCTGTGTGTCTGTCTGTGCTGATTTTGTATCCACTCTAACTAAAAAACTAATTGACCGAATTTCATAACATTTGGTAGGTAAGTCACTTGTGGGCGAATCTGGTCCTGATTAGTTTTGGGTACGATTCGGGATAAAAGAACCCGCCTATTTTTGCGATATGGCCCGCAAAAGTTTGTATCCATTATAGCTGAAAATCTAATGGACCGAATTTCTGAAAATTTGGTAGATAAGTCTCTTGTGGGTCACCCTGGTGCTGATTAGATTTTGGTATGATTCGGAAAAAAATAACCTGCCTTTTTTTGCAAAAAGGGCCGAAAAAATTGACAAAATGTAAAATAAAAACTGCGTATGCTGAAATATATCCATTAAATGCTTGTTTAATACGTAATTTATAACGAAGAAAAGAATAAGACCAATTCCATTACATTAGGTCTAGCCGTTCTCGAGATATTTTTGTTTTTTCGTTTTTTCGCTAAGCCACCTTTGAAAATGGTCGAGTTACCAAATGAGAACGAAAATTGAATTAATAGTGAATTAAAAGATCCGTCGAAACATCGAGTTGTGATTTTTGGCGTGATTCCAATACTTTCCCTATCCATTACCATGTATCGTAAGGGAAGAAAAATCTGATGTGGGTGGAACATGACTTTCCCTGCAGACTTATATCCACGTTCTCTTTATTTTAATTAAATTTCATTCACTTTTAATTCAATTTTCGTTCGCATTTGGTAACTGGGCTTATTTTCAAAGCTAGCGTAGATAAAATACGAAAAAACTAAAATATCTCGAGAACGGCTAGTTCTAGTGTAGTGGGGTTAGTCTTATTTTCTTCGTTAAAAATTACGTATAAAATAAGCATTTAATGGATATATTTGAGCATACGTAGTTTTTTATTTTAGAATCTGACGATTTTTGCGGACTTTTTTGCAAAAAAGACAGGTTATTTTTTTCGTACTGTACCAAAATCTAATCAGCACCAGGATAACCCACAAGCGATTTATCTACCGAATTTTGCGAAATTCGGTTTATTAGTTACTCAGCTAGAGTGGATAAAAGCAATTTTTGCGAAAAAAGGCTGGTTCTTTTATCCCGAATCGTATTAAAACTATGCAGTACCAGACTTACCTACCAAATTTTATAAAATTCGGTCCATTATTTTTTGAGTTAGAGTGCATATATACATTGCACAGATAGACAGACACACATACACACACATACACACACACACACGGACGTCACGCTAAAAATGTTTTTTCGAGTTCTAGAGGTCTCGAAACATGTAGATTCGTCGAAAACTCGAGTTGCGATTTTCGGCATGATTCCAATACTTTCCCTATGCATTGCCATGTATTCTAGGGAAAGTGAAAAGTAAATAGCCTCTTACGTGTCTACTCCTGGCAGGAAATATTGTCCCTCATCCACCAAAGCAAGATATAATTCCAAAATGTGGAAAACAGATAAAATCCGCAGCGTGTATTCAATTGAATTGGCCGAGGCATTTCTTATATAATTCCTTTGCATTATATAAGAAAAGTCATGTGCTGCCCACATTAGATATTTTTTAATACAGAGAGATATATTCATCAATTAGGCATCATTTCCTTTAACTTAGCATAATTTTTTTCAATTTTAACGGTATTTTCGACAAGCTCATGTAAAATATCATCAGTCTGGTGATATTTCGCTAGATTATTCAGCAAGTTTCTCAAATGTATTGCTACGTGTCATAAACAAACGGAGGGAAAAAAATTCCAATACACTAGAAGGTATGCCTGTTATATGACAAAATTAAAAATTTGAGAAACATTAATTCCCATTTAGCACAATTTTTATCAATTTGGCGGAATTGTTATCAATTTGGTGACACTTTTATTAGTTTAGCAACATTTTCATCAATTTGGCAACATTTTAAAATTTACCAAGTTGGCAACACCCCGCCACATTTTTCGCCAAGCATTATGGACGGAGAAATAGGTTAGACTCATAGTCAAATCGTAAAAATAACCCACCTCTCCGGGATTCTTTCCTTTATTGAATCCAAATATATCTAATCTTTCCAAAATATTCTTTAAAAAATATTGAATCAATTATTCGCCCTTTTCATTGTTTTAGAGTTATATTTTTTTCATCAATTTGCCGATTATTTTATCAAGTTGGCGGCACTATGAATTTAGCAATATGTTAATCAATTTGGAGATATTTTCATCACATTTTCATTTGGCAACATTTTCGTCAATATGGCAAATTTAAAAAAGTCTCCAAGTTGGCGATACTTCGCCAAAATTTGTCACCAAATTTTCGCCAAGAGTAACGGACGAAAAAATAGGTTATTCCTATAATAGATTCTTATATTCTTTCCATGATATTGAATTTTCATCAATTAGTAGTCATGTTCATTGATTTAGAGTCCCGTTTATCAATTTGGCGACATTTTTATCAATTTGGAGACATTTCTATCAATTCAGCAATATTTTCGTCAATTTGGCAGCATTTAAAAAAATTCGTCAAGTTGCCGATATTCCGCCAAATTCGTCGCCAAAATTTCGCCAAGAGTTATGGCAGGAGAAACAAATTATATTTATAGTAGATACATGACTAATGGCGAACAAATACATAACTATTGTCTACAGTATCTGCTCTAGTGAATGGGGCGACCTAGATTTACGAGAATGATGGTAACGAAATTACCGCATAATATAATTATGTATAAAGTACATAATATTACGTAAAAAACAAATTTTTGCATAATATAACTAAGTAAAAATCTTAAATAAGACTTATTATATATTGCATTGATTCAATTTGTCAAAATTTAAAAACTTATTTATATTTTTCCCTGATTAAAAACAATAGTGGTAGTCAAGAACGAATTCATATAACACTACGTGCTGTTTTCTTATATGAGAAACTAGAACTCGACGGACTTTTTGAATGATTAGAACTCGATTTATTCGAATGTTAAGATTTTAGAAACGTTATTTTCTAAGAAAATAAAAGTAATTCTCAACAAAGATGGTAACATATAAATCTGTAACGGAATAATAGTTAATTTGAAATAGAATTTTTTGAATAATGTACCCATAATTGTTCTCATGGCCCTACTCTTAGCGCAGAAATCCCCTAGTTAGGATTTCTGAGTCAATACTTAGCTACAACTGAAATACGCCCATTCAACATCAACACCGATACAATTCGAGGTGGACTTTACGAGAGACTGCTCCCCCGTCTTACACCCATTCAGCATTATATACCGATGTCATGTGAGGCATATCATAGCCATAACTGTTGTCATGACCCTACTCTTATCCCAACAACCCCCTAGTTAGGATTTTCGAGTCAATACGTAGCTACAACTGAAATACGCCCATTCAACATCAACACCGATACAATGCGAGGTGGACATTACGAGAGACTGCTGTCCCTACACCCATTCAGCACTATATACCGATGTCATGTGAGGCATATCATAGGCATAACTGTTGTTATCACCCTACTCTTATCCCAACAAACCCCTTGCTAGGATTTTCGAGTCAATACTTAGCTACAACTGAAATACGCCCATTCAACATCAACACCGATACAATGCGAGGTGGACATTACGAGAGACTGCTCTCCCTACACCCATTCAGCACTATATACCGATGTCATGTGAAGCATATCATAGGCATAACTGTTGTTATCACCCTACTCTTATCCCAACAATCCCCTAGTTAGGCTTTTCGAGTCAATACTTAGCTACAACTGAAATACGCCCATTCAACATCAACACCTATACAATGCGAGGTGGACATTACGAGCGACTGCTCTCCCTACACCCATTCAGCACTATATACCGATGTCATGTGAGGCATATCATAGGCATAACTGTTGTTATCACCCTACTCTTATCCCAACAAACCCCTTGCTAGGATTTTCGAGTCAATACTTAGCTACAACTGAAATACGCCCATTCAACATCAACACCGATACAATGCGAGGTGGACATTACGAGAGACTGCTCTCCCTACACCCATTCAGCACTATATACCGATGTAATATGAGGCATATCATAGCTTTAACTGTTGTCATGATCCTACTCTTAACCCAACAAACCCCTAGTTAGGATATTTGAGTCAATACCAAAATCTAATCAGCACCAGGATCACCAACAAGAGCTTACCAAATTTTGCCAAAAAACACTTACCAAACAACACTTACCAAATTTTGTGAAATTCGATCTATTAGTTGAGTAAGAGTGGATACAAAATCTGCACTGACAGACACACAGAAATCAGCTAAAAATCGGCCTTTTTATTGCATCTTCGTTAAATTTGACAACTTAATTCACTTTACATTCTTCAGGTCCTTAAAATAAAAATAAAAACAATATCTCGAGAACGGTTCATCTTACCGTCATGGGGCTAGTTTTATTCGCTTAGTAATCAAAATTAACAGGAATAATAAGTACTTAATCAGTACATTTCAACATATACATATATATTCATTTTAATCATTGGTATCAAATTTTCACTATCTTTGCAGGCCATTTCACAAAGAGTCTCTTATACGCTTCTGAATCATATCAAAATCTAATCAGCATCAAGATAACCGTATGGGGCTTAAATGCAAAGTTCTAAGAAATTTTATTAAATAGTTTCTTAACTACAGCAAAAACCGTTTTCATTTCCTCAAAATTAAACATTAAGAGAATATCTCAAGAACAGTTCATTTTAGAGTAATTGGGTGGGTCTTTCTGTCGTCTAAAATTACGTATAAAACAATCATTTAATTGATACATTTGAGCATATGTAGTCTTTTATTTTAAATTTTGGCGATTTTTACGGGCCATTCCGTAAGAAAAGAGGGTTTCTCTCCAAATCGTATCAAAATCGGATCAGTACCCGGGCATCGCTCAGGAGACTTATCTACCAAATTTTCTGAAATTTGGTCAATTAAGTTTTCTAGCTAGAGTGGATACAAGATATTTTTGCAGGCCATTTCGCAGAAAAAGGAGGGTTATTTTATCTCGAATCGTGCCAAAAACTAATCAGCACCAGGGTCACATACAAGTGACATACCTACCAAATTTCATGAAATTCTGTCCATTAGCTTTTGAGATAGAGTGGATACATACATAGCACAGATAGACACACACACAATCTTCACCCTAGAAAGAGTTTTATCGTATTCTAGCGGTCTCGAAGTGTGTAGATCCGTCGAAAACTCGAGTTGCGATTTTCGGTATGATTTCAATACTTTCCCTATACATTACCATGTATTGCAGGGAAAGTAAAAATCTGATATGGGCAGAACATGACTTTCCCTGCAGACATATCCACGTTCTCTTTATTTTTATTAAATTTAATTCGCTTTTAATTCATTTTTACTTTCCCTGCAATCATGCCAAAAATCGCAACTCGAGTTTCTGACGAATCTACACGTTTTGAGACCTCTAGAATACGAAATAAATATTTTAACGTGACGTCTGTGTGTGTGTCTGTATGTCTGTCTGTCTGTCTGTCTGTCTGTGCAGATTTTGTATCATCTCCAACTAAAAAACTAATTGACCGAATTTCATAAAATTCGGTAGGTAAGTCACGTGTGGGCGAGTCCGGTGCTGATTAGTTTTGGGTATGAATCAGGATAAAAGAACCCGCACTCTTTTGTAAAATGGCCCGCAAAAGCTTGTGTATCCACTCTATCTGAAAAATTAATGAACCGAATTTTACGAAATTCGGGGTATAAGTCAGTTGTGGGTGACTCTGGTGCTGATTAGATTTTGGTACGGTTCGAAAAAAAATACCCTGCCTTTTTTTGCAAAATGCCCTTCAAAAATCTCCAAAATCTAAAATAAAAAATTACGTATGCTCAAATATATCCATTATATGCTTGTTTCATACGTAATTTTTAAAGAAGAAAAGAATAAGATCAACCCCATTAAATTAGGACTAGCCGTTCTCGAGATATTTTAGTTTTTTTGTATTTTCTCTACGACATCTTTGAAAATAAGTCTAGTTAGCAAATGAGAACGAAAGTTGAATTAAAAGTGAATTAAATTTAATTAAAATAAAAAGAACGTGGATATAAGTCTGCAGGGAAAGTCATGAGCTGCCCACATCAGATTTTTACTTTAGGGAAAGTATTGGAATCATGCCAAAAATCGCAACTCCAGTTTTCGATGGATCTACACGTTTCGAGATCTCTAGAATATGAAAAACAATTTTTAACGTGACGTCTGTGTGTCTGTGCACTGTATTTATCCACTGTAACTCAAAAACTAATGCACCGAATTTCATAAAATTTGATAAGTAAGACCCTTGGGTGTGATCCTAGTGCTGATTAGTTTTTGGTACAATTCGAAAAAAAGAAAGAACCAGCCTTTTTTGGGGAAATGGCACTCAAAAACCTCATGTTTCACCCTAGCTGAAGTATAAATTGACCAAATTTCACAAAATTTGGTAGATAAATCACATGGCGGATAATCTGGTGCTGATTTGTTTTGGGTACGATTCGGAAAAGAACAACCTCCCCTTTTTTACAAAATGGCCCGCTAAAATCGCCAATATCTAAAAAAAGACTACGTATGTTCACATATATCAATTAAATGCTTGTTTTATACGTAATTTTTGATGAGGAAAAGAATAAGAACACTTCTATTACTCTAAGACTAACCGTTCCCGAGATATTTGAGATTTTTCGTATTTTTTATGCCGCCTTTGGAAATTTTGTCCGCCTTTTGTCCAATTACCAAATAAAAGCAGACATTGAATTAAAAATGCAAATTACGTGTCATTTTGTGCAATTAAACTCAATTTAATGAGTTCTTAAAGAAATAAAGCAAAAATGAATTTGAGTCCGAAGGGAAAGTCATGTGCTGCCCACATCAGATTTTTACGTTCCCTGCAATACATTGTAATGTATTAGGAAAGTATTGGAATCATGCCGAAAATCACAACTCGAGTTTTCGACGGAATTACACGTTTCGAGAACTTTAGAATACGAGAAAACTATTTTAGCGTGACGTCTGTGTGTGTGTCTGTGTGTGTGTCTGTGTGTCTGTATGTCTGTCTGTGTGTCTGTCTGTGCAGATTTTGTATCCACTCTAACTAAAAAAGCAGTTGACCGAATTTCATAAAATTTGGTAGGTAAGTCACTTGTGGGCGAATCTGGTGCTGATTAGTTTTGGGTACGATTCGGGATAAAAGAACCCCCCTTTTTTTGCGAAATGGCCCCCAAAAGCTTGTATCCACTCAAGATAAAACACTAATGGACCGAATTCCACAAAATTTGGTAGGTAAATCACTTGTGGGACACCCTGGTACTGATTAGATTTTGGTATGATTCGGAAAATCGTCAAAATCTAATATAAAAAACTACGTATGCTCAAATATATCCATGAAATGCTTGTTTAATACGTAATTTTTAACGAAGAAAAGAATAAGACCAACCCCATTACACTAGGACTAGCCGTTCTCGAGATATTTTAGTTTTTTCGTATTTTCTCTACGGCACCTTTGAAAATAAGTCCAGTTATGAAATGAGAACGAAAATTGAATTAAAAGTGAATTAAATGTAATAAAAGTTATGAGAACGTGAATATAAGTCTGCAGGGAAAGTCATGTGCTGCCCACATCAGATATTTACTTTCCCTGCAATACATAGTAATGTATAGGGAAAGTATTGGAATCATGTCGAAAATCGCAACTAGAGTTTTCGACGGATCTACACGTTTCGAGACCTCTAGAATACGAAAAAACTATTTTTAGCGTGACGTCTGTGTGTGTGTCTGTGTGTCTGTGTGTGTGTCTGTGTGTGTGTCTGTGTGTCTGGGCAACGTATGTATCCACTCTAACTCAAAAACTTATGGACTGAATTTCATAAAATTTGGTAGGTAAGTCACATGGGTATGACCCTGGTGCTGAATAGTTTTTGGTACGATTCGTAAAAACAGAACCTGCCTTTTTTTGCGCAAAGGCTCGTTAAGATTTCATGTATCCACTCTAGCTATAATACTAATTGACCAAATTTCACAAAATTTGGTAGATAAGTTACTTGCACGATACTCTGGTGCAGATTCGATTTTGGTATTAATCGGAAAAGAACCACCTGCCTTTTTTTACGAAATGGCCTTCAAAAATCGCAAAATCTAAAAAAAAACTACGTATGTTCAAATATATCAAATTAATGCTTGTTTTATACGTAATTTTTAATGAGGAAACTAATAAGAACAACTCTATTACTCTAGGACTAACCATTCTCGAGATATTTGAGAGTTTTCGCATTTAGTTATGCCACTTTTAGAAAAATATCTAATTACCAAATAAAAACAGAAATTGAATTAAAAATGCAAATTTAGTGTTATTTTTTGCAATTAAACTCAATTTAATGAATTATGAAAGTAATAAAAAAATGAATTTGAGTCTGCAGGGAAAGTCATGTGCTGCCCACATCAGATTTTTTACTTTATACACTAAGTGCACGGTTTATACACTAAATAGATTCAAGGTAGATCGTTAATATTTAATTAACTAACGCTTTTCAATGAAAAATGCTACAATTTTTTCATTCCCTGCAATACATGAGAGTTTTCGCATTTAGTTATGCCACTTTTAGAAAAATATCTAATTACCAAATAAAAACAGAAATTGAATTAAAAATGCAAATTTAGTGTTATTTTTTGCAATTAAACTCAATTTAATGAATTATGAAAGTAATAAAAAAATGAATTTGAGTCTGCAGGGAAAGTCATGTGCTGCCCACATCAGATTTTTTACTTTATACACTAAGTGCACGGTTTATACACTAAATAGATTCAAGGTAGATCGTTAATATTTAATTAACTAACGCTTTTCAATGAAAAATGCTACAATTTTTTCATTCCCTGCAATACATGGTACTGTATATGGAAAATATCGGAATCATGTCGAAAATCGTTCCTTGAGTTTTCGAAGCATCTATACGTATTGGGACCTCTAGAATTCGTGAAACTATTTTTAGAGCGACGTATATGTGTCTGTGTGTCTATGTATATATCCACTCTAACTCAAAAGAAAATTTACAGAATTCCATAAAATTTCATAGGTGTGTCGCTTATGGGTGACCCTGGTGCTGATTAGATGTTGGTACAATTCGGGATAAAAGGACCTGCGTTTTTTTTTTTTTCGAAATGGGCCCCAAAAATTATCTGTATCCACTCTAAATGAAAATCTAATTGACCGAATTCCACAGAATTTGGTAGATAAGTCCCTGGTGCTGATTAGATTTTGGTACGATTCGGATTAAAAAATCCTGTTTTTTTACGAAATGGTCCGTAAAATTCGTCAAAAAATTTGGCACGTTCGCTAGCTAATTCCTGCAAAACTATTTAAAAGTATTGTCTAACCTAAATTTTGCGTAAATTTTCACTAGAGGGAGGCACTGAAAAAATTGCGATTGTCCGCGAAGTAATATAGTACATGAATTAAATGCTTTCGATATTAAACGAAAATAAGGTTTTTCTGTTTAACACAGTGACTGCTGTAAAGAATCTTGCTGCTCCAACCGGGAACCGAACCCTGGATCTCCGAACTGGCCAGCCGACACTCTACCGTTGATCTGCTGGGCCGCAATTGCAAGATCATATTGTTGAAGTGGACTCTGTATTCTCCACCATCTAATGTCAGATTGAGGGGCAGCTGATCATCTGACTGATCACCTCCTGCTATTTTTACCACAGGTTAGCATCCTGCTGTTACTATTTTTACCCAGGTTAGTATCATGCGTGGTCATTATCCTCTCAATTTGAAATCGGCGTTCGATCTTCCAGAGTCGTAGTAGTCGTACTAGGGTCACTTTCAGACCTCCGACATGTATTTTTGAATATGATGTTCTTGAAAAGGTTCTCTCCTATAAACTTGACAACAGGAATACAGTATTTCAAGCCGAACTTGCCACTATTTCATTTGCTATTGTTTGGGCTTCCTCTAATAATACGCCTGCTAATATTTTTTCCAACAACCTCTCTTCCATTCAAGCTCTTAACTCAATAAAATATAAATCTAATTATCTTAATTCCATTAAATCCAAAAACCTGGTCCATATTTCTTGGGTAAAAGTTCACAGTAATATATCTGAAAATGAAATTGCTGATTACCATGCCAAAATTGCTGCTATCTCTGGTTCCCCTCTTACTATTCCCTTTCCTTACTAGCTCCTCTCAAAATGTTGTAAATCTCATATCCTTAATCTTTGACAAAATTATCTTAATGATTATATTTCCACCAGGACTAGTGATCAGGCTAGAATCCTGTCTTATCTCCCTATCGTGAATCCTAATTTACAAATTTTTAATAAATACCTCATTTACTTTCTTACTGGTCATGGCCCATTTCTTGATTAACTATACTTTTTAAAAATTAAATCCACCTCTAACAGTATTTTCAAGAAATTAGGTGACGTTGACCATTACATTTTCGATTATCCTTTTCCTAAAAATTTTCATCTCTGCAACCCCCCCCCCCCTCTAATTAACCAATTTGGTTCTTCAAAGTTAGGTCAAATCCCTCTTCAGTAGATATAATTAAAAACTATATTCTTGTTCCTTGGAAATTTCTAATAAAGTGACCTAAGCTTATGATTAGATTCTGCTCTCAATTAATTTTGATCAATGAGTCTCTTTATTTCATTCTTTTTAACTTATATGAACTTATTGTGTTCCCTCCATATTTTATGTTTAAAACAAACAAACGAAAAAAAAAGCTCTGTTAACTGTTCATATTTTTTCGGCACTTTTTTTTTTCTTTTGACCCGCTTTATATGTATTATTTCCAATTTTTCTTTTCTAAATTTTATTCTAAATTTCTGTTTTTGTTTTGCATGTGCCTAATTTTTTCCCTATTCATATATTTTCTTTTTATATATTTTCTAAATTTTACTTTTAAAATTTTATTATTTTCTTTCATTTTAAACTATTTTTCATTATGTTAATATACCTCACTCTAAATTTGATTTTTTAGTGATCTTTTGATCTATATTCGCAATAACCCTTTTCCCATTTTTGGAAAATGGACATACTTGTCAAGTTCAAATATAATGTAAAACTGTCAGTTTAATCACAATATATTTCATCAATTGTTATCTTGTTAGATCTAAATAAATGATCATTTGGCGGGATGGTAGACCTTCGGTGCCTCCTGAGTGCAGGAGGTATCCTTTCCCGGCCGTGCAGCTAGCTACTCTTAACCCACTATGTGAGTCGCACGGTCTGGGGTCTTCAGACCTCCGATATCTTCGTACTAACCTACAGGGTTAATTTGTGCCGGCGCCATTGTAAAGAGCCTTGCTGCCCCAACCGGGAATCGAACCGTGGGGTCTTCGAAATGGCTAGTCCACGCTCTACCGTTTAACTACAGGGACAAAATTGCAAGGTCTTATCGTCGAAGTGGACTCTACATATTCTCATCATTATAAATGCGCATTTTTACATAGAACACGTTGACAGATTTTGTAAAAAATATAATTGTATATAATGAATATACAATGTTCTGAATTTTAAAATGGCCAAACCAAGACGAATTTTTACGGTGTTCAAGCGTCATCGACACTTATCCCCGCATCAGAAATGACAATATGTAGAATTTTTGTAGACTTCCAATTGATGTTGATTGGCTTTGACATTCTAAACCACAGGGTGCTAAGCATTGACCAGTTAGAAAATAAGAATATTTTTTGGGTGTGCCCAGTCCTCTTGACACCCCTGTAACTTTGAATGTGTATGTACCTGAAAGCTGTTTCTTCTGTTATCAAATTATGTTATATTGTTTATTATTTTATACATTTAAACAGTATAACAATTAAAAATATTAAATAATATAACAATAAAACAATATGCGAACAAACAATATAACAATTAAAAACATCAAACAATATAATAATATAACACCAAACAGTGTAAACAATATAACAAAAAAATATCATAAAACTAAACAATATAACAATATAACAACAAACAATATACCAATAACGCGGTGGTCGAACGGTCAAAGGCAAGTGTTTCCTAGCGATTCCTGGCTGCAGCGTTGTGGGTTCGAGTCCCACCTTCAGGCATGGATGTTGTGTCGTTGAGCACGATGTATTCCGACCCCAACTGGTGTGCTGGGGCAACGTCATGTGACGGCTAACAGGTTCACGGTTCTGGCCGATGTATAGGCGAATGATGAAAAATCAATGCCTGGCCACTGAAAAAAAAGAAAAAACAACAATAAACCAATAAACAATATAAACTTTCCCGACCATCCAAACACATACCTTACACCTTCGGGTAGGTCGGATGGGCTTGGTCGAAAAAGCATAAATCCACGAATACTGCAACCCTACTGATTTTAAATCCGATCGGACGTTCGGAAGACCCCAAATTTTCTAAAGAATGTTTGAAAAAAAAATCAGAGCAATGTATAATGTTAAATAAATAAGCATTTTGTACGTACTATTTTATTTTTCAGCGAATGACACAAATTTTTGAACGTTAGCTTGAATAATTCTAGATATACTGCACGCTTTTCAAATAAATGTATGTATCCAAAAAATACGTAATATTGAACAGTTATACTTATCATCAAATATGTAATATTTGGCGAAAATTTTGGCGATAGCGGCAACTAATTAGGCAAATTAACTTGACAATTTGACAACTTTCGAATATAGAGCCAAATTGCCGAAAATATGGCCAAATAGGCAAAAATGATCCTAAAGTCAGGATAATGACGCCAAATTGATGAAATTATAACTAACATGTTTGAATATAATGGAATGCATTGCTTTGCAGATGTTGACTATACTCGTATTTTCAATTGCCATGTTAGGTTTACGTGAAATATAAGTTAATATAGTACGTCAAAATTGTTTCACATGTTATCATACAGGAAAACGCCTGTATAATAATTTTCAACGTTAGCATTATTGTGCAGTGGATCTTATCCATCATTATTTCTCATTCCAGGAAGCAAAGTAATTTCCTTATGTAGGAAAAGTCGTGTGCTGCTTACACCAGTTATTTTATATAAGATATGTAAAATTACCGTACTCAAATGAATTCAAAATCTAATATATACTAAAGGCCCGCGATTTTGACTGACGCTACGGTTTCTTTCTTGCCCTTGAAATATTTATTTCGCAAATGTTTGGGTATTTGACTTATCACTTCTTTCCATATTTCTTTCTCTGCTTCCGCTATTTTGCGTTTTTCTAAATCCGTTATTTTGTTCATTTCTAAATTCACTTCTTTTATTCCCATATTTATTTACTCCATTATTTTTTGGGAGTTTCGGTTATGCCAACAGGTAGAACAATAGTGGCCTAGATTTTCCGCATCCTATGCAATATATAGTTGCATTTTCTGCCCTTTTATGCCTTTCATATTTTGCTTGTTGTGGTTCAAATTTTGAATTTTGTAAATGCCTTTTCATTTGACTATCATTAAAATTTCTGTCCATATTTTCATTGCGATAAATCGCATTAATTTCTGCACTGTCGCATTCCTCAACAATTTGCTCCTAATGCGCTGCGTATTCCATCGCCTTTTCAAAACCCTGTATATTTAATTTTTTAATTTCAAATGCCAGATCTAGTCTTAAAGTTTCTATAAATTTCGATAAAATTAATGTGTTCTTTATGTCATACATTTCATTATTTGCGTAATTCCCCAAAAATTCATTTGTCGAATTTGAAATATTTAAAGCTAACCCCGATACTTTCATTCCTGGCGTCATTTTAATTTTATTTAAATTTGTCTGCTTTTTTGCAACATTACAAGATATGTTTTAAATTATTTCAATAATATTTGTTTCATTTCTTCAATATTATCTGCTTTTTGGAGTTCAATTTTTTTTGTCAAAAATTCAAACGTTCTCCCTTTAACATAGTTTTTAAAATTACGACTTTATTTTCCTCTGACCATTCGGCCATTTTTGACACATTTTCAAATTGCTCGATAAAAAATTCGACATCCTCGTCTTTCCTTCCATTAAACACTGGAAATAAATTAATCTAACCAAGATTATCCATTATTCTTTTCAGATTTTCAATAACCCCTATTTTTTATATATCCGGAGACTTTTGTCGTTTAGAAATTTTTTGTGCTTCTCAAAGGCATTTAAAACAAAAATTACCCCTTCCAAAATCCTAACTAAAATTAACAGCATAAAATACACTTTAAAAATTCTGCACATAAAGCATTTCTGCATGCAAATTAAATATTCTTAACATTAATCAATTTTTAAAACATTATTTTTATTTTTTTCAAATATATTTAAATTATTTCATTAAACCAGTGAATGTGCATATTCCAATTTAAACAATGCTAAAATCTAGTCATCACATGCTCCTCCCTTAAATTTATTCATCTTTATTCAAAATATTTTTATTAATATCAGTTATATTTATTAAAATTTTGATTTAAATTTTGAACTCATACAAAAGTGTCACGGAAACCAAATGTTGCAACTAAAAGAACTTAATATACATGATCGCAAATTGCTCGTATTGGTGGACATAATTTTATTAAATTACATAGCATTGTTGTGCCGCATTTAAAACCCTCCAATTATTTAACTTCTGTTCTGCGAGTTCTGTAAAAGAATTATTAAGTAATATAGTACTAAATGGATCACACCATTTTAACTTTAACAATAAAACATTTATTAACAACGTAAAATACTTAATTATTCATTACACAATTAATTATATTAGTTTTAGCGGGGGAACATGTGAGGCCACTTACATTGCTTAAACGTTTCTAGACCTAAAGTTATTTGAGGATCAAATACCTTAATATATGTGTTGTACTTTGTCACCACCAGGTACTACGCCGATCATATTACTGGAATTTAACTCGAAGTACTTATTCACCACTCGTAATTCGACGATAATATTGTACTGATGGCCCGACACACGCACTTAAGTCATTCTCGTAGTCGACACATCTTTCTAAGTTTCGTGCTCCTTAATATTGAGATGTCAATATCTTACATTCTTCTACCAAGTCTCGTCATCTTGTTCTTATTGTCGCCGGAGTATATCTCCATCTATCACAAGTTATAATTAAGTCTTCGTCTCGAAGTTATCTGTATAAGTGTCATTCTAACGTCACATGTTGTGGCTCTCCTTTTCCCTCGAGGGTGTCACTCCCCCTTTGCTTTCATTTGCAGCATTCAGTGTGACGCAACAAGCATTTTCTTCATTGGTTAATTATTGAACCAATGTCTCTACTAGGCATCCTCGTAAGGGCCCGCTCGGCTCTCTTGACGCTCCTAAATTTATGGTTTGCTGTAAACTTCGGCGCCAACCAGACTACAAGTATTGTTCGATGTTTTGGACACAATAAATAACTGGCACAAAACTGTCTCACCAAAACACTTGTGAGATCTATTTCTGGTCTGAAATATATATATATATATATATATATATATATATATATATATATATATATATATATTTATATATATATTTATATATATATATATAAAATAATGTCTTACAAAACGTTGAACTTGATCTTCGTACAATATCAAGACAATAGGCGCAATGCTGCTGTATAATGCCCTGTATAATATATTTCGAGGAGATTTTGTCATCCGCTTCAATTTATAAAAAAAATTGGCAACGCTTTTACTTACAACTTATGATTCTCTCCCTGTTCTTCTTGTTTTAACTTGCATGATACGTTAAAGACATTGGTGTATAGGGCTTTAGTTTCTTCGAATTTAACCATATTTCAGTAGATCTTTTAATTCTTTTTGTCCACTTGGTCCTTCTTATTCTTATGTGATGCGTCTTTTGCTTTGATGTTTCATGGAAATATGGCCTGAGGTATCTATCGGTTCGGGGAGTGTTTCCTTTGGAGTAAAAATCGACTATAACCGGGAACTAGGGGTCACAATCCCCCTAGGCCATTACGTATTTCCCAGTTGGCTATTTTTCATATATTGTACTTTATGATACTTGGCGACCAACCTGTTCTCTACCCTTGAAAATTCTGACTGTGGCAAATTCTGATCGTGGCAAACTCGTTGGTGCGACCTACCAAAAAGGTGTAAGGTAACTGTTTGGACGGCCAGTAAGTGCCACCCAATTTAGACCGGAATCCAGTTTGGGAGGCATCCACAGGGACCGTACCCTTCATCCCCTACCACCAACCTCTCGGAAGGACTTACGGTCCCACATGTATAACGTGATCGTTCTCCGCGTGAACACGGTACCAGTTTTGGCAGTGGCAGGAATCGAACCCGGGCCTACCGGGTGCAATTCCCGCGCGCTAGCTTCCTGCGCGCTAAGCTCTTAATTCCATCATCATCATTCCATAGTACTTTCATTTAAAATATCCATAAAATTAAAATATCAATCGTTCCATCATTTAAAATATCCAAAAAATTAAAATATGTACATTTAAAATATCCATTTAAAAAATCCATATCGTTCCATCAATCATCCATATCGTTCCACCAATCCGTAAATATAATAATTTCAAATACATCACCACAATTCAATCATTTAAATTATTTAAAATTTCCATTTAAAATATCCATTAATTAAAATATCTATTTAAAATATCATATAAATATAATAATTTCACCCGATGTATACAATACATATGCTAAGCTCTTAACACCGGAAGCGCGGTCTCCATGGAAACGGGGAAAAAACTTCTGCGGGGGGAAAACGCCGGTGAAGAACTCCTTTAGCGGATAGCCGAGAAATTGAAATTCGGAAAATCTTAAAAACCCGATCTTGCGGACAATTTCAATCATTTCATGACCAGATTGGACTTCTAAGAAAACCTGATGTTTGAGCTTTCTAAAAAAGTAAATTATTAGTCGAAATTCTCGAAACTTTTCCCTATGGGAGGATTTAAACACGAATGTTCGTTTTTTTGAACTGAAAGTGACTTTTGTTTTAAAATCTTTAAAAAACATTAGAATTTGTAACTGAGATTTGAAATTGATATATTTTTACTCGCATTTGTCTGCTAATTCCGGTGGTGTGATTTGTTTTTTTCTACGACGTCTGGACGGTGTAGAAAAAAGGGGAAAAATGGGGGGAAAATGGGAAATCGCATAAAACATTAAATAACAAAAAAAAATTATTCAAATTTTAAAAATCGGTTTTCACGTGTCCCCTCCCTCCCGGGTCTCCGATTGCAAAATTTCGTAGCTCTCTGACGCGCGGTCACTGAACATATAGTGTATAAGACACACACACACACACACACACAGACATTGCCTTTCATTATTTAAGAAGATCTGTGTCTGTGCGTGCGTGTGTGTATTAAAGAATGTAAGCTACAGGTTAAAGTAATAGTAACAGCGTGCAAGATAAAATATACAAATAAAACTATAATGAAATATATAAAATTGCAAAAGATTGAGAACAAATTAGTTTTACAAGAACTTACATATGAATAAAGTTATTAAAATATATAATATTTGCAACAAATTATTTTTAAATCAAATTCCGATTAATAAGAAACATCAAAATTATGCGATGCTGTAAAATTTACAGAAATTATTCATCGCACAATAAAAAACCAATATTTGTACCAAAATTCCATTCAGCAAATTCCATTCATCGCACAAAGGTGCCATCTCAAAAAGCTCTTACTGCCTATAGTCCTGCGGCAGCAAAGACATCTATCAAAGATGCCTCACGAGCCAAAACCCGAATTATAAGAACAGAGGAGGAGCTAGCTTTTGCTCAGTGATTATAATGTCGGTCTACAATGCATCAGGTCCCTGGTTCGGGGCCCGGCGACGCTCAATCGCCACAATGATGACTGGACGTTTGAAAAAAGCGCAACCTTCCTTCCCAACGACTTCGCCTCTCAGCACGAGATGGCAGCACCAAAAAGGAGTCAGAAGCCTTGACACTCCCTTCCTGGTTGACCACAACTGTCCGTCACGCCGAGGCAACACGCCTCCCGGCCCTGACGTCACGCCGAGGCGACACGCCTCTCGGCCTCCTCATCAGCGAGGGGAGTGTGCGGCAGCAAAGACATCTATCAAAGATGCCTCACGAGCCAAAACCCGAATTATAAGAACAGAGGAAGAGCTAGCTTTTGCTCAGTGATTATAATGTCGGTCTACGAAGCATCAGGTCCCTGGTTCGGGACCACGGCGACGCACAATCGCTACAGTCCCTTTGTGTATAAGCTATATAGGTGCCCTGTAGATAAAAAAGGGAAAGCACCCAATCTCCTACTTTTATAACTTCGCCTCTGATAGTAAAAATTAGCTTTGACCCAAAATCAGAAGGATCTTTAGCTTTTACTAGTAAAAACTTTTTCGTCCAACAGCAGTAGCGACTTCTTGTTTTTATTAGTTGTAACTAGTTTTAACGACTAGTTTCTATCCGGTAAGCCCTAACTAGGATTCAGTCCTCTGGTCATCGGACTGGCCAGACGACGAGACTTATCAAGCTTCTGGGACGAACATTTTTATCTTTCATTTTGGAAATAAATTTCACACACACTTTACTGAGGCTTTTTCAAAAGAAAAGGTTCCCATGTCTATGTTAAAATATGTTATAATAATGTATGAGAAAATTTAATAGAACAATTCACTCCATGAATTTCTAAATATTCCAACTGGAAAATGAGCTCTTAGAGATTTCTTAGTTATCAAAACAAACTCACAAAAGGAATCCATTTATAATTTCAACTTGAGACATACATCTTAAGATTATATTTATAATCATATACATATATATATATATATATATATATATATATATATATATATATATATATATATATATATATATATATATATATATATATATATATATATAAAATTTCTTTTCATTCTCTTCTTATAACTAAACCTTTCAAAAAAGGAAACATTTCTTTACTAACTTCTCACTTTTATCAGCTAATAACTACAGTAACGTTAAAACTAAGATTTGTTTATTCCCTAGTATTTTAAGGGGCTGGGGACTCAGGAATTGTCTCTAAACAATGAATGTCCGCTAAAGGGGAGTGTCCGTTATTGGAAGTTCGACTATATTGTGTCACTGATTCACCATAGGATAACAGGGAAATATCTTGAGATATAGATACAGCTGCTCCAGATCCCATGCTGTACTCAGCAGTGGTGCCACAAGTTACCCACTCCAGACGATGTTTAGATGCATTCACAGTATTTGGAATATTTTACTTTGGAAGCACTAGACAAAATGTAGACATTGATGATAACACAGTTAGAATTAATGTTACAATTGCCTTGAGTGTAGAAATTGAAGTAAGTATATGTTAACCATGGAGGAAAAGAACATATAACTACAAGGGTAAAAACGCAAATATATGACAATTACAAATGCAAACAGACATTGGTTCCCCTTTAGATAGATGTAGAAATTTAGAGAGAGTGTTACATAAATTCTCATAACTCGAATAATAAAGAGAATTTTTCAAAGTTGTAAAAATAATTTTTTGATAATAGTAATTTCTGGATAAATAATTATAATTTGATGTGAAAACATCTATGCTTGGGGTTTCTGTGAAGGAAACGTAGCGTTAAGAAAACTGTAAACACTTCGAAAGATTTTTTTTATGAACTTATAATTTTCGAGAAATCTTTTTGACAAATTAAAGAAGATTAAACATTTAAAAACAAAAAGTGCTGTAGACAAAAAGCATGAATTTGTAGGTCTTTGAAAGTCCTACATGTATATACAATCGGACTTTAGCTCAAAATTTTTATATTTCGAAGTATAGTGGTTATAATGTAGTATAAGAAGGTACAAATGTAAATAATTTCTCTTCTTTACCTGAAGTACTGTCCAGACTATATATATGAAAGTTATTTCAATATATTAATATTTTTAACATACATTTTTTTTTCGGAAAACAATAAAAATTAGCTCTCTGAATGAGTGTTTCTTTAATTTTTTATTATTTTCGCATGGTATATCTATAAAAGTTAGCTATAAAAAGTAAGTGACGAAAATATTTGTGAGGTCATTTAATTTCTAAAGCCATATATTTTATTTAAAAAAAAACTAAAAGTTTTCGAGTAATCTCCTTGTCAAGTTTAAGAAAAATGAAACTTTACTGTTTTTCGAGTTTGTAATGCTGCTTATAACTTAAAAAGTAAAGGTGTTAGCTATAAACAATAAGGAAGAATTTGTATCTTTTGAAATCCCTACTAGTGTATATAATTGGACTTTGGATCGAGTTCTTAGTTTTTAAAAACAAGTGGTTATTATTACTATATTTTAACATTTAGCCAGAATTTTTCAATGGGATGGCCAGCTGTAATATTTAAAATATCACAATTGTAGCAACCTAATTTGTTTATTTACTGCTGGGTGAAATGTTGGTGCACACGCACTACATTTTATTGTTTTCCGAATTACGTGTGTTTCGCTACGTTGTTCCGAATTACGAGAAACTCGTGCTTTAAAAATCTCTAAATGCTACAAATAAGTCTAAAAAATTGAATAAACTTATTGAACATTACTGGAGTATTATTTTACAAAATGTTATTCAAGCAAAAATTATTCCTGCTCCATCGAAATGGAGCCACCGCCGATTTCTCTAAAGAAGCCCATCCGTTATCCTCCTGGTTTGGGATCAACACTTGGAGGACAAATACCAATACCCCATGCACGATTTTAAACTCTGCTAGCTAGCCCACACTCTACTAGCTAGCCAGCAGCTAACAAGCTAGCCCAAATCAATCAACAGATAACATAATCATCCCGGTTCCATCGTCTATGGACTTGTTATGTCATGTAACACCAACAATATCCTTAAGCCGTAATCACCACCGTTGCGAGATATAACAATCCCGCAGATTTTTCTGGACCTCATATATAATTCTACGTTCATAGTAAATATACCAGGGTTGCTCTGTTTATAAAAATTTTTGGTATTTAATAATTTGAGGCAGAATTACTATTTTTCCTTATAACTAAAACATTGAGATCCTGTCATCATACTGTTTTACCAGTGATCACATCTAACGTGGGACAAGATTTTTAGCTATAAAAATAAACAAGAAAAATCAATCATGCTTAAAGCATTGATTATGAAACACTTTCCGACTTCAATGCAATTTTATTCAAACATCTTTTAAATGCAATACATTCCTCGGTAATATTTTAAAACTTATCACAATACTACATTAATATATAATATATTTGAAAACTTAAATCTTCATCGAAAAAAATGAACTTCATTCAAATGACGGCATTGAAATATTAATTGGCTAGATAAAGCATCTCTAAAATGCGATACATTCCTTGGTAATAATTTTAGAATAATCATAATACTGCGATAATTTATTATATTTGAAAACTTCATCGAAAACAACTGAAATTAATTCAAATGACGTCATAGAAAAAATATCAAGCCTGGCTCTCTCTATAAAAGCAGCATTTCACCCATAAACAATTTCCCATTCATTTAATTCATCACAATACTATAATAACTTATTTTGTTTAAAAATTAAGACCATGGTGATACAAGTAATTAAACTCTACGCTTAAAACTTCATCGAAAAAAATCGTTCTTCTCTTTTTAAAATCAATGGATATTTCATTCATATCAGCTATGCAGACTCCATGAGCTGAATAATTTTGTGTTAAATAAATACAGCAATTCTAATACAACTCATCCTACATAGTTTTGCTGTTTACATTTTACATAGGTGAAAAATAAGCTTCGTTGTAGAAATAAGCAAATTTGGATGATCATTTAAACTCAAATATATTGTAATTGCGTTTTTACAATATGTAGATGCACAGAATTTAAACAAAATAAAGTGGTTTTTGGATGGATACAACACTCAATATAAATTCCAAAGAACTTTAAAAATCACGATTTTGAGACAAGATGGATGCCATAAATCATTTTTAAGTGGGTCACGTGGTCTTTTCGTATCATGGTCACGTGATCGCTTCATGTAAGAGGTGTAATTATTATTTTAATCTTTCTTTTTTTAAAACTACTGAATATATTTCGCTGAATTTTTTTTATATATTTTATGGAACAATTTGAATATTACCTAAAATTTTCGAAGCAATTTGTGAATTTTAAATCCGCTTAAAACATGTTTGAAAAATTAGGTCCCATAGGGTTCAATGTATTTCATTTTTTCTACCCTGGTTCAATCCAAAACTAATTGGGTGATATTATTCATTTATATTCCCATAGGTCCTACAGACCGTCCGAACAACATACTAAAATTTCATTTTGATTATGTCATTTTTACGGCAGTTATTGTGCTAACGGACAGACAGGCAGACAGAATGAACAAAGTCATAAACACTTTTCAACATTGTTGTAAAGTGTTAAAAATATGAAAAACATCGAAATAGGACGAAAAGTATGAAAAACCATGAAAACAATTTTCAAGGGAACGGCTCTAACGATTCTGAAAAAAAAAAAATTCTGAAGTTGGCTCGTATAACTCGTTCTTACTTGTGTTGCTCTGTCTTAAGTTCGCACGCTTGAAGAATTTTAGATCAAGACATTGCAAGATTCAAATCTGTTGTGTATCAACAACTACAAACTTATTCCGTTCGTTTAAAACGGCCGAATTTGTCTTTTTCTCCAGTTCTTCATTATACATGTTATTAGTGGTGTTAGATTGAAATCTCAACATCGATTTATCAGTGTACTTTACATTTCCTTCTACTGGAAAATGGTTGTAATATACTGACTGGTTCGAAATCAATGAAAGAAATAGAGCTCTCTGTAGTATTACAAAAGTATGAAGAAAAGTTTCCGAGATTAGGTTTTGTCAGACATAATTTTAAGGTTTGACTGGAAAATCTCTATTTCTATTACAAGTAAAAATAAGAAATTTATAAAAAGAATAGAAAATATGGACAAAATATTTGTACAGGCAGAAATTTTAGACTTTTATAAGGCCCAGATCGACTGTACCAATGCTCGAACTATAGACACAAACCCAAACGATATTTTAAAATATAGAATTTCATCATGACCTTGCTTAAATCCATTGAGTCCAAGCCGATATGAATCGGAATATTATTTAATGATATGTACCAAAAGCATATAGTTCACCGATTTTTATACTTAGCATTAAAGTGAAACTATTATTTCTTTAGCATGTGTTTTGAGATAGGTAAAATAAATAAAATATTTTTATGAAATTTCTGTTATACATTTCCAAACATTGAATGCATCCGGTCGGACCAACATGTGTTTAACTGAGCCTGCAGTTCCGACCCAAGACCTCACAATTTCTAATTTGCACTACAGATAGAACTACACATAGAAGTTTGATATGCACTACGGATAGAACCTCTAATATGCACTACATACAGAACCTCCTTTGTTTACCTTTGTTAACGAATTTGCTCATAAATTTCGTACAAATAATATAGATAACTTTTTTAAAGGGAGTACTCAGCTTTGAGGTACTAAAATCCAGAGTATTTTACCCTGTTTTCGATTCTCTTCAGTTTCTTTAAATATTATCCAATTTAAGACAAATTTTCAGAGTTAATTTGTCTTGGATTTTACATTTTGTATATAAATTTATTTTATTATGAATAACAACTATTTTGTTTTCAGTTAGTAAATGTAATACACCTTTTTAAAATTTCAAATTTGTATTGAATTACTCCGCGCAGCCTTATAACCATAAAAATTAGGTTTTAGTTAAAATTTTGGCATTTTGAGAATATAAATACTTTATATATTCACCTACACCTATTTATTTTACCATATATTAAGATATATTTTGTACAGACTACTATAAGATTAAATATAAGGACATATCACAATAAAAATTCATTTCAACATTGTATGCAAAACTGATGAATATGCTTTTGCTATAAAATTAGGTGGAGTTTGTAGGAAATAAGATCATATATTTACTCAAAAAATTTCATATAAAATGCATTACACTCATTAAAAATGGCAGCAAATTTCAAAGATCACATTGAAGTTTCAATGTAAAAAAAAACAGAATGGAAAAATTAGAACCATTTCAGAGAAAAGTAAGGTAAATGCGGAAATGTTAACTTCTATGAGCTTATTTAAAGTGTAAAGTAAAGTAAATTTTGCAATGTAAGATTTCTACGAGGATAAACAATACTAGTATTTTATATAATATCGTATTTATGAACATTCATAATTACCATTAAATTTGAAGAGCAAAAAATATATTTTTTCTTTTAGTTTGTTAGCATATATGGTTTCTTAAAATAATCCAGCATACTTACTCACCCTTTTTCTCAGAATTTGTTTTTGCTTTTTACGGGCTATGACTGAATTTGCTTCATCCACAAGCATTATACTCACCTCAGTGCAAATTGACATTTTGAGAATAAAACAGGAGACTTTAACAATGTATTGACTATTTTGAATTTATTTTTACTGTAAAATAATGCCTATACACTATGGGTAAATCATCTATCAAAATTAGTACATGGCGTATATTTCGCTTTTACCGATAATTACGCTTGATATATGTATTAATTTTTTCTAATCCCGATTAAAACATTTAACTATATGACAGATCCTGTCAAAAAAAATCTTCATTTCTGCCATGTGTGCGTTCGTACTATCTTCAATCGAACACCATACTACGTTAAGCTTCCTTATAAGTAACATGGGGGCAGGCTTGCTTATGTGTTTTAATGTGAATAAAATCTTTGGTCGCGGTATGTGGCTGAATGATAAGTAAAATGCAAAATAACAATCTCCGAACTTGATAGAAATTTACACAATTTATATTTTTTACCAAAAAATGGTACTGTTTATGAATATGAAAATTCAATTTCGATGCATAAATATTTCGAACACTTTTTTTAATAATTGCCTAAGCGAGTTTTTGTTCCACTTTACGATCTCCGCTCGAAATATTTAAATAAAAGTCTCACTTCTAAACCATAAATGTAGATATAAAGCGCAAAAAACGATTAGCTTAATGTAGCTCATCTCGACATTCAATACCAGTATTTATGATTAGTAGCTTTTTTTCTATCTCAATTTTACAAGAACAATTTTGAAAAATCTGTGCCATGGCTCCAAATGATCACAATTATAGCGTATTACCCATCACTTTAAAGGGCCTCAAAATATTTTGATTGATTCAATACTTTCAATGAACCCTCCAAGAGGCGTAAAACGTGCCTCCCCCCCGAGGGGGCTAATGACTCCCCCCCAGGGGGAAATTCCATTATTATTCATGGTCGCTAAAGTGTACACAAGAAATCGACAACAGACAGACAGACTGAGACAAACAGACCTCTCCCAAAAAATAGTCATTCACAAGGTCATAATATTCACAAGTTCGTTCATTAGCCTCGAATTAGAAAATTTTCATGAAAACAATAATTTTTCTATGCTATATTGCATAATACGAGTAAGTAAAAATATTTAATAAGAATTACACTTTCTTTATCGATATTCTCTTATAGTTCTCGAATATTCGTCTTGCCGATATGAAGAATTCTTTTTTCTGTTTTAAGTTTGCAATCCTTATTCTTCGACAATTAAAAGTGATAACTATGAAGAGTAAAATAGGACATCTGTATCCGTTTGAAATCTCTACCTAGACATAAATTGGACAATCGTACACTTTCGTACACCTAATTCGTACACCTTTCGATATTCGTACACCTTTTCCATCATAAATGGCAGCACTACAATTTTTAAGCAGTACTCTATTTCAAAGGAATTATACCTTTTAAGATTTCCTGTTAATACCTGTAAAGCACTGTATCGATGGAATATGAGTGTCATGAAAGCAGATTAATTACTATTAGAAGGCAGGAGTGTCGCCAAGGTGGAGCTGTAATATAAATCCTCCCAAGAACCCGTCGAAATCCACCGAAGTTCCAAGAAATGATATCTGAAGAAACGAAAACCAAAATAGAATAAAAAGAATAGTACTGTGACAAGATATGAACGGAATTTTCCACATGTCCACAATGACACATTTTTTTTTTGCCTTTAAAATTAAACTTTCTTTGTTGAAAAATCCATACATTTTTGAATAAAAAACAATAATTTTAAATGTGTGCTTAGGAGGCATTTTGAAGCTTTTTATTTAGGAGGGGGGGGGGAGAGTTGTGAGGTTTAAATAACATTTTGATTATTATTTCCCTCAGTTTGCATTATAATTTATATGCTAAGAAGTATAGCTGGTTCGATTGAGAAACCAATCACACCGAGCTGATCAGCATTTTCTGCGTTCCTAAGGTAGAGTAGGAATATGTTTCGGATCATAAAAGTTTCAGTGTGTTCCTCAGTAGTGATGTTTGAGTAGTGGGTACTAGAGTAGGGTGTACTTGCTTGGTTTGTTCTCGAGAATAGTGTTCTTGAGCAGACGATGAAGGATTCGAGTAGTGAGTGAAAGGAAACCCCATTCAATACAACGATGACTAGGAAGAGTTTAATATTCGTGGTATACCCACAATACGGCGCAAAGCAACGGAATGTCGGGTAAGCAAATAAGCTTTGTAAATGCGTATACATGTAAGAGTTATCCCCAGCCAAGTATATTGCAGTATCTTGTATATTTGCCATCTATTCTATGTGCTTGCAATAACAAAAAATCTGATGTGGGAAACACATGACTTTCCTTATATAATGCAATGAATTTACTACTTTTACAGCTAAAACAAAATGTTATTCTTATAGTTGATATACTTTTTCAAAGATATTGAATTTTCTTGAATCAGTCGTCATTCTCATTGATTTAGCGTCATTTTTATCCATTTGGCGAGACTGTCGTTAATTTGGCAGCATTTAAAAATGTCGCCAAGTTGTCGACATTTCAGCAAATTCGTCACCAAAATCTCGTCAAGCGTTATGGACGAAGAAATAAGTTATTCCTACAACAGATAAATGACTATTGGAGTTCAAATACAAAAGTATTACTTAAAGTATCTTTTTCCATGAATGGAACGAGCTAGATCTACGAGGATGATGTCACCCAATTTATCGCATTGTATCACATATGAAAAGTGAGCATGTTTCCCAATAGGAAATATTTTTTTTTTATTTTATATGACTTTTTGATAATTTTTTGAAAAATGTGCAATATCTCGAGGACGGTTCGTGTTAGCGTTCCAAAATTTACGTCAATCGTTTTCTATTGAAAAATTACATAAGAAATATCTATTTACGTAACTTTTTTAGCGGTTTTGAGTTTTTGACGATTTTTCAAAATTTCATTTGAAAATTTAGGGGGATTCGATTGCGTATAAAAACAAAAGGCTTCCAGATTGTGATTTTTGTACCAAATTTCATTCGAATCAGTCCATTCGTTCGTCAGTTTTCGTCTCCACAGACTCGCTGACGCACACACACACAGACATCACTTTAAAAATATTTGATTCGTGATCAGGGAAGCTTGAAACGTGATCTCCCGTCGAAAATCCGAATTCGAATTTTCGACCCCGTCAGAATACTTTCCTTTACATTATGTATATAAGGAAAGTAATAGTATATACAGAGTGTTGTCCGTGGCTTTAAACAGCAAGCTGCAGTAATTTCTGTGAAGTCCCCGATAAACTCAGTTATCCCGATAAAATCCTCTACAAAGGCATCTAATGAGGATTAAGAGACATTTAGGTCTTTACAAGGTTTAAACCCTAACCACCACCCCTTAAATATGCCCGTGACCTTTAATAGTTTATACTATACATTTGTCACTTAATCAGTCAGTCTCACTCATTTATATGATAAAGTTTAATGTTCATTTTAAATAGGTTTATATCTTTTTTAGAATAAAAATAAAAAATATATTAGCTCTACTTCTCTCCAGAGAATAAATTTATTAAAAGTATATATTTTAATGTTCTTACATATCATTTTGTTATGCTGTTAAAACTATTTTTCTGTATTTCTATTTTGAAAGTGATATGTTGTATTTGCACTTATCACCTGTAATTGATAAAATATATTTAATAATTTTTCATCCTGGATTCTGTGAAGGCTATATATTATTTTTACTTTTCTTACATAACAGTAGCGTAGCATGAAATTTTTGACTGGTTAGGCTGAGCGAGTGGCGTTTAAAATTGTAAAAGATTTTGTATTATAAGTGAAATTTATATTGGAATTCACAATTTGAATAAGTTTTATTTCCTTGGTAAATAAAATAAAAAAATTTGACATAAAAATGCTAAGAGTGACTGAAATGCACAATATTTTAAAATATATTACTTATTTAAGTTAAATACGTACAAAATATACATTTAAATGTTTCCTTATTTCTAAATTAGTTAAACTTTTATAACCAAATTATAAAATTTATAGTCGCTCTCCCTCAGAAAAAGTTCTACAGGCGTCCATGTATGAAAGAGTGCATTGAAAATTGTTCTGAAATCTGGAACATGAGCTTTGTTTAAAATCAGTGTTGTACACAATGTTTTATTTTTAATTATTATTATTTTTAATTATTATTATTTTAATTATTATTATTATTAATTATTTTTAATTATTATTTTTAATTTCCCTACGTATATATTATACTGTATAGAGAAAATATTGTAACAGGGTCGAAAATTCGTATTCAAAATTTGGTCTGATGTATGCGTGGGTATGTATGTAAATGGGTGTGTATGAATGCATGTTAGTGTGTATGTATGTTAATGTGTGTACATGCATACATGTTAGTGTGTGTGTCTAAGAGTCTGTGGACGCCATATCTCACAAACGAATGAAGAGTTCCAAGAATAATTTGGCACTATTATTGCAATAATTGAATACACGTATCCTGTTGATTTTAAATGAGATCGAATGTTCCAACGCCCCGCCCGCCCCCCTCCAATTTTTTATTGTTTTTATTTAAATAACTTAAAAAATCGGATCTTTATATATATATATTACTTTTAAATAAATAATCATTTTAGCTGTAAATTTTTATTTGGAAACGAATGAAACAAATTTAATTGAACTAGTAAGAACTGTTTTTCAAGATAATTTACAAACTTTGAATGATATTTTGAAAAAAGAATCAGAACTTTTAAAAATGTTAAGTAAATAAAATTGGCATGCGTAATGTCTTATTGGGAAAGTAATAACACAAACTTTAGAACGCTAGCATAAGTTAACCTCGAAATATTATACGTTTTTCAAATAAATTTAATTAGAAACATTACATAAAATTAAAAACTAATAAATTTAGTCAGACATGTTCCCTTTCCATATCCACTATTATTGCAGATAATCTGATAACATCATTCTCATGAATCTGGTTAGTTCCATACATTTGAATTTTGCTTGTTTCCATTATCATGATTTTCATTTTCATTTTGAATTTCTTGAAAATTAACATTTTCATCAATCAAAACACCCATTATTTTATTTTCAAGTGAATTTTGCTTATCATTATCATGATTTTCATTTTCATTTTGAATTTCCTGAACATTAACATTTACATTTTCATTATTAAAAACGCCCATTATTTTAATCTCATTTGTGAATTTGAGTATTTCTACCTCATCATTTTTATTCTGATTTTGAATTTCTTCAAACATTTGATTAATAATAAAAGGCAATGTCTGTGTGTCTGTCTGTGTGTCTGTCTGTCTTATACACTATACGTTCAGCGACCGCGCGTCGGAGAGCTACGAAATTTGGCAATCGGAGACCCGGGGGGATGGGAAGGGGACACGTGAAAACCGATTTTCAAAATTTTAATTTTTTTTTTTATTTATTTAATGTTTTATGCGATTTCGACCGTTTTTTGCCCTTTTTTCTCCACGATCCAGACATCGTAGAAAAAAACAAATCACACCATCGGAAAGAGCAGACAATTGCGAGTAAAAATATATCAATTTCAAATCTGAATTTCGATTTCTAATATTTTTTAAAGATTTTAAAACAAAAGTCACTTTTGGCTCAAAAAAACGATTTTTGGTTTTTAAATTCTCGCATAGTAAAAAGTACTCATAATTTCGACTAATAATTTACATTTTTAGAAAGGTCAAACATCTGGCATTCTTACAAGTCCAATCTGGTCAGGAAATATTCCGTATTGCCCACAGGATCGGGATTTTAAAAGTTTCCGAATTTCAATTTCTCGGCGTTCCGCTCGGCGTGTCGCTTCTTAACCGGCGTTTCTCCCCCGCATAAGGAGGGAAGGTGTTGGGTGAGGACGTCAAGGTGGAGGTGACGTCACGGTTCTGAATAGCGCTCCTTTACTCCATATAAATTATTATATTTATATTTTAAATGATGGAACGATATGGATTTTTTAAATGTATAGTTTAACTTTTGGATATTTTAAATGGATATTTTAATTTTATGGATATTTTAAATGATGGAACAATGAAAGAATGGAATGAGGATGATGGAATTAAGCATATGGTCATTTTAAATTGCAAATTAGCGCGCGGGAATTTAGCGGAAGGCCCGGGTTCGATTCCCGTCACTGCCAAAACTGCCGCCGTGTTTACGTGGAATACGATCACGTTAAATATATGGGTCCGTAAGTTCTTCCGAGAGGTTGGTGGTGGGGGAAGGAGGATACGGCCCCTGTGGATGCCTCCCCCACTGGGTTCCCGTCTAAATTGGGTGAATATATAGAAAGTTATGGAGATTGTCGCGGAGGGCGCGGCAGCCCAGTGGTTAGCGCGCGGGAATTGCACTCCGTAGGCCCGGGTTCGATTCTTGCCACTGCCAAAACTTACGCTACGTTCACGCAGAGTACGATCACGTTAAACATGTGGGTTCGTGAGTCCTTCCGAGAGGTTGGTGGTAGGAGAAGGAGGGTACGGTCTAAATTGGGTGAATAAAAAGACAGTTATGGAGATTGTCGCGGAGGGCGAAGTAGCCCAGTGGTTAGCGCGCGGGAATTGCACGCGGTAGGCCCGGGTTCGATTTCCAAAATTGCCGTCGTGTTCACGCGGAGTACGATCACGCGGAATAAACATGTGGGTCTGTAAGTCCTTCCGAGAGGTTGGTGGTTGGGGAAGGAGGGTACGGTCCCCGTGGGTGCCTCTCCCACTGGGTTCCGGTCTAAATTCGGTGAATAAAAAGAAAGTTATGGAAAATGTCGCGGAGGGCGAAGTACCCCAGTGGTTAGCTCGCGGGATTTGCACTAGCGCGCGGGAATTTCACTCGGTAGGCCCGGGTTCGATTCCCGCCACTGCCAAAACTGCAGCCATGTTCACACGGAGTACGATCACGTTAAACATATGGGTCCGTATGTTTTTCCGAGAGGTTGGTGATAGGGGAAGGAGGGTACGTTCCCTGTGGATGCCTCCCCCACTGGGTTCCGGTCTAAATTGGGTGGCACATCCTGGCCGTCCAACCAGTTACCTTACACCTTTCTGATAGGTCGCGCCAACGATTTTGCCACGGTTGGAATTTGCCACGATCAGCATTTTCAAGGGTTGCGAACAGGCTGGTCGCCAAAGGCGGCTAGAAATTAATATGGGGGCAGGCTTGCTTATGTGTTTTAATATGAATAAAATCTTTGGTCGCGGTATGTGGCTGAATGATAAGTAAAATGCAAAATAACAATCTCCGAACTTGATAGAAATTTACGCAATTTATATTTTTTACCAAAAAATGGTACTGTTTATAAATATGAAAATTCAATTTCGATGCTTAAATATTTCGAACATTTTTTTTTAATAATTGCCTAAGCGAGTTTTTGTTCCACTTTACTATCTCCGCTCGAAATATTTAAATAAATGTCTCACTTCTAAACCATAAAAGATAGATATAAAGCGCAAAAAACAATTAGCTTAATGTAGCTCATCTCGACTTTCATATACCAGAATTTATGATTAGTAGCTTTTTTCCTATCTCAATTTTACAAGAGCAATTTTGAAAAATCTGTACCATGGGTCCAAATGATCACAATTATAGCGTATTACCCATCGCTTTAAAGGGCCTAAAAATAGTTTGATTGATTCAATACTTTCAATGAACCCTCCAAGGGGCGTATAACGTGCGTCCCCCCCAGAGGGGGCTAATGACTCCCCCCCCGAGGGGGAAATTCCATTATTATTCGTGGTCGCTATAGTGTACACAAGAAATCGACAACAGACAGACAGACTGAGACAAACAGACCTATCCCAAAAAATAGTCATTCACAAGGTCATAATATTTACAAGTTCGTTCATTAGCCTCGAATTAGAAAATTTTCATGAAAACAATAATTTTTCTATGCTATATTGCATAATACGAGTAAGTAAAAATATTTAATAAGAATTACACTTTCTTTATCGATATTCTCTTATAGTTCTCGAATATTCGTCTTGCCGATATGAAGAATTTTTTTTTCTGTTTTAAGTTTGCAATCCTTATTCTTCGACAATTAAAAGTGATAACTATGAAGAGTAAAATAGGACATCTGTATCCGTTTGAAATCTCTACCTAGACATAAATTGGACAATCGTACACTTTCGTACACCTAATTCGTACACCTTTCGATATTCGTACACCTTTTCCATCATAAATGGCAGCACTACAATTTTTAAGCTGAACTCTATTTCAAAGGGATTATACCTTTAAAGATTTCCTGTTAATACCTGTAAAGCACTGTATCGATGGAATATGAGTGTCATGAAAGCAGATTAATTACTATTAGAAGGCAGGAGTGTCGCCAAGGTGGAGCTGTAATATAAATCCTAAATTAATAGCTGTAAATTTTTATTTGGAAACGAATGAAACAAATTTAATTGAACTAGTAAGAACTGTTTTTCAAGATAATTTACAAACTTTGAATGATATTTTGAAAAAAGAATCAGAACTTTTAAAAATGTTAAGTAAATAAAATTGGCATGTGTAATGTCTTATTGGGAAAGTAATAACACAAACTTTTGAACGCTAGCATAAGTTAACCTCGAAATATTATACGTTTTTCAAATAAATTTAATTAGAAACATTACATAAAATTAAAAACTAATAAATTTAGTCAGACATGTTCCCTTTCCATATCCACTATTATTGCAGATAATCTGATAACATCATTCTCATGAATCTGGTTAGTTCCATACATTTGAATTTTGCTTTTTTCCATTATCATGATTTTGATTTTCATTTTGAATTTCTTGAAAATTAACATTTTCATCAATCAAAACACCCATTATTTTATTTTCAAGTGAATTTTGCTTATCATTATCATGATTTTCATTTTCATTTTGAATTTCCTGAACATTAACATTTACACTTTCATTATTCAAAACGCCCATTATTTTAATCTCATTTGTGAATTTGAGTATTTCTACCTCATCATTTTTATTCTGATTTTGAATTTCTTCAAACATTTTATTTTCATTTGCATTATGTACTCTTTGAACTTTAAGATTTTCATTTCGCATATGTGCCTGATCAATATTTTCAAAATTCTTACCAACTTTACGATTATGCATAATTTTGACATCCGTATTTTCGCTTCTCTGCTGCATATTTTAATTTGTATTTTGAACATTTTCAATTTGTACACATTGTACAGTATAGCATTTTTTTGATTGAATCTCAATTATTTCATTGTTACATTATATTTATTTTCACTTTGTACCTTTTGTGCTATATGACATTTTTTTGAGTGAATCTCTTTTATTTCACTGTCTTTATCATATTTTTCCATTAATTCTTCCGCACTTTGTACATTTTGTTCTATATAACATTGGGTAGCGTGAATTTCAATTGGTTCATCTTTCATGCTATATTTATTTCTAATGGTCAATTTATTTTTTTCTCCAAGTTTTATTACTCGAAAGGGTCCCTGAAATCTATATTGTAGCATATTGGGTTTATTTTCCTCTTTCAAAAATACATTATCTCCGATTTGCATTTCTTCATTACTAATTCTTTTGAAATTTTTAATCACTCTCACTTTCATATTTTTATTTAACGAAATTTTAACCTTCTTTTGATTACTTATTACAATATCAATTTTGTTATTTTTTATTACAGTTCGAATTGCACCAAATGGAAAAAGTACTTTTGCGTGTTTTGTGGGGATAAAGATCACATCGTTATCCTGAATTTCCTGATCTACCTCGAATTGTTCCGCAATCAAATGGCCTGGCTGCAAAGCAATCCTGCGTGCGAGCGTGACATAGACCTGGACGTCAAGATTTGACTCTTCATTAACACATTCTTTTTCAGCAAAATCCTTATCCTTTTTATTTTGGGGAAAATTGTCCTTATCGACTTGTGCGATTTTTTAACTGTCACAATAACCATTTTTAATATTTTCATGAAATTCAAATAAGCCTTTTACTTTATCTTGTGTGACAATTAACTTTTCCGCACTAGCCACAGTTTTTAAATTATTTTCTGTATTAACATTTTTATTATTTTCATCATTTGAAAAAGTATAGTCATTAACATGGCTACCTTCAATAATTTGTTTATCAGTTTGCGAAATTTTACAATTAATTTCCTTAATTCGAATTTCAACATCATCTTTATTATCAATCTGAGCCGATTTTGAGTTTATTTCATTTTTGTGCTTATCATGTAAATTTATTTTCGCATTGCACGCATCATTTTTATTTTTATTAAATTCTTTAACTTCTACATTTTCATTATTTGTCATGATTTTACTTATATTATTTTCTACACATGAATTTTTGCTCAATTCTCTTCTTTTTAATTAATATTTGCCTCATATTTCAGTTTTCTTACAAAGTGCTGATCGAAGCGACACCAATCGGGATTGGATTTTACAGATGCGACATCAAAAACTTCGATATTGGTCAGGGTACAAGGGTATATATTTGCATGCTTTCCATACTATTTATTTTTTTTATCATTTTTACTGTCTCGTTTATAATTTTGATTTGATTCTTGTGCATTAAACTTGGGACCTGGGCTTCGCGTGCGAACCTACCTTTCATAAATTTTATCACCGTGTTCGTACTTATTTTTCGCGTTTTCGCTTGTATTTCATTGGGACTTTGGTCTATTTTTTAAATTTTCACTCATCCAAAGCCCCTCCGTCAGTTCAAATGGTTTATACATTTATTCACAAAATAAGAAAAAAAGCCGAAGAAAAATTAAAACTTCTTTGCTAAAGTTCATCTACTCTAGATTCTCCCTCCAAAATGACCCATCGATAAAAGTTGAACATTTCCACACAAAAGTAATGGAACACTTGATTGAATGAACTTTTCGTCTGGTAGAGTGATAATCGATAAGAAAGGGAAAAAGTCTTTTCAGATATGTCTGCATGTACTAACTTTAGAGGACTGAAATTTTACGTGTTGGATTCATTCCATCTGGTTATTCTAAGTAGGTAGATTTCAGAAAATGTCTTTTATTGGTATTTTATATACTAATTCTTTTCATCAAAACAGGAAACAATTTTATGCATTTTAGTTAGAAATTAATCGTATTCTATTAAATATAATTTTCTTACTAAATTAATGTTATTAAATTAATATTAATTTTATTATTAAATTAATAAAATTTATATTTAATTTAAATACAAATTTTATAATTAAATCAATCGGAAAATTTCACCAAGTTATTTTTATAAACACGTTAAGCAACAACATGTGGTATTTGTAGTCTATTTATTGACAACTCTCAGTCTTGAAATTTAAAGCCAACTTATCCATGGTAAATCCTGTATGCATTTTCAGGTGGTAGATCCTGTTTATAGTTGCTGTCTACATTTTACACAGAATACTACTTTCTTAATGACTTTTAAATACAGTTGCTAACTTGAAATATACGAGGTGTGTTCGAATAGCCATTGAGGAAGGAATTGTTTTACAAGCTGCAAAATAAATACCGTGTTAAAGGTATCGGGCTGTTTCTTAAACCATTTATGTGCGGCCAGAATCCAATTTTCGACCAATACCAATCTGTGGTGTCTTCAACGGTTCTTAAACATTGAAATCACAGTGCGAAAGATCATGACTGTATGAGGGATATTATACACCTTCCCATCGCATGTGTTTCAATTGTTCCTGAATCGAATGAGACAAATGGGAATGGGCATTGTCATACTGAATCATAACGTAACATAACGTTGTCATAACGTAAAAGGTGAGTTTTCCTGAACATTAAGCATTATAATAATTACCTGCTATATTACCATCAAAAGTGAATCTACGCGCTAAAAACATTTTAGAATCTTGATAGTACTTTAAAGCAGTATTTTTCAAACTCTTTTGGTCACGGAACCCTCTTGAAATTCAATTTGATTACGAAATCCAGAAAATGAGAAAAAGTCCGTTGTGTTTCAAGTTATGCACTCAAATTTTAGTTTTTTATAAGAATATTTACACGAAACTATCTCGTCGTGGAATCCCCGAAATACTGTTGCGGAACCCTTGGAATACTGTCAATCACGGAGCCCTTAAAATACTGTCCCTCATGGAACCCCTAGAATACTGGCCTTCGCGGAATACTGTCTTGGAATAATATCGCCGAACGCCTAGAATACTGTCGCGAAACCTCAAAGGTTCTGCGGAACACACTTTGAAAAACGTTGCTTTGAAAAACGTTGCTTTGAAAAACGCATATATGTAGACGAAACTCTCTTTGCTTCTCTTGTTTTAAAATAAAATTAAGAAAGATCAGTCATGCATAAAGCATTGATTAAGAAACACTTTCCAACTGCAATACAATTTTATTTAAACATTTACAAAATGCGATACATTCAGCGGGGATATTTTTAAAATTATCACCATACTACAATAATTTATTATATTTGACAACTTAAAATTTCATGGACTAAAGAATGAACTTTATTCATATGGCTTCATAGAAATATAAATCGCCTGGCTCTCTATGTAAAAGCAGTAAATATTTCATTCATTTTCCATTTTCACTTTTTTCCATTCCTTTCATTCAGCGATGATATTTTAAAAATTATCACAGCACTACAATAATTTATTTTACTTGAAAACTTAAAACCATGCAGGTAGAAAAGTATTAGAAAAGTATTTCTAACTCCATGCTTAAAACTTCATCAAAAAAGGCAATGCTATAATATCGCCTTCTTTATGTAAAATAAATGAATATTTAATTCATATCAGCTATATTCCAGACTCCAGAGTTAGACAATTTTGCGTTAAAAAATTCAGCTATTCTTATAACTCATCTTACAAGCTTGATGTGTTTACATTCTGCAGACGTTAAAATTAGGCTTCGTTGTAGAAATAATCAAAGTTTGATGATCATTTAAACTCAAAAATATATTGTAATTGCGTTGGCGCAGAATATAGATGCACAGAAATTAAGCACAAATAAAGCGGCTTTAGGACGAATGCAACACTAAATATAAATTGAAAAGAACTTTAAAAATCCCGATTTTGACTCTTGAAAAAATATGGATGTGAGTCACGTGATTTCTTCATATAATATGGATGTAATTAGTATTTTAATTTTTATTTTAAAAACTACCGAACATATTTTTCTGACATTTTTTATATGTATTTTACGGGATCATTTATATATTTCCCAAAACTTTCGAAGCAATTTGTGAATTTTGAATACGTTTAAAAAATGTTTAAAAAATTAGATCCCATAGGGGTGAAAGTATTTGATTTTTTCAACCCGTGTTCAATCCAAAACCAATTTGGTTTTATTTATTTTCATTTCCGTATGTGCCATAGACCGTGTCAATAACATACTAAAACTTCATTTTGAGAAAATCATTTTTTACGGTAGTTATCGTGCGAAAAGACAGACAGACAGACAGTATGAACTAAGTCATAAACACTTTTCAACTAAGTTGTAATATGTTAAAAAATGGGAACATACATTAAAACTCCTTGAAAGTTGTACTTTTCCTCTCCCTTATTAATGATCTTGCTATGAAAATCGAATGGTTTGATTTCGACTACTGGAGTTACTCGATAGAATTTTCTTCAAATCTCCTTGATATTTTAAATCTTTGTGAATTTTGTATTATGTTGTGGTAAACGGCATGGTGCAATTATTCATGTCTACCTATGAAATTTGTATTTATATAAGAGATACAGTAAATAAAGTACAAGTATAAATATAACAAATTTGAATAAATTAAAATTTGAAAATATATATATCATTAATTTGGGTGAAAATATTGTAGATTAAATATTCTTAAAGTCTGTTACATATTTTGAGATTCGTCATCTCTGCTTCTTTATTTACCTCGCCAGGTTAGCCCGTAGCATACGAAAGGAAATACAAAACTGAAGTATAATGTTTCACAAGAATTGCGGAGGAGGTATTTAAAATAATTGGGGCAATATTAGTACTCCTTTACTGTATTTATTTCGGCAATCCAATATATATTCAATACTTAGTTAATATTGATGGGCACTATTAAACCAATATTCGATATATTTTTGGATAAATATAACAGATATTTGTTAAAGTTTTATGCTCTTCTTACCTTAATAATGACCTTGCAATAAGAATTAAAAGGGTTTCACACAAGTATCTAAACAATTGGCCTAATTAAGTGATATCTTCCGCTCGATATAATTGCTGCTAGAGATAATTTATGAGTGTCTCTTGGAATGTCTGTAAAATTATTTCCAATCCCTGAAATTCATCATACAGGCCAATTCAATTGATTGGATTATCAATTCTTCTCCACAAAAAATAGTCATTCAAGCGAGATATTCAATAAAGCAAGTATTCTTTGAATCAGTAGCAGCTTATATTCGACTATAGTAATTACTTAATGTATGCAACTGTACATTAAAATATTAAAATGTGCTAAATTATACTTCATTACAGGGATTAGATTCCATTGACATAGGATGTGGGCTGCGCATAATTTTCTATCATACTGCAATAAGAGTTAATCCTTGCAATAAGATTTAAAGTTAAGTATTGGCCTTGAATTAAGAATTAAATGGTTTTACAAAAGTATTTAAGCAATTCACTTGATTATGTGAACTTTTCTGCTAAATATAATTGATGTTAAAGATAATCTATGGGTGTCTCTTGAAAAGTCTGTCAATCATTTCAAATCTCTGGAATTCGTCGTACAGTCGAACTGACATGATTAGATTTTTGATTTACCCTCCACAAATATAGGCATGAAGCGAGATTTTCAACAAAGCATATATTCTTCAAATCAGTAGCACTTATAGGAATTACTTAATGTGTGCAACTGTACATTAAAAATATTAAAAAGTACCAAACAATTCTTTATTACAGGGATTAGATTCCATTGACATAGGATGTGGGCCGCATATGCTTTTTTAGCATACTGCAATGAATTTACTATTTTACCACATTTGAAGGCAAATAACTCCGCGTAAGATCTATAAAGTCGTGTAATTGATGTGGAATTAATATATGATGCAACATTTAAGAGTTCAGATTTATATAATAACCCATTGAAAATGTTCCCATAGATGGGAGCATAAACTTGTTCGTCTTGGTCGAACATAGCCTACGAGATACCTACTATGAGATACCAACTATGAGATACCTACTATGAGATACCCGGAACTATGAGATACCAACTACGCCTATACATTATATTTATACGCCGCCTAAACAAACACACAGACATACACCCAGACGTCAAGCTAAATGCATTGGATGCGTAATTTTAAATTAATATCGCAAATTGCTGAAGAAATAGCTAAAGAAATAAATCTTCTTCAAGACACAGCATGAATCAAATTGCAACGGGGTGACTTAGAAGACAAAACAGCTTTTTTCTTCCAGGTACAAAAACAAGTCAACCCCACCAACAAATGTGACAGATGCCGCCTGCTTACCTTATGATTAATCTCTACCTTTGAATATCGAAGAATTATATTGTTTTCGTCCTCTGCAATTGGCCACTTTAGAGTTTAGAAAACGAAAACTGCCTTCTTCTAGAATCAAAGACAGAGCAACTACGCTAACAAATATGACAGTCGTCTGTTTTCCTCTCCTCTCATGGTGTTGTTGGTCTGTGTTTTTGAATGCCGAAGTCAGAGACTACTTTCGTTCTCTGAAAACAGTTGCTTATGTTGCTCTGAAAACAGGACAGAAACAGCCCTAATCTTCCAGACACAAAGACAGGGCAATCTCGCTAACAAAGGTCACAGACGCATACTTGCGTTTGTTGGTATGGTTGGTCTCTGTCTTTGAATACTAATAAACGAGACTGCTTTCGTCCTCCTATACCAAAAACTACTGATTTGAAGACTACTAATTTTGTTCATAACAAAAAATATATATCCATTTTTTTCATTTATCTACATTAAACACTCTATGTAAGGAAAAAATAAAAACTCAAATGAACCGTTCGAAAAATCATGGCTTTTGAAAATTGCCCTCAGTTCAAGGACTTCCAGAATGGGGAAAAAAAAGAACAGTAAAATAAAACTCATTTGTTCGATGTTCGCGCCCCCTTCCAAAATGACATCGATAAAAGTCCAACATTACCACACAAAGGAATAAAGCGAGGGAGCCAGCCACTTGATTTAATGAACACTTCGGCTGGTAGAGAGATAATCGATGGGAGTGTCTTGAAACGACTTTAGATCATTTTGCGTCCTGGAACATTTGTCTTAAGTTGTAATGCACATGGCAGATATACTATTGTGCAACATCGATGCTTTACTGACCTTACAATTCATTGTATGTGAAGAAAAAATTGTGATTCTACCAAACTCTCAAATTCGAGTATTCAGTATATTTACACGTTTTGAGGAGCTTCAGATAAGTTACACGTTTTGGGCAGTTATCAATTTCCAGCGTGGTGTCTTTCCAAGACAGTTTGTTACAAAAGGCAACGTATGTAAACGTTGGTGGTCGTATTTATGCAGAGAATTTTTTTTTTAAGATCAGCGACATTTTGTATATTTTTTATATTTCTTATACCACTCATTGTTGCCACTTTTTGGACTTGAAATGTTTTTAATTTCCGCCTATGCAAAAAAGCAGCATAAAACAATTCGAATGTGTTTTAAATATTCCTGGGTCCGCAAACCATAAAATGAATATATATATATATATATATATATATATATATATATATATATATATCGGCCGGGAGGGTTGTGACCCCCAGTCCCCGGTTAGCAAACCCGGTTCGTGTGATTTCTGGTATTTTATGATTTTCACACTAAAATTACATATTTATTTATAAATAAAATTGCATATGTATTTATATATATATATTACATATATATATATATATATATATATATATATATAATAAAAATTTAAAATCCAATGAAAGAATAGACAGAATTTTCAACTAAAAAAACTCCAATATTACAAAATGCCTTACAAATAAAAGTATCAAACAGAGAATCATCAATCAAGTGGAAAATATAAGAAAACCTCTAGTCATCAATCTGCAGACATTTAAAAAACATCAACGGAAAGGAATCGATAAGATAATATCAAATAAAATCCAAACATGAAAGCTTTACACGTGGACATGCCCTAGGTCTAATAATGAATTGTTCATTTCGATAAAACCCTTTATCAAGTCCAGGTATTTCATAGAAATGAACACAAAATGCATATATATATATATATATATATAACGATGATTCGAAATTTGTTCTTTCCTTACATACATAATGTATAAGGAAAGTATTGTGACGGGGTCGAAAATTCGAATTCGAGTTTTCGACATGAGAGCCCGTTTCAAGCATCCCTGATCACGAATCAAACATTTTTGAAGTGATGTATGTGTGTGTGTGTGTGTGTGAAAGTATGTGTGTGTGTGTGTGTGTGCCAGTGAGTCTGTGGAGACGATAACTGACGAACGAATGGACCGATTCGAACCAAATTTGGTACAAAAATCATAATCCGTAAACACTGGAAGCCAATTGTTTTTATACGCAATCGAATGTACAAAACCCCCATAAATTTTCGAATGAAATTTTGAAAAAATCGTCAAAAAATCAAAACGACTAATAAAGTTACGGAAATAGACATTTCTTATGTAATTTTTCATTAGAAAACGATTGACATAAATTTTAGAACGCTAACATGAACCGTTCTCGAGATATTGAACATTTGTCAAAAAAATTATCAAAAATTCATATAAAATAAAAAAAATATTTCCTATTGAGAAACATGTTCACTTTTCATATGTAATACCATGCGATAAATTAGATGACATCATTCTCATGGATCTAGCTCGCTCCATTCATGAAAAAAGAGACTTTGTGTAATACTTTTGTATCTGTACGCCAATAGTCATTTATCTGCTGTACGAATAACTTATTTCTTCGTCCATAACGCTTGGCGAGATTTTGAGCGACGAATTTGGCGGAATGTCGCCAACTTGGCGAGTTTTTGAAATGTTGCCAAATTAACGAAAATCTCGCCAAATGGATAAAAATCACGCTAAATCAATGAAAATGACGACTAATTGTCGAAAATTCAATACCTTGGAAAGAATATTAGTATCTACTATAAGAACAACCTATCTTTTTAATGTAAAAGTAGTAAATGCATTGCATTATATAAGGAAAGTCATGTGGTGCCCACATCAGATTTTTTTTTTTCCATTTGATCGAAGATTTGAAGATTTATACTTTTATTTTGTAAGCTTGTTAGAAAGTTAGGTTTTTCGAGTTACAGCTTATCACTTTTCTTTCATTGGACTTTCAAACATTTGTTATATATATATATATATATATATATATATATATATATATATATATATATATATATAAGTATATATATATATGTATATATATATATATATATATATATATTTATATATATATATATATTTATATATATATATATATATATATATTTATATATATATATATATATATATCTATATATATATATATATATATATATGTATATATATATATATATATATATATATATATGTATATATATATATATATGTATATATATATATATGTATATATATATATATATATATATATATACAGGGTGTATATAAAATGTTTTGACAAAACAAGAAGGATGATAATACCCATCAAGATGAACAATATTTACAATGGAACCTAGGGTCGCATCCCACTCTAAGTGTCAGAAAAGCGTAAAGTTATAGTTTAACTTTCAACAGTGAAAATAAGGAGAATTAAAGTAATCGTAAGTTGCACTATCCCATTTATTTACACCAGAGAAAGACTCAAAGTAGATGCTTAAAGTGCCTGCCAAGGGTGCCGTTCCATAATTCACACTGACGAATGAACGACTGACGCACCCTTTCGAAGACACCTGGTGCCGTGTTTATTCTGTCCGCTGCAACAACGATTCACGCGACAAGATTTTCTACGGAGTCCACAGGCGTCTCGTACACCAATGATTTTTTGTGCCCCCAGAAGAAGTTCAGTGGACTGAGGTCCGGTGAGCGTGGAGGCCAAACCACAGGTCCACTACGTCCAATCCACCGTCTGGTATATGTGGCATTCAAGAAGTTTCGGGCCGCTCTAGAAAAGTGTGCTGTGGCTCCATCATGCATCAACCTCTGTTTGGTGAGCGAAACAGCTTGCAATAAACCGAACAGCACTTGTTCCAGGAAGCTGACGCTTTTCTGACGCTCAGAGTAGAATGCTACCCTTCGATCCATTGAAATATTGTTCGTCTTGATGGGTACTGTCACCCCTCTTATTTTGTCAAAGCAGTTTATATACACCGTGTATATATATATATATATATATATATATATTTAATTTTATATAGGGAGAACATAGATTATTATTTATATATTTTAAATGCCATATCCAGGCACTTAGCGAGGGAAAAAAAGGTCGTTCCCTATTTCTGAGAAAAATATAACAATATGTTTAAAATAAAACCCATTTGTAATTGATGAATAATTTTATATTTTAAATGCGTATAAATTTCGCAATATATTTAGAGATATATTAAAGGGCAACAGTTCGAAAAAATATGTTATTTTAGGAGATGACCTAAAGCATTATATAAATAACCTACATTTCGGGAGGGCTTCTTTCCCTTTCCCCTGGCTACGTCCCTGTACGTATAAGTAAAATTAGCATTTAGTAACAGTAGCTTTTCTTGCTCTACCAAAATAGAGGCCTAGGGAATTATAAAATAAATTCTGAATAGCAAGAACTAAAGTCAATACAATGGCTTAGAAATCATACGAGATAAAGTCGTTAAAAATATTTTGAAAAAAAACGTATCCCTTACTTTAAATTTGTTTTATACTCTTTAGTTTAAATTGGTTGAAAACTTGATAAAGCCTTTTGTGTCTTTCTTTTGTGGTTAATTTATGTCTTGATGTTTTTCATTGTTTGTTCTTTTTATATCGTTACAACCTTTTTATATCGTTATCATTGGACGTTTGTTACTGATTTCTGAAAGAATGACAGTGAGGAAAAATCTTATCACTAACGTAATGTTATTTTAAAACTCTAAAAAATAAATATAAAATGAAATTTAAGAAATAAAATAATACGAACGTCTTTTAATCGCAAAAATATTTGAACTTTTGTTCGGTTTTTAATGAAAGTGATTAGAAATTTTTACCAATACATCGGAATGAGTGTGCGTTAAAGATTCCTGAGAAAAACGGTTTAAAATTAGATAAGTAATTGATGAAGCATGTTGAACCTAAGAGAAGTTTAGAGTTTAATTTGGTCTGACGCAGAAAGTGTTCCAAAGAGAACAAATAAGCACATTTTGAGGAATAAATAGAAATATTTTTGTCGTATTTTTGTTAAATTAATTTCCTTTGGAAATTTTGATTCTTTTTTTAATATTGCATTAAATGTACCTGTAAATCTTTGTTGTATTTTATTTATTGGAAAAACAATAATTTTCAACTTTCAATCAACTTTTTAAAATTATATATTTTTTTTTTATTATTGTTAATTCATTCTAACATTAACTGTAGTATTTCTAATATTAACTGTAATAACTAACACTAACTGCAATTCATTCAACATTAACTGTATAACAAACTGAATAACTTACAACAAATTCATTCTAACATTAACTGTAATAATTAACAGTAGTCAGTGGCTGCAATTTTCGTCTACGAACAGCAGCCGACACAAATAGTGAACAGACATAACGAATATACAACTTTCAAATATCTTCGTCCATCCGACGTAACCCTTCGCTTTAAGGTGAATATTCACTAAGACGACCATCAGGTATTAGCACCACATATTTCGGAATCTGCCAACTATGTTCTCTTTTCCCAGATCTTACTCCATTTTGATTTTAGCCTACCTCAGGGAGTAAACTAAGTTCCTTTATTTTGAAGAGGAATATTTGTAATGGACACGTAGTTTAGACCAACTTCGTCCTTCCAACCAATGATTCAGCCGAAATTTTTCTCACTTTGCTTATTACTATTTCAGAAGACGGACCAAAAATGTATTTCGATTTAACTTAGTTTCTCGGTAATAGATCCTGTAAATAGCTAGTTGGAACCTCGCAATTGTGTAACAACTCGAGTGTACGGTTGATGTTGGTCACAACTCGCAGTTAGCACCAACAAAATGGATGTTGAAGACCCAGACCGTCCGACTCATCCGAAGACACAGAGCATCCATTTGGACAGCCGGTAAAAAGTGGATGTGTAACTACAACTGCAAAGTTTTTTGTTCAACAACAAACGTCGTAATTTAATATATTATGAATTATTGAACTCGTAAATTAATGTATTATAGATGCATATTAGCAGAAATGTATTTTTAAAATACAAGAACAGCACGATGTATGTTTGCTTATAGCAAAACATTTCCATATCATCAAGGAAATAAAAACCCTTAAATTTTGGGATATTTATTTAAGAAAACCATCATTCTCTACTTTAATAGTCTGTAACCAAGAAAAATATTGAAAAGCCATTTGACTTTAGGAATGAGTCTCAGCGTGTTATCTGAAATGCTATAACACATTCCAAAGTAACGTTCACAGCGTTTCAGCCAACTCGTACATTCCCTTTCAAGTGTTTTATGGTGATATCGTTTTTGGTACGTGTCGAGAGATTGCTTTTTCAATATATTTCTTGCTTCTCATTTATTTTACTATCAGCTGTATGCTACGCGTAGAAATGTTTTCTCCAGGCAACCAAAGTTAATGTGTTTCAGTTAAGAGTTCCATAAATACTAAGATTAAGTTTAAGATACTAATGTTTATGCCAGCATTCAATCAGAACTCAAAGTGAAAATGTATGTCAATTTAAAAATATCTATTACATTTGACAGGTATATGCCAAATACAGCAATATAAGGATAAGTCCTTGAAATATAATTATATATTAAAATAATAGCGATATTAATTCAAAGAACAATTTATTCAATATTTGCAATGTAAATAATATCACTTTCTATATATCTTCAATTTAATTTTCCTTCAGTAGTTACATCATGTGCCAAAATTATAAAAACATTCCAAAAATATTACAAGAACTAAGATGTTAGTGTGGTGTACAAAAAGAATTACAATTTAAAATTGAACTTGTAGATTAATATTTCAATATATTAATTTAGTAAGATTTTTGACATGACCGTAAAATCGTACATAGTGGATCGTACACATACCTTCAAGGCTGTCCTGGCTTGGTTACCAGCACGTACTTCACCGATCATATTACTGAAATTAACTTGAAGTGTAATTCACCGACAGGTAATTCGCCGATCATATTGTACTGCTGTCCCGAACACTCGTGCTTATGTCATTCTCTTAGTCTGTTCCCTGTACTTATCCTCGTTCTGTATCTCCGTTCTTATGTAATTCTAGTAGTCGGTTCTTTCTCATCGTTCTTAAGTCATTCTATCTCTGTATCTTTCTGAGTGTCGTGCTGTAAGTCTGTATTAACCAAGTGTCCTCGTTCTTATCTTTTCGTTCTGTCTTAGGTTGTGGTTCTTTTGCCTGAGGACTAACACTGCTGTTTTGCTCCTATTGGCCGCATTCATGGCGATGCCACAAGTACCTTCTCCATTGGTTAGCCTATTTATCCAATGCCGTTACTTCACATTTTCTTAAGAGTCCTTCGACCCCTCCCCCCATGTCTTGACACCCCTAAATTTATGGTTTTCTGACTTTTGGGTTAGAATGCTGTAAACTTTGGCGTCATTCAGGCTGACGTTTCAGACACAATACATAATGTACATAAAGCTGTTTCACATTAACTGGCGTGAGATCTATTTCTGGTCTCACAGTTAGATATGCTAATTGCTTACGCTCATACAAAGTAATAATCCAAGTTTAAATTCCAACAAATGTTTATATCGTTTTCAGAGCACATTTGCCGTATGCACCCAACGACCTGTATGAGAAATAATCAGATGTTCACTGTGATTATTCTGTTTTGGTTGCCATTGAAGTGACTTCAGTTGCCACCACTAATAACATCTACGATGCATTCGAAGAGATTATGATTTACTTCAACTTCGCAATTTTGTGATGAGCTGTATCGTGAGACTGCAGGAAGCAAGTTGGTCTTGAAGAGGAATCTCCCGTCATTTAGGCAGTACTCATGCCATCGTGTCACTCTGTAAATAATAGCTTTTGCGGGAAGGTACGCATATACACTGCGAAGGTTCTGAATGGCACAGGAGGACAACTGGTGCATAGATAGGCTGATTGTGGAACATTCCCGAATTGCTCACACAACTTCATTAATCACCATCCAAAAAGATATAGCATTTTTATGAAGCAGTTTGTATTATCAAGCACCATCACAAGACTTCTGGAAGAAGGACTGCACTCTAGTAACAATTTAAATCATCTTATAACAGCCCATCATATAAAGTAGAGCCGTGCTCGAGAGGCTAAGAAGGCCAGCGAATGGCTTCGTATCGGTTTCAATGAAGAATATTACTACTACCTTAATGCGGATGATTAAGGCATTTGCATAAAGAGGAGAACTGAGCAGCGCTTCCGTTCAGATTGTATTGTAAAGCGGAAAACTACCGTTACCCCTGAAATAATGATCTGGAAAGCCAACTCCTATAACAGACGGTTCATCTAATGCGGCCTACTATTAACGAGGTACGTTAACAGCACGCGAGTACGGTACCTGCAGCAGATCCTGTGATCTGTCGTTTAGTCTTTCGTGTCACATCTGCCAGCGATTTTTTACCATCAAGGTATTGTACGGCTACACACGCCTCTCGCAGATGAGCCTATATAGTCTTGACATAAATCCTTGGCCAGCCAGGTTCCTAGACCTGCCTCTAATTGAGCATATTTAGAACATGCTGGGAAGTCATTTGCAGCTATCCCTTAATTTCGGGGTAGACATTACAGAACATTTGGTACAACTGCCACAGGATAACCTAAGAAGGTTCCATTAGACTCCATATGCCACGATGTAAATCGGTATGCATTGCAGCCGCAGGAGATCTTACTAATTACCAATCTAGAACCACATGCTACAGCTCTGAAACAGAGTCCACTGTATTTAATATTGTTATAATTTCTTAATCATTTTATCCACATTGCACATGCTATCTTTCTTCCGATAAGATTCTTGTTTGATTTGCTTCGATTTTTGTCAAAAAGTGCATATTCAATAAAATACTATGCATTAGTTTTATCGGGATGGCTTTGTGGTGAAGCAAATTTTACATAAATACAGCTCTAATACTTACCCATAATAACCCCAGTTGACCCTGAAAATGGTATAGTGGGATCTGAATAGATAAAATTACATTGCGATTATATTAAAAAGGACCAGTCGATTTGTGGTCCCTAACACATTTATTTAAATACATAAATTTTCAAACAGTAACAATATCAAAAATCTGATGTGCGCAACGCATGACTTTTCTTATATAATGTAATGAATTTACTACATTTACAGTAAAAAAATAGGTTTTCATATAGTAGATACTAATATTCTTTCCAAGTTATTGAATTTTCGACAAGTAGTCGTCATTTTCATTGATTTAGCGTCATTTTTATCCATTTGGCGAGATTTTCGTTAATTTGGCAACATTTCAAAAAGTCGTCAAGTTGGCGACATTCCGCCAAATTCGTCGCCAAAATCTCGCCAAGCGTTATGGATGAAGAAATAAGTTATTCTTACAGCAGATAAACGACTATTGGCGTCAAAATACAAAAGTATTACTTAAAGTATATTTTTTCATGAATGGAACGAGCTAGATCCACGAGAATGATGTCACACAATTTATCGCTTGGTATTACATATGAAAAGTGAACATGTTTCTCAATAGGAAATATTTTTATTTTATGACTTTTTGATAATTTTTTTGAAAAATTGTAAAATATCTCGAGAACGGTTTATGTTAGCGTTCTAAAATTTATGTCAATCGTTTTCTAATGAAAAATTACATTAGAAATGTCTATTTATGTAACTTTATTAGTAGTTTTGATTTTTTGACGATTTTGTCAAAATTTCATTCGAAAATTTAGGAGGGTTCTGAACATTCGATTGCGTATAAAAACAATAGGCTTCCATTGTTTATGGATTGTGATTTTTGGTCTAAATTTTGTTCGAATCGGTCCATTCGTTCGTCAGTTATCGTCTCCACAGACTCACTGACACACACACACACACACACACACACACACACACACACATACACACATACTTTCGCACACACAGACAGACATCACTCCAAAAATGTTTGATTCGTGATCAGGGATGCTTGAAACGTGCTCTCCCGTCGAAAACTCGAATTCGAATTTTCGACCCCGTCACAATACTTTCCTTATGCATTATGTATATAAGGAAAGTAATACATTGAACCCAATGGATATAATTTTTCAAACAGTTTTTAAGCGAATTTAAAATTCATAATTTGCTTCGAAAATTTTAGGAAATATTCAAATTATCCCATAAAATATATAATAAAATTTCAGTAAAATGTATTCGGTATATTTTAAATAAAATTTAAATACTCTTTACACCCATATTATATGAAGATATCAGTGACCCACTTCAAAATAAAATATGGCATCCATCTTGAGTCAAAATCGTGATTTTTAAAGTTCTTTTTAATTTATATTTAGTGTTGTATCCGTCCTAAAACCGTTTTACTTTTGCTTAATTTTTGTGCATCTATATTCTGAAACAACTTAATTACAATATATTTGAATCTAAATGATTATCAAACTTTGATTATTTATACAGCGGAGCCAATTTTCACTTATGGAGAACATAAACACATCAAGATATAGGATGAGTTGTATAGGAATTGCTGAATTTCTTTCACACAAAATTGTTTAGCTCTTTGAGCCTGAAATACAGCTGATATGAATGAAACATTCATTGATTTTACATAGAGAACATACGTTTTTATTGCAGACTTTTTCAATGAAGTTTTAATCATAGAGTTAAATTACGTTTACCTCCATGGTTTTAAATTTTTAAATACAATAAATTATTATAACATTGTGATGAATGAAAGAACGAAATAAAAGTATATAAATGAAATATTTACAGCTTTTACATAGAGAACCAGGCGATTTATGTTTCAGTGACGTCATTTGAATAAAGTTCATTTTCCTCCATGAAGTTTTAAGTTTTAAAATGTAATAAATTATTGTATTATTGTGATAATTTTCAAAATATTACCACTGAAGGTATCGTAATTTAGAGATGTTTAAAGCAGACGACTTATATTTGTCGTCATTTGAATAAAGTTCAATTTTTTCAATGAAGTTTTAAGTTTTGAAATATAATAAATTAATGTAATATTGTGATAATTTAATAAATATTATCGCTGAATGTGTCGCATTTTAGAGATGTTTAAATAAAATTGCATTGCAGTTGGAAAATGTTTCATAATCAATGCTTTATGCGTGATTGATCTTTCTTGTTTATTTTAATATCGAAAATTACAAATAACAGGTATAAATTATTTGAATTTATTCAGTTACCAATTTAGTTTAGGATATACTTTCTTTTTTATTCCCTGGTATGCGCTTGAAAGTTAAACGTATTTTCTTATTTACACCAAATGTTCATCAGCATCAATTAACGTGCAAGTCCCGTGACTGCCAAATTTCACAAAATTAGAACAAATAATTTTGAGTTTACTTGGATACAAACTTCGTATCTATAAATGGACACCAGGACACAATAAACACACACATCAGTGATCTGCATAATCTTGTTATACAAAATTACATATGAAACAAGCCTGGAACTGCTTTAGTTCACATTCCAAATTGGTATTTGTAACCATTTCTCTAAGATGATAATTCTCCCTTCAATACATCAAGTGGAACCTACATTCTTCTTCAAATTTTTGATGCGATATGTACATGCTACTGATTACTATGCTTTCTTCATACAATATAGTATCCTTTTTGTCGTATATTTCGTGAATGGAAAATAACTTCCATAAATACTACAGTGCATGTAAAAATAAATGTTCGGTATTATATAAATATACTTGATCCATTACATGCACCCGATACGGTTGAATGGCGTAGACACCATTATAAAGAACGCTTGGTTCAAATGCTATTTTGACAATCAACAATCGACGCATGCAATCGACAATCGACGCTTGCACAGTTGACATTCGAGATACTGGAACTATAATAATTTCTTCTATATTAAGAATTGAAGTACATTATAAGGAATCAACCTGTTTCGAAGCAAATAATTATTCAAGATAACACTTTCAGCAACCTGACTAGCAAAGTCAAGAACATTAGTCAAAGTGAACCGTATATTGTACAACAAAAATATAAATATGTCAGTCTATAGAAAATCAAGAATCGGAATTTTGACCCAACCATAGCACATTTTCTATACTAATACTATATTTATTTATTCATATTAGATTCTGCAAAACAGATCTAAGGACCCAACTAATCTGATACTAAAAATACAACAAATATTACAATTAATACAAAATCGTATGAAACCACCACAATGCATTTTATTATTCTATAGAGACAATTCTATATTGCAGGGAGAGAGACAGATTGAACTCTCATTTTTCTGAATGAGCAACTTTATTCCTACTGACAGAAATGGTTTAACACATTCCAAAGAAACATTTTACTTAACTTCAGTCTTTCAGAAGCATTTTATCGTGACATGAATGTCAGGGTTCGTGTCAGTATATCACTTTTTCGATATATTCAGCGTTTGCATTCACTTATTTACTTTAAATTTCTACAAACTAAAAGGCGTCACGTAATACTAAAACACAATTCATTATAGATAAGATTTCTCTAAATTAAAACAGTTCTTGGCAGATAAATATATATATATATATTTATCTGCCTTTATATATATATATATATATTAATAATCATATATATATATATATATATATATATATATGATTATTATTTCCACAACGAAGCCTAATTTTTATGGATGCAGAATGTAAGCAAGTGATTTTAAGATGGGTTGCATAAGTATTGCTGATATTTTTTCAAGCAAAATTATTTAGCCCTAGAGTCTGGAATAAAAATGATATGAATAAAATATTCATTGCTTTTACATAGAGAGCCAGATAATTAATATTTCGTTGACGTCATTTAAATAAAATTCATTTTTTCGATGAAGTTTTAAGTTGTCAAATATAGTAAAATACTATAGTACTGCGATAAGTTAAAATATATCTGTGCTGAATATATCTCATTTTAGAGATGTTTAAATAAAATTGCATTTCAGTTGGAAAGTGTTTCATATCAATGCTTTATGCATGATTTACCTTTCTTGTTTTAATATTATACATTTATTATGGTTTTTAACTAGCTTAAATTTCTTGTTTGTATTACCATGTATTTATAGCAGCATATCTTTTAACGACCTTTTACCACCAAACCCGTATCCACCAATCAAATAGAAACATTAGACCCAGCAGGTCGGTAACAGCAATCCCAAATAATTTGAGGAAGCCAGCATCGGATAAAAAATTCTCTCTCGTAATTATGAAGGCACATTATTGAACCTTATGTAGGTGTATTATTAAACCTTTCTTATTGGTGACGTATTGGGAATAAGTAGGATCGCTACTTAGCTATTGTCGCCTTTTATACCATTGCATCTTTATGGGCCTTGAGGGTTACGGTAGAAGAAATACAGCGACTTTTGTGTCATTATTTCAAACTAAGAGAGTTGTATTTCAGTTAATAAATGTAGCTCTTTGGCATTTTAAAATCTGTGTGTGTGCATTTCTCGGCTGTTAGTATATGATTATTCACGATTTCAGAATCACAACTCAAGTTGTGCCGCTTTGGAGAATTTTGCAAAGTCTAAATCTTTACACTTTCAAATTAATAAATTAAGTGTTTTACATAAAAAGGAAAATGATTATCGCATGAACACATGCATGATGGCGCTTGCATGCAGATTGATCACGAGAACTACAAGTGGCGTATGAACGTCACACATTGAAAGTGTGCGTAATCACAGACTGAAAATATATATCATAATTGGCTGCTCGGCTTTCTATTTGGCTTACTATTTGGGCGTCAGTAAATTGCAGAAATGCCCATACATATTGTAAACTGAATTAGATGTGTTTAGTATGTCATAAGAAATATTTGGTTTTATAAGCAGTTTTTTCTTAAAACTATGTGTACATTTTAAAGTATTCTCATGCAATTGAAATATTACTCTAACAATATAATTTTTAAAATGAAAATACTTAAGGGGAATACTAAAGATGCCTATTTAAAGAAAATACAAAGAGCAAAATCATTTTTTTTCTAGTTGATTTGTTTCTTTCTACCAAATCTCTTTTGCAGTAACCGTTAAAATAGTGTTTTCAATTCTACCTTTAAAAAGTGCTTTTTTAGTGCATTTACTTAGAAATTTTTTTTTTTATATTACCTCTATTTTCTTAAAAATGTGTTTAGAACACTACAATATTTTTTTAAATGCCTGAAGACGGTATTTTTCCTTTTAAAAGTTTTTCTGGATATTTATAGTCCATGTTGAGTTACTCTCAAAGGAATATATATGCCATATGGATATTAAAAAATTGTATGTGCTAGAATACACCAGAAAATTAATACGTAGAAGAAGCAACTAAAGTTCAACTTTTATATTTTTAGTAGTACTAAAAAAATATTCGGTTTCGAGATTTTGATGCAAGTATATGTTTTAAGACCTCCTGAACACGTTTTGAATATTTTTGAAATGACGTCCGTCTATCTGTCTGTCTTGTGCATACGATAGCAGACACATAAATTATTGGAATTTCACGAAACATTCAGCTTTGTTATTATATACGTCTAGAACTAGACATAATTTTTCGAAATTTATTCGAAATTTTATATTTTTTTAATATGGTAGCAAAGGACGAAATTTGATCTAATCATACTTGAAAGGTTTATTTATGGCTCAATAATTATGTGATTTAATAGTTTCAATTATCGCTGTGAGAAATAGCCGCAATATAATTTTTTTTCTTGACGTCACTAGTCCTCCTTAGAGGACAAGTTACCCCCCCCCAGGAGGTACATTGTCGAGTATGTCATCAATAGAAATATTTTATCAGGTCCATTAAAGAGAGGTTAACCCGCTATAGTTTTAATAATTTGTACCCACGATACTGCTGCTTAAAATTTTAACTTGTAAAATTTGAGAAAAGAAAATTCTGGTACAAAAAAGTCTAGTTGAGCCACACTGCAGTCAATTATTATATATATTCATGCATATCGAATACCTTTTAAAATTCGTCAATTATCCAGACAAAGATGTACAAGGAAGCTAGTTGGTTTCAGATAGATTTGAGCGGAATGAATTACAGACATTCTGCGGGTAAGGACAAGTGTGGTCGGCGATAAAAGATGTTAAGCTGATTGATAGCAGCCAGACAACCTGGGCTATGTATTTCTCAGAGAACAAAAGCGCTATAGAAGCCGTACACGACTAAATGGCTCACTAGTCATAAAAGTTCTAGCTCTATTTAACTATATAATACTTGTTTTAACGTATTTGCTTACTTCCAGTCCCTTCATATGCCCTCCGAATAGCTGCAAAATTAAAACTTTGCACACTAAAAGTATTAAACACGGAAAAGAACATAATGGAACCGCTTTTAATTTGTCCATCCGTGGGAAAAGAAAATATTTGCTTTGAAGTAGCCTTTAAACATGACTCCGGTAACCTAGAACGCTGAATCTTTGTAAATGTATAACATCAAAAGCTTGTATTAAAACTTAGCTTTTCTGGATTTTGAATTTTCCCCTGGTGGCCGTAATATTTGGGGTTGTTTTGAAATGTATTACCGGCCAGAAACTCTCTGGTAACCTAGAATGAAGAATATTTGAAAACTTATAGTATTTACTAAACTTTGGGTGAAAACATCGCGAGGCTGCATTTTCGATTTTCCTCTGGCGAACCTAAAAAGGGGGAAGTTTGTAAAGTATTTCTAGATATTCTATAAACCCCTTGGGGGAATCTTTGCAGATTTAAAGTATCGACAATGGGATAGAACCTAACGGAGCCGAAATTTCAAGTTCTATGGCATTTTAAAATTTAAAATGGTGTCTTCATTTTAGTACCAAAATCGAATTCTCAGGTACGATATTCGAAAAAAACACCCTTCCAGGGTAGACATACACTCATGTCCAAAACTTAAGAATAATTAGTAAAAAGCGAAAAATTTGGAGCTAATATGGATACACAATCATTGGCTCGCAATCAGTTGCGTAGAACGTGCGATGAAGGTAAATCATTGTGCATATGCAAAATAGTTCAGTCGACGTCGACATGCGCAAAGCACCGGCGCACGTCGGAGTGAGTCTAAAACAGCATCGAGCGCCCTGGCCAGTTGAGGCAGAGTTTCGCAATTGCTATGGTACGAAACGTTGTTAACAATAAAAAAAGACGAAAGATGTCACAAAGATGCCAACTGGACATGGTTTTGAAGGAACGAATTATTGGAATGCTGGAATCCGGTCGATCCCAAACCGAAGCGCCTTGAATTCTGAATGTGCCTCAGTGTGTGATCTCCAATCTGTGGTAACGGATCCAAACTACTGGAGATGTTAACCGACTATCAGCACCAGGTTGGCCAAGGATAAAAACCGCTCGGCAAGACCGATATTTGGTGATAACTGTACGACGTCAGAGGAACGTCAGAGAGCGCGACATCAGAGGAACGTCATAGACTGCGAAGTTAGAGGAACGCCAGAGAGCGCAACGGCAGAGGCGCGACTGTCAGACAACTGGGTTCAGCCCTGACAGCCGCAACAAGAGTCACTGTTTCGAGACAAGGTGTTTATGTAAGACTCAGGCACGTTGGTCTCCATGCCAATCGATCAGCCGTTTGCATAACCCTGACGTCTGCATAGAAACACGCGCTTTGACAGTGGAGTTTAGAACATCGGCAGTAGAGTGGACAACCGTGAGGCAATGTCGTGTTCAGTGACGAGTCCAGGTTTAGCCTGAAATTTCATTCTCCTCGTGCAACGATCTGAAGAGAACGTGGAACGCGTTTTCTCCCAGAAAATATCACGAAAAGACATCGTTTTCCGTTTGGGGGAGCCATGGTCTGGGCAGGTATCATGATGAACGACCGCACAGACCTCCACATCTTTCACACGGGGTCGGTTACCGGTCAAAGATATAGAAACAAAGTATTTGAGCCTACCGTTCGATTGATTTGAGGTGCTGTTATTCCTGATTTCATATTCATGGATTATAACGCGCCGCCTCAACGTGCGGCTTTGGTCGACGACTTCCTTCAAACTGAAAATATCCAGCACATGCAGTGGCCCGCCAACTTTCCTGATCTGAATACAATAGAGCATGTGCAGGCTATGCTCGGGAGACATCTTGCAGCCCTCCGCTACCCACTAAGCTCCGTTCCGGGATTGAAAACTGCTCTCCGTGAGGCTTGGAAATTCTTTGAGAACATAACTCATTCAAACCCTCATCGACAATATGGGAAATCGTCGGGCGAGGCTACCCGCAGTTTCCACACACCGTATTAAACTGCAGCATCACATTGTTTTAATCATTCTGTTTCACTGAGGTTGACACTCGTTTTGTAACCCCTTTTTCTTTCAACCCTTTTCTTTGGATAATAAAAGTCGTTATTACCCTTGTTTTGAATTGTTTTCTTCTTCTATAACCCTAATACACCCGCATACCACGTTTTCTTTTATTCCAATGTAGATTTCCTGAATTTTTTATATAAACAGCAACTATGCTTAACTTTTGGACATGAGTGTACATCCAATGCCTGGAATAATCTACATTAATAAAAGAAAATGATGTCTGTGCTTGCATGCGTCCACTAACGATATAACAAAACATCTAAACCAGTGACTTCCGTTCCTGTTTCAGTAGAGAAACTCCTTTGAAATTCAATTTAAAGACGGAACCCCAAATCGAGACAAAGTCCACTGTGGTCCAAATTATGCATTCATTTTATTTTAATAAACTATCACGTTGCGGAACCTCAGAAATACTATCGCGAGATCTCAGTGTTCCGTGGAACACAGTTTGAAAAAATGCTGAACTAAAAAGACCTACAGCTACGAAATTCAATATCAGGCTACTAAATGCGACTATGCTACTAAGCTGACGATGCACCCCAAAACGATTTTTTTTCATTTGAATAAGTTTTTGAGTTATTCAATTTGAGTTGAAGAGGAATTTCGATAAATTTTCACTCAAATTGTTTCTTTACCGATTAAAATGCTTAACACGGAGTTTGCATCTTCATACCATGGGAAACATCGAAGAACGCAATTTCCAATGAGCTGTAAAAAGTTATGAGATAATTCAGTATATTGGGATAATAATATTTTACAATGGAATAATTCGATATATTAGGATAATTATATTTCATAATGGGATAATAATAACCAGTTTTGGTTTCTTTTATTATTGCTATTTAAAATTGCTTCGAAATAGGATTTTTTAGAACATTCTAAAATAATTATTTTCTTAAATTCGTGCATCGGTGTATTGAAGCTTCTCAAAATTCTCATGTTTTAAGTGAAAACGGACTAATCTATTCACTTCTAATTAAAAACAAATAAGTAAGTTTTTTAAATAATAATATTTAACAAAATGCCACAACTAGTGACGTGTCCGTTGCATTATAGAGACCTAACTTTTTAAATGCTGAGCGAGCAATACCTTTTGTGCAAGCGTGACATTTTTATACATCCGTTGTTAAATTGCGTAGCACAATTTTCTATGCGTATGGAATATTTTTGCTCTAAAAAGCTCTTTCGGAAATTGAGTGGTGTCATCAGTTTTATTTACACAGCGGGCACTTATTGAGCCCTTAAGAAACGCCGGGTGATTCATTTGAGTTAATATATAAATAAAATTAATTTCCTGGATACAAAATATCCAATATTTATAAAACATTTTTTACATTTTCAAGCTCAAATTTGATTAATTAATTAATAATATGAAATGGAAATTCCAATAGTTCAATTAAGAATATTTATAACGTTAAATTTCAAGTTTCATAACAGTCTGACTCAGATAATATTATTATATAAATGCTTAATGTATTAAATTAACTTGAATTCCGATTGTAATACTGAATGGAATAATTACGAAGTAAATTAATCTCTACAATCAACACCAATACGTAATTTCTCGTAGATCTTATCATGGAATTATGAAGTGGTTATGCAGTCTGCAGTCCAGAAAAGGCAATTGCATAAATGTGCTTTATGATAACCAGGCTTTGATTAATTAATAATGTTTGATTGGATAATAATTAATAAATGTCTGGATTTAGAGTCTCCAGTTAGTCGACTGTCCATCTCAATCAGTATCAAAGTAATACAAGAATCAATCATGCATAAATACTGATAATGAAACACTTTCAAACTGAAGTGCAATTTTATTTAAACATTTTTAAAATGTGATGCATTCAGCGCTGGTATACAGTAATTTATGTACATACTTGACTATTACAGACAGTAATTTATTGTACTTGCAAACTTTAAACTTCAGCAAAAAAGACATTGCTAGTTGCACAAAATGAACTTTATTCAATTGCGTCATCGAAATATAAATCGTCCGCTTCTGTATGTGCAATCAATGAATATAGCATTCCTATCACATATATTCCCTTGTCCAGAGCTGAATAATTTGGCGTGCAAAAAATTCAGTAAATTTTATACAACACCTCACCTTACAATCGGTTGATCTACATGCTGTATTATAGTACTAAAATTAGACCTCTTTGTAGGAATAATAAAAATTTTGTGATTATTTAGAATAAAATATATTATATTGCTTTGACACAGTATTTAAATACAGATAATATGTAAAACTAAAGCGTTTTTATGACGGATGCAACTCTAAATATAAATTTAAACAATCTTCAAACATCTGTGGTAACAGCAGTAAAAATCTGATGTGGGCAACACATGACTTTCCTTATATAATGAAATGAATTTACTACTTTTACAGTAAAAAAATAGGTTTTTCTTATAGTAGATACTAATATTCTTTCCAAGATATTGAATTTTCGACAATTAATCGTCATTTTCATTGATTTAGCATCATTTTTATCCATTTGGCGATATTTTCATTAATTTGGCAACATTTCAAAAAGTCGCCAAGTTGGCGACATTCCGCCAAATTCGTCGCCAAAATCTCGCCAAACGCTATGCACTAAGAAAAAAATTATTCTTACAGCAGATAAATGACTATTGGCGTTTAAATACAAAAGTATTCAAGGTATATTTTTTTATGAATGGAACGAGCTAGATCCACGAGAATGATGTCACTCAATTTATCGCATGGTATTACATATGAAAAGTGAACATGTTTCTAAATAGGAATTTTTTTTTAAGTAACTTTTTCATAATTTTTTTGAAAAATGTACAATATCTCGAGAACGGTTCATGTTAGCGTTCTAAAATTTATGCCAATCGTTTTCTAACGAAAAATTACATAAGAAATGTTTATTTGTGTAAATTTATTAGCGGTTTTGATTTTTTGACGATTTTTTCAAAATTTTATTCGAAAATTTAGGGGAGTTCAGAACATTCGATTACATATAAAAACAATAGGCTTCTAGTGTTTATGGATTGTGATTTTTGTTCCAAATTTGGTTCGAATCGGTCCATTCGTTCGTCAGTTATCGTCTCCACAGACTCACTGACACACACACACACACATACTTTCACACACACACACACGCACGCACACACACACACACACACACACACACAGACATCACTCCAAAAATGTTTGATTCGTGATCAGGGATGCTTGAAACGTGCTCTCCCGTCGAAAACTCGAATTCGAATTTTCGACCCCGTCACAATACTTTCCTTATACATTATGTATATAAGGAAAGTAAAAATGGAAGCCATATATGTATATATATATATGTGTATATACGCATTTATATATATATATATATATATATATATATATATACAATGGTTGGACAAAATAGTATGAACACATGTAAATTAACAATACTCGAGGGAAACCGGCTGTATACACCCGCCCTCTAGTGTTGAAGTGTGCCACCTAGCGGGAGATAATGTACACACAACAGTCTGGGAGTAGCAGTGTTAGCGGTTGTGGATGCAAAATGTATTGCGGCGTTAAAACTTCGTTATGGTTGACCTCTCAGATTTCAAAAGAGGAATGATTGTTGACGCCCGTCTTGCCAGATCCTCAGTAACGAGAACGGCCACCTTTGTTGGTGTCAGCAGAAGTACTGTGTGGACTGTAATGACAGCCTATATCAAACAAAGAAAGACATCATCTGCCGAACACAACAGTGGCCGACGGTCGAAGCTGACTGATAGAGACAGAAGGGCTTTGAAGCCGTTTGTGGCCAGAAAGCACAAGACAACAGCATCTCAGGTAATATCTGAGATGAACACACATCTACAGGAAGCTGTATCATCAAAAACTATCCGGCTTGAACTACGTGTGGCAAACATTCATGGTAGAGCGGCGATTCCAAAACCATTGGTTACACCATGCAATGCCTTGAAACGAGGAAAATGGTGTCGCAAGCATAAAAATTGAACGCAACAGCAATGGGAGAATGTCATCTGGTCAGACAAATCGTCCTTCACATTATTCTAGACCAACGGACGTGTTTAGGTTTGGAGAACGCCAGCAGAAGCCTATCATGTTGATTGTCTCTTTCCTACTATTCAACATGGAAGGCGATCAGTGATGCTGTGGGGTGCGATGTCACACCGTGGTCTCAGTCCACTTGTTGTCCTGCGTGGTCCGATTACAGCACGAGATTATGTCAGTATTCTGGCTGACCATGTTCTTTCAATGGGGCAAAATTTGTTCCCTGATGAACGACCTGTGTACCAAGACGATAATGTTCCCATTCACACTGCTGGAATTGTCCGACACTGGCTAATAATGAACACAATAATGAAGTATAACATCTCGTGTGGTCCCCCTCAGTTCCATGATCTTAATATAATTGAACCTTTGTGAGGTATTTTGGAGGACAAGCTGCGCAGTCGGTTTCCACCTCCAAGGACACTTTCTGAATCAGCGACCATTTTGCAGGAGGAGTGGCTGCGTATCCCTGTGACTCTTGCGCATGACTTGTATTTGTCCATCCCACGTCAGATACCAACTGAAATTCATGCAAAAGGAGAGCCATCAGCCTATTAATAAAGATTTTGTCTCTTTTTACAGGTGTTCATGTTATTCTGTCCAACCCCTGTATATATATATATATATATTCACTTTTGCAAAGAATCACGTGATCTCTTCATATACCATGGGTGATATTAGTATTTCATTTTGTAGTTAAAAAACTACCCAACATATATTGGTGAAATTTTTTTACACACTTTATATGGTAATTTGAAAACTTCCTAAAATTTTAAAAGCAATTTGTGAATTTTAACTTCGCTAAAAAAATATTTTATAAATTAGGTTCCATTAAGTTCAATGTATTTCATTTTTTCCACCCGGATTAAATCTAAAACTAATTAGGTGATAATAATCTTTTACATTCCTATATGTCCCACAGACCATTTCAACAGCATAATAAAATTTCATTTCCATAAGGTCATTTTTACGGCAGTTATTGTGCGGACGAACAGACAGACAGACTAATAGACAAAAGTCATAAAAACTTTGCAACTATGTTGCAAAGTGTATAAAATGTATCATTTGTGAGCTTTTGTGTTTGCAAGCTGTTCTTATAAAGTGTTATTTTAAAAAATCTATATAAAGAAAGACTTTATATATATATATATATATATATAAAATTAAAGTTCTACCTTTAAATGGCCATAAAAGACAAACTACTGGACAAAATGTTATCAAACATGGTAATAGTTTACAGGAGGTCATGGGATTTTATTTTCTGCAAAAAAAGTTCAAAAACTCACCGCCAGCGGGGAATGGCGCTGTATGCAATATTATTAAACGAAACAAGACAGGAAGAGATGGGTTTAAAAAGTTTTTAATCGTTTCTAAAACGTGTTACAAATCATGTTCAATGTGACTTCCACCATTTTTTGAAAGCAAGTTAAATCGCAATACTGCGTTCTCAACAGTTGCTCTTAGCATATCAGGAGGAATGTTACGGACATGTCGGTATGACACATTTTTCAATTCCGCCAAATTGTTTATGTTATCACCATGAACAGATTTTTATGCAGGACGGGGTTCCACCTCAGATTGGTACATGTTTCAAACAGTTAATTAAGCAACATTTCACGGATCACCGGATTGTAAGCCGACACTTCCCCATTTCTTGGCCATCCCGGTCTCCAAACCTCAACCCCTGTGACCTCAGGCTATCAATGTTTATGGCGATGACATAAACAATTTGTCGGAATTGAAAAGTGTGATACACCGACATGTCCGTAACATTCCTCCTGATATGCTAAGAGCTACTGTAGAGAAAGCAGTAATGCGATTTAATTTGCTTTCAGAAAATGGTGGAAGCCACATTGAACATGATTTGTAACACGTTTTAGAAACGATTAAAAGCTTTTTAAACCGATGTCTTCATGTCTTATTTCGTTTAATTTATGTATTGCATACAACGCTATTGCATACAACGTTTAATGTAATGCATACAACGCTATTCACCGCTGGCGGTGAGTTTTTGAACTTTTTTTTTTTTTTGCAGAAAATAAAATCCCATGATCTCCTGTAAACTATTACCATGTTTGATAACATTTTGACCAGTAGTTTTTCTTTTATGGCCATTTCAAAGTGGAACTTTAATTATAAAGACCCTATATATATATATATATATATATATATATATATATATATATATATATTATATATTATATATATATATATATATATATATATATATATATATATATATATATATATATATATATATATATATATTATATATATATATATATATATATATATATATATATATATTATATATTATATATATATATATATATATATATTATATATATATATATACATACAGAGAGAGAGAGAGAGAGAGATAAATTGAAAGTATTTAATCGAAAACTATGCATAAACTACGGTAAGTACAAAATACCCATCTCTAGCATATCTGTTACAAATAAATAACTATAGACCAAAAGTAAGGATAAAAATAGTAGGTAACTCACTAATTGCTCACTATAATGGTATGGGGATGAAGGGAATATTAGTACACATAAATCACAATTAAATAGGTATATATATAAATATATATAAAATGAAAAATCAAACATAGCAAAAATGTGAAAAGGCAATAATAATTAGCTCAAGATTAAAGATCAAGACATTGGGATCAATCAGTTGAAACTACATAAAAAATGGCGGTTAGTTCGAAATTGCAATCTCGGCACGACAGCCATACAATTCGAATTAAAACAGATAGAATAGCCAGTTCCGGACGATGGCGATAATATTTGACAATAGGAATTGGAACTGTCTACTGGTTAGTGGAAGGAGAAATAATAAAAACCAAATGTATTAGAAACCAGAAATATAAGTACAGAAATACAAGCATATAGGAACAGTCACCATCTGCGTGTTGAAATGTTTGTAAGGGAACATGCCACAAGGCATTTCACAGCAAGAGATTAAATATCAAATCGCTGGGCGTTTCCTGTTGGTCAGTTAATGTTATTCAGATGATTCGTTCAGGGGTTGCATTTTGCTCTCGCATTATTTAGTTTCAAGTGCATTTCCTTCTGCCCATTTATTTACGTTATATTTATGTGTGTATTTTCATGATGAGTTCTTTATTTTCAGAAAGTTTACTTCAATTAATTCGGCACACTATATTATCTTATGGTATAGATTTAGTATGAAGAATTTGTATTTGGCGAGATTTTTGGTGCAATTAATGGCATGATGGAGCAATGCCTGGGCGCGATGAGGCAATCCTGTGTTTAGTTAACTGCGTCGCGTCGTAAGAGCAAAGAATATGCATGTAAGAGTGAGTATTTGGTTTGGATTTGAAACGGTTAATTTCTATTCTTTGTAGAGTAAAAATTTAAAGTTTCTGATTTTCATGTAACGTCCGCGTAGCGGACGTAAGCTTGTGCTGTATGAACCACGGAACACCCTGTTGCACAAACAGCTGTTGCTACGTTTGACCTCCAACAGCCAGCGGGGCCGAATTCCTGTGATGTTTTTTTAGCGGGTGAGCGTAGCTAGATAAGACCGCGAAGCGGGCGTAGGTCCATATTCAAATTGCTACGGATCAACTATTGCATAAACGGCTGTTTCCACATTGCGGCCTTCGGCAGAGAAGGACCATTCTCATGAAAATTTTCTGTTTCTGCATTATTTTACCCATTTTTACAGTGTTGAGATGTGCTATTTTATAAGATATAAGCTAGATATATAGATATAAGTTAGCTAGAATACGACTACTACAGCTCCCTTGAGGTACACCAGATGTTTGTAAATATGTGTTATCACCTTGGATAATATAATTGTTGTACAATACAAAGTGCAATAGTATAGAAAAGTTTTTGAGATTAAATGGAACATTATTGGAAGACAGATAATCATGATAATGAGAGATAATAACTTTATATAAATCTTTAATATCAATATTATTATAGGTCTTTAAAATCAGAGATATAGAAACCAAGAATATGTGGAAGTTTGTTAAGGTGATTAACTAAATTAAAACTATAGTTCAAAATGAAATATCCTGAATTCTTAAATTTAAGATATTTATTAATCCTACTTAACAGTTTAACAAGTACTTAACAGTTTAACAAGTACTTACTATCAGTAGTGGTAAAGGTGTTATGGCCACAAGTGACCGTTCTAAAATTGAGTGGTGATTTGTGGAATTTTGGAACCAAAGTAACATATGGAAATTTATAAAATTTACAATTAATATTTAATTGTGTATATAATTTTGGCATTTTAGTTTTGAGTTTGATAGAACATATATATATATATGATATTTGCTGATTATCATTAACATGATGACTAGAAATTTGTATTTTTTTCCTATTTGATTGAAGATTTGCTGTTTTATACTTTTATTTTGTATCTTTGTTAGAAAGTTAGGTTTTTCGAGTTTCAGTTTCTCACAATTCTATCATTGGATTTTCAAACTATTATTATATATATATATATATATATATATATATATATATATATATATATATATATATATATTTATATATATATATATATATATATGTATATATGTGAGACCAGAAATTGTTCTCACATGAGACACTTTTATTTGTGAAATTTATGATGCCCAGAACTGCTAACAAAGCTATAGTCTGGCTGGCACCGAGGTTTATGACGAAGTTAACCTAAAGGTCAAGAGACTATAAATTTAGGGGTGCCATACCAGAGGGACTGAGAGGGGCCTTGCTAAATGTGAAATGATGCCATTGGGTTAAGAAGAACCAATGAGCGTCAAAGAAGTAAAGGCAGAGCTACCCCCCTCCCCCCACCGAAGGAACCACAGACGAAGAGAGAACGAGGTGAGATGTAGACGAAAAGAGATGGAGATCAGACTTTGACGAAACAGTTGGATTTTGACTTAGGAGGCGATTATGAGTTTTGACTGAAATAAGATGTGTGCAACGACTGCGATGTTATGACTTGAGCGGAGGCGTGCCTGCCATTATGATAGAACGACAATACTGAAGAAGCAGAATATTGCGTCGAAGTTCCCAAATAAGGGAGATCTAGGATGTGTTCAGTGCAACCAAGTATTTGCAAGCATTATGGTCTATTGCAAACGCCCAAACTGAAGGTATGTGTCCCTCAAATATCCACAGGTTATTAAATACATTAGATATATGGTTAAGGGTCTCACGTGCTCCCCTCTCACATGCTGTCTTCCTAAATGAATAATAAACATGTAATTATCCTAAATGAATTAAATAGGTATTTTATGTCTTTAATAAATGTTATTGTTAAGTTTAAATTGGTCTAATCTTTTTATATTAATTAATAATTCTTTTCAGGACTCACACAAAAGGTAAAAATAATTGGAGGGTTTATTGCGGCACAACAAGCAATGTACATTAAATTAATTCCACTATATGAGATCAACGGCCAGGCCATCTTAATGAATTTAACATTAAATAATAAATTAAAATCCTTAAATGTATTTTATATTTAAAAGTATAATTTATAGATTTCTTATCGCCACATTTGATCCTGGTCACGGCACCAAATGTGGCGAAAAAATTCCACAAATAAAAGTGTCTCATATGAGAACAATTTCTGGTCTCACAATATATATTTACTTATTTATTTATTTCTATCTCTCTATATAGCTATCTCTGTCTCTATCTATCTAACTCCATTTCTCTTTATCTCCTCTTCTCTTATCTTTCTCCTTTGTCTCTCACACACAAATGGATAATTTTTCCCTAGTATGAGGATAAATTAGCTTTAGAAATTTTTAGCAATGGAGGATTCATGTACTTAATTATGAGAGAGTGTAGATTTGCTCTCTTTATCATTATGTTAATTATATATTACTGTGATACCAAAGGCGTCAACAAAACTTCTTTCATAATTTTTTTTTTTTTTGAATTTCAGTTATTTTCCCGATATTTTTGATGAAGGAAGCACATGTGGCTTCCGAAACGAGTTGTACTCTTCGAATTTAACTTTGTCCTGTTTGTTCAATCTGATTTCTTGCCGTTTCCGATTTTTTCTTTTCATATTTTACAATTGGTTTAAATGACTGCGGTTTCTTTCGTTACTTTTTTTAGGCTTTGCTCGTGAATTTAAATATTTCTATTTGTTGTGCTAGTGTGCTAGGTCTTCTACTACAGCCTAATTTTATTTTTTCTTTCCTTTTCGATTTTGTTCGATCATGTTTTCCAGTCCCAGAAAAATGCTGTTATTTGCCTTTGAAACTAGTAAATCCGTTTATTTCTGTATTTATGAATTTCTTATTTATTGTGCACATATTTTGTTTCTTATTTCCCCCTTATATCACTTCTTCGAAATTCACCGGGTATCGATGGGATCTTAGGAAGGGGGGGGGGGAAGGTATGACACCTCCTTTGGAGATATCATTGTGTAAATTAGGTAACGATAATATTAGTGCATTAATAGAACTTACATATGATATCATTTGATATTATGGAATAATATATAGATTTGAATTGTTTTCCTTTAAGTTTATTTTTTGTTTTCATTCTGCTATTATTTTAAAAATAAATGATTTTGAAGCAAGAAATAGAAAATAATTTTCGTTTTCAAACCTTCAAATGCTTCTCAATTCTAAGGTTACTGAATGCCTGTGCATTAGGATTTAATTTGATTTTTTGTTTTTAAATGAAACGCGTATAGGCGTTCTGCTAACTATGAAGACACAACAATTGACAAAGATTGTTGCCATTTTGTAAAATATCGTGTTTTTCTTTAATTTTAAACATACATTTCATAATTTTCATTTTATCATACATACATTTTAATAAGAAAGTAATTTGCCATCGTTTATCATCGTTTACAGTCGTTAAATAAAATCATTTATCAATAAGAAAGGTCAATGATGCATAAATAATTGATTATGAAACACTTTCCAACTGCAATGCAATTTTATTTAAACACCTCTAAAATGCAATACATTCAGATGTAATAATTTTAATATTATCACAATACTATAAAAATTTATTATATTTGAACATTTATAACTTCATCGAAAAAAATTAACTTTATTCAAATTACGTCATTGAAATATAAATCGCCTGGCTCTCTATGTAAAAGCAATAAATATTTCATTCATACACTGTTATTCCATTCCTTTTATTCATCCCAATACTACAATAATATATTTTACTTAACAACTTAAAACCGTGGTGGTAAAAGTACTTTAACTCTATGCTTAAAACTTCATCGAGAAAGTATGTTGTAAAATCGTCTGCATCTCTATGTAAAATCAATGAATGTTTCATTCATATCAGTCATATTGCAGACTCCAGAGCTAAATAATTTTGCTTTAAATAAATTTAGCAATTCTTATCTTACAGCTTGATGTGTTTACATTTTCCATAAATGAAAATTAGGCTTCGTCATAGAAATAATCATAGTTTGATTATCATTTAAACTCAGATATATTATAATTGCGTTGTTTCAGAATATACGTGCACAGAAATTAAGCAAAAATAAAACGGTTTTAGGGCGGATACAACACTAAATATATATTAAAAAGAACTTTAAAAATAGCGATTTTGACACAAGATGGATACCATATTTTATTTTGAAGTGGGTCACGTGATTTCTTCATATAATATGGGTGTAATCAATATTTTAATTTTTATTTTAAGAACTACCGAATATATTTTGCTGAATTTTTTTTTCATATGTCTTATAGGATAATTTGAATATTTAATAAAACTTCCGAACCAATTTGTGAATTTTAAATTTGCTTAAAAAATGTTTGAAAAATGAGATCACTTTGGGTTTAGTGTATTTTATTTTTACAACCCGGGTTCAATCCCAAATTAATTGCGTGATATTATTCATTTATATTCCCATATGTCCTGCAGTCCATCTGAACAACATAATAAAATTTCATCTTAATAAGGTCATTTTTACGGCAGTTATCGTACTAACGGACAGACAGACAGACAGAATGAACATAAACACTATTCAACTATGTTGTAAAGAGTCATAAACACTATTCAACTATGTTGTAAAGTGTTAAAAACGATCTAAGCTCAAGACACCTTTTATTGTAGGGTATCCCAGGTGATGTGACCGCTTAATTTAAAAATGCATTGCTTTATACCACTTTACACCACTACTTTACACCACAGTAGTCCTTTACACCGCTGATCCCACGCAACTTTAATATAACTTTATAAACGTGTACTATATTTTTTCTGATCTGATATACCACATCAGTACAAAATGAATGCGTTCCTTAAAAAGATTAAAAAAAAAGTTTTCCTTGCTTCGATAATCCTGGATTAAATCTGTACTACCTCCGTAGCTTCCGTAATGGCATTGTCTTTCTAGAATGTCCCGTAGTGACAGTAACAATAAATGTTTTTTTAATTTAAACTGATTATTTAGAAACACTTAAAGCAAAAACATTTCACATATTTATGTTTTCTGGAATTTTCTGAGATCTTTAAGGATTTTCAAGAAGCATTACGTTGTTATTAATTGAGGTTCTAGATTAGAGGATTAAACATTTTGTTATAGCTTTGATTGCATTCAATCTGACTGTAAAGAAAATATATTCTTTTTACAAATTACTTTTTTATCCTTGAAGGCATTAAGAGTTAATTTAGTGTCAACACATTACTTCAGACCCTTAAATAAATTAGAGGTATGCAGTTTAGCATTTGCATTCAATTTATATATCCAGTGTGCAAAAATTAAAATTAATAAACACGTATATTGAACTATATATATATATATATATATATATATATATATATATATATGTGTGTGTGTGTGTGTGTGTGTGTGTGTGTGTGTGATACAATCTAAGTTCAGTAAGTTAAACACAAAAGCTTAAATTAATTATTAGGCGCATATGCAGCTCCAACAATCAAAGCAATATACGATTTTAAAAAAAGATATATGTACAAGAAAAATTGAAAAGGAATAAAACCAGGGTTGCTTAGAGAAGTAGAAAGGCCTAGGGGATTGTAACCCCTTGTTTCTGGTTGAAGCATGCTTTGATACCCGGGAAACCCTCTCAGATCCACTACATGCCCGAAGCAATCACCCCCTCCGTACAGGTAGGAAAAGCAGAATCCAAACAGGGATACAATAACCAAAAGTGGAAAGGAACAATATTCCATCACCAAACATTTCAACAATCATCAAATCAAAACCAAAAGCTAATTCTACATAATACTACGTACCGCGTTACAATCCATGCTAGTCAATGATAGTACGTTTGTGATTCGGGATCAAGGTTACAGTGAGATCCCTTTATGTATTTATTGTGTATGGCAATAAATCACTGAAATTTGCATAATTTTCATTACTATAGTTCCTGTATGAAGTTTCGTTATAATGCTTCAGGAATCGAAACGTAAATTGTTGTCCTAGGGCTTCTCTTATTAAATGCTGTTCAGATTTAATACGTTCTTGTTGGGATGTATTTAAACGTTTATATCTTTTTAGGTGATTAATGACTAAGTTTCGTTTTACACTTACATCCAAGTTAGTATGCCAGCTTGTAATGAAGTTGATTTTGCTACTGAAAGTTCTTCGTTTATCAAACATTTTAAAACATAATTTATTATTATGATCATAGTATATGCTTATATCCAAAAATTCTACTTCTTTTTTATTGTTCTGGCAAGTTTCTATGTGATCCAAATTTGTGGGATAAAATCCAAAATCAATTTGATTTGTGTGTTCAATATTACCAATTAACACATCATCCACAAATCTGAAAAAAGGGATCGCGTTTAGCCAATGCGTTCCACTTTCGTTTTTATTTAAATAGATGTCGGCTAACATAGACGAACACCCTCCTCCCATGGGTATACCTTTTATCTGTTGGTAGAAAGTGGTTCCATCATAGAGCAAATTTTTGTATAAAACAAACTTGATAGGGTTTTTATACTTATTGATATTTATTGATAAATGTAGATCGTATGCTTCATAAGTCTTCAACATTATTACATATAAATCCTGTAGGTCAATGTTATTAAAAAGGTCCTTAAAGTCATAACTCTTAAAATGCAACTTTTCTGGTAATTTCATCAATTTGTCTATGACCTCATAGCTATTTGTAACCATTACAGTTCCAAATGGTTTAATTTTTTTTCATTGTAGGTTTTAAAAGATTCAATAAAATTGTATTGGCCCGAGTCAAATATGATATACATCCCACTGTCACAGGTCTGAACTTAATAGGTGTTTTGTGCATTTTGCGGATGAGTACCAAGTACGGAAATTTTACATTATTAATTTCAATTCCTATACGTTTATAGAGAGCTATAATGTTGTTTTCATTTCCTTTTTTGGACAAATGATTTATCTTGTACATATTAACATCATTGTAATATATTTTCAATTGATCAACGTAATATTTTTTACATGTAAGCACATAGTTTGTAGTTACTTCATCCATATAAGTTATTACATATTTACTTTTAAGCCGATACAGCATATTTTTGTCCAATTTATATTTAGCAGTTTTAGCAGTTTTATACTGTTTGATTTTATAATACCATTTAAAGGCCTTCACCACTACACTTCTCCATTCGTTGAATGTAGTTATGAGAAAGCTATATTTTATAGCCATTTTGTGAACAAACTCATCAACTTCCTTTTCAAAAATTTTTTCAACATTTCGAAACTCTTGACATCTAAACTTAGTACCCATTTGCAAAAAGTTTTTTAATTCCGTATCTTCTGCTACCTCTATATTGTCTGTTACCACATGTTCATGATCCTGATCACATAATATATTAGTTATACAATTGCATCCCAGATTATTGTACTCAGCTATATTCTTACTTATTATAATTCTTACTTATTATAATTGAAAACTTTGCTGCTATTAGTTTTCACATATCTATTTGTCAAAGATACCCTTGCATTTGTAAACGGTAAGAGGTAGTTATACTTTTGCAAGATGTCTTTAAAAGGGATGGAATGAAAGTTTTTATTGCAAAAAGTTGTAATTATATATTCCCTATGATCCATTTTCTGATTATTATTGTCCAACTAGCATTTACCTCTTTTGCTTTTAACTTGAACAGGTCATAAAAATGGCTATATTGATAGTATATATATAATTTTCCCTGTCATTATCCGGTATAAAAGGATGTTTAATCAATTCATGCCATATCCGTTGTATAAATTTTTTCTTTATGCCGAACACGATACTTTTTATCGAATTGGCATGCATATTTTCGTATGTCTTGATTTCCTCAAGAAAGTTTTTTAATCTGTTTAAGTAACTGTTGTAATTTCCTTTTAAGCTGTTTCCACCTCTATTACCTCTAGTAGTTTTTCTTGGTTCTGTGTTAACAGCTACTGGAGGATTTTTTACATTCATGCAGAAATCCAAATTATGAGCATTACCAAAGTTGATTGAGTTCAAACCATATGGATATATAGTGTTACATTGGAGTATATGTTGATTTTCTCACCAAAGTCTTTCTTCTAAGTTTTTCACAATATCCAAAATGGTTACCGTGACATTATCAAAGCCGTGTGCCGCAAAATGTTCCATCTCCATATTAGCATAATGTGTTAAAACATTTTTTATTTTATTAACTTTGCTTCTATGTAGGTTGATTCTGAGATTAAGGTTATCATTTGTTTGACCTATATATTTCAATCCACAAGTATTACATACTAGGCAATATATGCAATTCTACATTTTGCATAAAAAATTGTAATCAGAACCTTTGTCTATTATTTGTACGGGATTTGCACCAGGGCATAATTTACAGCGTGTTGAATTACATTTTCTGAATTTGTATTTTTCCATATTATTGTAATAAAATACTTTATGGTTTGTCGTATTCGATGTGTGTATATTGCGACACATGTCGTTTGAAGATTCAATCACATTACATACGTTACTTTTTCTTCCACATCGTCGAGTTGCACAGGCTTAAAATACCGTAATATTGAGTTCACAGTCAAAGGTCATATGCTTTCGGTCTCACAGCTACCCTTTATTGCTGTACTACCGGGCAATTGTGAATATATTATCAAAGTTGCCAGTCACTTATACATATAATTTTTGTAATATCCATGAGTTTTAGTTTATAAAGTAGAGAAACACAATAACACCCGTCACGTATCATCAAACATTTTTGACATAACGCACATACAAACACTACGTATAAGTCATTGCTATAACTCGCGTAATATCCTATAATACTTATTTTCAATATCTACGTTATATAAACATCACACCTCAAAAGTGCATGAACTCAAATTCAATAATTCATCTGAACCTGTCAGCCTAACTACGGGAAGATTTTTACAATATCTATTTTTACAATATATGTAAATATACATATATATATATATATATATATATATATACATATATATATATATATATATATATATATATATATATATATATATATATATATATATATATACAGGGTGATTATAATTAAAGTTCCCGGTTTGAAAACGGCCTCGAATAAAAAACACTGGTCAGAATGATTTGAAATTTTGCGTAAACACTCGTGGAGCAATGGAATTTTGTTTGGTGAAGAAAAAAACAGTAGTTCAAAAAGTCACCGCTAGAAGAATAATTGGCTCTTTTCTACATTAGAATGCAATACAAAAGTAATAAACGTTGACTTACTCATTGGCTAATGACGTAATAAATGTTCAATATACTGTCCTTCGAATACTGAATTAAAAGTCGATCTTTCATCATCATATGCATGCAAGTAATGAAAAGAAAATTCCATCCATTGAAACAATGTTAAATTCTAAGCAAACGTAAGCCGTATCTTTTTTCACAAAAAGTGGATATAACTTGTTTTGCATAATTGCTCTTCAAATGCTGCTGCAAATTTGCATAAGGCAGTGACGTTGCAATAAAAGTTTGCTATAAAGAAGGAAGAGCGGAACTTGTAACTTAATCTCATAACTTAATGAAAAATCTCTATTCTGTCGCAATGACTCTATCATTAAAAGATAGTGCTTTTCCTGTCAAATTGTTTTATGAGAATAACAGCTCTTTTAAGAATAATAGTTTTATGAGAATAACGAGCTCTTGTTTAGTAGCTCTTAGAATGTTCAGAACGTTGAAAAAGTTAAAATCTGGTCCTCTGTGTGGCAAAAGCTAGCGCAAAATGATTTTAAAATTTGAAGAGACTGGCTCTTTGGACATCAAACCTGGCAGGGGATGGAAAGCAGTCGATGGGGAGATAGTGGAAGACGTAGCTACAGCGTTAGAAGAAGAGCGTAACGCTAATGCATCTACGAGTGCACGTGGAATTGCCCGATCATTATACGTACCCTCCAGTACGGTGCAAAAAATTTTGAAACGCAGTTTGAAATGTTATCCTTACAAACTGACCCATGTTCAATAGTTGCTACCTGCGGACAATGTTGCACGTGAAATGTTCGGACTTCAATTTCTGGCTCGGATAAAAGTGGAGGATGAATGGTCCTGGAACGTTTTGTGTACTGACGAAGCACACTTCCATCTCCACGGAACTGTTAATAAGCAAAATTGCTGCATCTGGGCAACCGAAAATCCACAGAAACTACGCCAGGTGCCTCTTCATTCCCCCCAAAGTCACTGTGTAGTGTGGATTTACAGCAGCGTTTATAATCGGGCCTTTCTTTTTTGAGAAAGTTGGTACTCATGGCCCCGTCACCTGTTCTGTCAAAGGCCATCGATATGAAAAGTCACGTTATACCCGCACTGCAAGAGGGTCAGTGTATCGATAACACTATTTTCATGCTAGATGGGGCTCCACCACATATCGCATAACCAGTGAAGCTGGTAATTCGCAGTCATTTTGGAAATGACAGATTCATCAACCGCCATTTTCCTGTAAGATGGCCAGCACGTACCCTGACCTCAATCCATGTGATTTTTGGCTTTGGAAGCATCTGAAGAATGTGATGTTTAATGGACACATTTCCAATTTAACGGAACTTAAAGCTAGCATCACGCATCACATCCACAACATCTCTACAGAAACACTCAAATCTGTTGTTGAACACGATATTTTGCGCTTTCAGCTTGTTTCAGAATGCGAAGGATAGCATATTGAACATTTATTGCGTCGTTAGTCAATGAGTAAGTCAACGTTTATTACTTTTGTATTGCATTCTAGTGTAGTAATGTGCCAATTATTCTCCTAGCGGCAACTTTTTGAACTAATGTTTTTTTCTTCACCAAACAAAATTCCATTGCTCCACGAGTGTTCACGCAAAATTTCAAATCATTCGAACCAGTGCTTTTTATTTGAGACCATTTTCAAACCGGGAACTTCAATTATAATCACCCTGTGTAAAATACAGAAATTTTAAGTTTTTCTCATTAACCCGCCCTTTTCTCTCATAAATATTATTCCAAATTCCTTTTTCGTGTTCAGCACATATTTCAACTATATTAAATTCTATCCCACGCAACTAATATTAACAAAGTCTGCCAGCACTTCCTCTTTTCCTCGACCATACCATATATTGTCACTAATCCTAACCTCTGCGTAACCTTCCTCATATGAAACTGCTTCCCCATCCGATTTTTAAAGCATAAGGAACACGAAGGCAGCATGTGCCCCATGTCGTCATATTTCACCCCCCTTCGCTATAACTGTACATTGTGTGAACCAATGCGGACGGCATTAGGATTTCTTGGGAACTAATAGCCGATCAGGAGCTCGGTCCTATGTAACAAATGATATGATATGTTTCGAGTTACATATAGTAAAGTAGATTTTTGGTAATCTGAAAAGTCTCTTCACTGTACTATTGTATCTACCATTACACACATACACACACTACCTTACACCTTTCTGGTAGGTCGGACAGTCTGGGTCTCAACAACAACAACACATACACACACACACACACACACACACACACATATATATATATATATATATATATATATATATACAGGGTGATCCAAAGGTCTGGAAAAATTTCAAAAATTAATAATTCATGAACTAATAAAGATAAATAAATGCCGTTTGCACAGAAAGAATGAAAATGAAGCCGGATTTTTTGTCAAGAAAAAAATATTGCTTGTATAATTTACATTTCTACCAACAGATGGCGCTGTGTTAGGTACAGATATCAGATTATACAAATTATCAGACGGTATAAAAAGACCAGCTGTAGCTGATAACGCCATTTTTGAGGGAGATAGCAGTGGTGTAGTGGTAGTCGAACTGTCCTATGTAATGTATCTTATACTATGTAATGTAAACTAGGTACCTAATACAGCGCCATCTGCTGGTAGAAATGTAAGTTACACTAACAATATATTTATTTACTTAACGAAAAATCCGGCTTCATTTCCATTCTTCCTGTGCAAACGGCATCTATTTATCTTTATTAGTTCATGAATTATTAATTTTTAAAGTTTTTCCTGACTTTTGGATCACCCTGTATATGTATATATATATATATATATATATATATATATATATATATATATATATATATATATATATATATATATATATATATATATATATATATATATATATATATATATATATATATGTGTGTGTGTGTGTGTGTAATTGTCTCGTAGCTTTTGCTTATTTATATATATATATATATATATATGTATACTTACTATTGGTAACAAACATCTGTATTTTTATAAAAAACTTTTCGAACCATCTATTTCTCGAAATTTTGTATAGATAAAGTTTAAAGGACATCTGATATGAATTCAACTTCGAATTTAGAAAGTAGTAGGAGGTTTATTAAGATTTTTACTTCCGGTTTTTTACCCTTTTTTGTTCAAATAATTCCCTCATCCTTGGAACATATATTATTGAAGTCTAGATATAAATAGAAGTTCGATGACAACTGATATGGATTCGGCACCAAATTCTGGAGTAGGTTAGAGAAGGATCATTAAAAATTTCCTCTTCCATTTTTTTTTGCAAATCCACTTTATTTTTTTTTAAAGTTCATTTAAAATAGAGCTTAGAAAATTACTGATAATGATGCAGCATTTAATTTTGAAGAGAGTACGATAACGCACTAAGGATTTTCACTTTCTGTTCTTGACATGTCACTTTTGATTGAAAACTTTATATTTTCCTCGCAACATCATTTTTCATGGTCGGGTATACAAATAGCTTAATACGAATGATATGGATTTAATATCAAATATTCCAGACGGTTTGAACGATTCACTAAATTTTTCCACTTCCGGTTTAAAAACTTTCCTTGAAACGCATATTTCTCAAAATTGGCTGTGTATAAAGATTTGATGATAAATATTATGGATTCAGCATTAAAGTTTAGAGGGAAGAGGTAGCGATGCGGGTCAGAAAATTTTCCACCAAATTTTTTTCCGGAAATGGAAACATTTTCGGAAAATTATTCGCTATGTTGTTCCTAAAAAGTATTTGCTATGTTGTTTCGGAAAGTTATTCGTTATGTTGTTCCAAAAAATTATTCACTATGTTGTTCCGGAAAATTTTACCACTATTTTTTTTTCTTTTTTCTTAAATAATTTCAAAATATTATGTAATATTCTTTCCAAACTGTTTTTCTGAACAGCAAGTAACTATACAAGAAGTTTTTGGAGTTTTCTAGTTTTGAAAAAGGAAAATGAAGGAGAGCGAGGGACAAATGTGTGTATGTGTGCTTTATTTTAAAGAAAAAAAATAGTTGACAAGAAACAGGGTACAAATTACACTTTACTCATTCTCAGAAAAAAAACCAAATAAATTTTTAAGAAGCCTATTCTTTCAATATCAAGTTCTCCAAAATGTTTAAAAATATGGGAAAAAAATGGAATGTTTTCGCAAGTTCTATTGAGGGAAAATGATTTAATAGCACTGCATGTATGCTTAACTCATCTTGCAAATTGTATTTTTTTAATTTTAATTACAAGCATGTTTTAACTTATTTTTGTCATATAATATGTTTAACTTATTTTTATACATATAATAAACTAGTAACTTATTATTTATTTATTATCTTGAAGATGGTGGAACATTTCCCTTTGAATTATCAGTAGATATTGAAGAATATGCAATGTAATATTTAATGTATTTTTCAATAATAATCTGTTTTTAATTTTTTTAGCATATATTTTATAATATATTTTTATTCCTATAATAAACAGTACATTATTTATGATTTTGATAAGATCTAACAGTTTTAAATTATTTTTCATGCTATTCCTTTTGAGCATGCTTTAAAACTGGAATTTTGAAGATAAAACATTATTATACATGAAATAGAACATTTCTTTATAATTATTCAAAAGCAAACATATTTAAGGAAAATAATAAATTGTAGCTGCTAATGCCGTATACAGATAAAGGAATTTTTTATGCATTGAATTTTTTTATGAATTTCTTGGTTCAAACCTTTTTTCCGCCTTGTAATATATGTTTGAGTGCAGCTGCAATATAAGAATAAATACTTTTAATATTCGCTGAACATATTATTTCATCTGAAATATAATCAGAAATGTAATAGAGAATAATTTCAAAAATTTTCAGAAAATTTCCAGTTTCAAAATTTTCCGGAAAATCCTCATTTCTAGGTAGAGGGTTTATTAGGGATTTTAATTTCCAACATTTTCCCAATTCCGGGTCAAAAAATTTCACTTTCTATGCAAAATTTGTTTCTTAGAATTGGCTATTGATAAGAATTTAAATGATGACTGATATGGATTCAGCATACATTTTTGAAGAGGTATAGAGATTTACTGAGGATTTCAACTTCTAGTTATTTCTACTTCCGGGTAAATATTTTTCTTAAAGCATCCATTTTCATTTCGGAATCGATTGTAGATAGCACTTAGATAATGATATAGATTCAGTTTTAAATTCTTATTGGAGTAGGGATCCGACTAAGAATTTTTACTTCCAGTTCTGGAAATGTCAATTCCGATTAAGCAATTTATATTTTTTGCAGCATTTATTTCTCAGGATTGGGGGTAGACAGAGCATATCTGATGGCAGATATGGATTCAACATTGTATTTCTGATGGTATTAAATGTTCACTAACTTTTATCACCTGTGGTTCTAAAGATGACACTTCTGGTTTCTTCGAAATCTTGCATGACTGTGCGAAATATTTATGCACAAGAGGAAAAAAAAATAATATTTCCGTTGAATATGAAATTAATTTACACACTAATTTGCATCATATAAAAGCTCCTCCATAAATTTATTCCTGAAAGTTGTCTTATTGTTATTTTAGTTTAGAGAATTTCATAAGTACGTTAATTCAGGAAAAAAGTATATTAATTCTTAAATTATTTGAATACAAATTTATTCACCGTAAATACATGGTGCGCAAAAAGAGCGTACCGATTTGGAACGCCAATAAAAAAAAATTCAAAGCAAGATAGAGAAAGAAATATTTTATACTTGAGAAATACACATTATGCCATTGTTAACCATTAAGTTTTGAAGAGTACATCAGTTAAATGGCGACCATCAATGTCGATGCAGTTTTGAAGTCTGTTTCGGAAATTTTGCAGAGATCTGCGGACCATGCCCCGCTGAATCACCGTGATTTCTTGCGTAATTACTGCCTTGAGTGCTTGCAAATTTGTTGGTCGGTGTTGGTACACTTTTGATTTGAGATAGCCCCACAGAAAAAAATCACATGGGGCCAAATCCTGTGAACGCGGTGGCCAACCGATATCACCCCGTAAAGAGGTGGCCCGGAAACATGTTTCTGAGAATGCCAAGTGACTTTCTAGAGGTATGCGACGGTACATGTTCCGGATCATGTATGGTTTCAGTCAGTTATAGTATCATAATTTTTATAGTATTTTTTTCATTTAAACTTAGTGGTTGTTCTATTTCATACGGAAGCTCATGATTCAATATATCCCCGAAACGGTAGTATGCTGCGTTGTTTATTGATTTGTGCTTAATTAAAGTTGGAGTTTTCTTTAATTTATTTATGGTCGTTGAGTAAACCGTTAAGTAAACCTCTCGTTGAGTTTCTGAGTTCCTCCTCGTTGAGAAACTGATCGTTAAGTTAACCTCTTCAACAACAAAAGCAGGATGCTGTCCGCTCCAAGCCATAACGGTAGCTAAAAATGGCATGCGCAAACAAATCAAAAGAAACCATGCCCACTGCTGTACCTCTAATATGAGCGAAGCAACGCTTCTGCCAAATCAGAACGTTCTTTCTGTCGCACCCTGTATATTCACCTCAATATTATATGCGACTCAAATAGGCTTTATTATACATTTAGAATCCGTGTTACTTAGGTCTATGAGTTCTAACTGTTAGTATCAGATTCATATTTAACTTTAAAAATTACGATCATCGTAAGACAAAGTCTTACAAGGAAGAGACAGATCTTCGCTATTCTTAATCTTGAGTAACTGAAAATTCCTATAGAACTTTTTCTCCTGACTATAAATCACTTTCTGGTCTGTTTTTGTAACACTGCTGAAATATGCAGCATAGAACTTTTTATTTGCCAGTTTTGGTTTCTGGTTTCATGTATCCCAAATTATGTTATCCAGCTTCGCAACTGCTGAATATTAAAGGCCAAAATGACATCCCACATTTGTGCTCATTACGACAATTTGACTTTGTATTTATTATTCTATTTTATACTGAAAATGGCGATTCAAAGGGTCCCCGAAACAGCTATATGCTGCATTGTTTTTTAATTTGGACCTAATCAAATTTTCTTTAACTTATTTATAGCCTAGCACAATTACTATTAATTTATACAATCGCCCAGAGAAACAGTGAGTTTATTTTAATGTCATAATTATTTATAGTATTTTTTCTTTTTAACTTAGTGGTTGTTGTTCTATTTCGTACGGAAACTAATGATTCAACATATCCCCGAAACGGCAGTATGCTGCATTGTTTATTGATTTGTGCTTAATTAAAGTTGGAGTTTTCTTTAACTTATTTATGGCCTAGCACATTTAATATCAATCCATAAAATTACCCAGAGAGACAGTCTTTTTTTATGTCAGTATTAAAGACCATGTCAAACGAATCAAGCTTCTATTCTTGCTTCTATTGCAGCAATCAACTTACGTTGAAAGGTTTCCCGATTATTAGCACTCTTCAGTAGAGAACAATGTATATCTGCAATAACAGTACAAAAATTACCATGTGCCTTCCTACATGGTAGAAGTACTAGCCTCTTCGGAATGAGATTCAGAATTATATGCACTCACCATATATTTTATCAATGGTCTTAAATTACATGCAAATACACAAAACATATTAATGTTTGTGATAACAACCAGAAAATTAATACTAGAAGTTAACTATAAAAGTAATTGATTTATTGTATAATGTTAGGATGCCTTTCTTCTTTATGGAAGTATATTTAAATGACATGATAGTGCAGTTTGCTAGTCATGTGATCCGCCAAATAAAGCCCATCCAAATAGAGTAAAATTAATCCGTTGTAATTCAGGGCATAATCAGCATCTTATTAAAGAAGCGTGATTCATTTTTTGATCTATAACTTGTAAGTTATTCCTTTTAAAATATTTCGTAATTTTAAAATTTTATTGTTAACGTCAATAGCATCTTTGATTGGGGTTTCTGTGGTGGAAAAACTGAGCTTTGCAAAAAATGTAAACACTGTACGTAAAACCCCGAATCTAATAGATAAAAATGTAAATATCTTTACTGCTTTTGTCGCAAATATAGTTAAAAAATTATGAATACATCAAAATAATTTAAATATTTTAATATTGTTAACATTTTCTTTGAAAAATCTATAAAAGCTAGATATAAATAGTACACGACAAAAATTTGTACTACAAAATGTAGTATTGAAATCTATATTTTTTATTGAATAAATATCTTACAGATTCCGAGTAATCGTCTTATCAAGTTGCTGAAGACTGAAAATTTTCCCTTTTTCAAGATTGTAATGCTCATATCTCAAAACTTATAAAAGCTGGATTTGAATAATAAGCGAAAATGTGTAGCGCTTTGAAAGCCCTAAAATATATTTAATGGGATTTTTAATTGACTTCTATTTTTTCGAAAGAAAAACTTAAGTAACTGTTCAGATGCGTTTTTTTATATATATATACATTTACTCGAAATATCTTCGAAACTATAAAAGATAGATATAAATTGTAAGTGGCGAAAATATGTTTGTGGAATTTGGTTTCTAAACTTGTATTCATTTAATAAAATAAAAAAAACTCTTACAGTTTTCAAGTACTTGTTGAAAAAATATGAAGATTTTACGTTTTTTAAGTGTGTAATGCTTATATCTTGAAAACTAAATGTAGGAGATGTAAACAATAAGCAAAAACAAAGCTTTTTCAAGACCATATAAGTGTATGTAATCATTTTTTGTTGTTCGAATTCTTAATTTTTTATATTACAAAAGTTGAGTTTTATTTTACAAAATGTTATTCACGCAAAACCATTTAGTCTCCATCGGACTGGAGTCAAGGCGACTTTTTAAAGATTAATCCTACCAATGATTAAGTGCATACTAAGGTGTGTATGTGTTAATATGCACTATTTAAAATATTTTGTGCTCTAATCAGAGAAATTGCAGAAAATTCCATCCGATTCTATCTTTCACATAATATAATAAAACTTGAGTAAATGAGTCAATGTGCCATTTTTCATATCTTCTACTAAAATATCATAAGAATATTAATTCCATTAACATCTGATCTGTCAGAACAAATATAACTGTTACTAGTTGCATATTAAATCGCATATTAACTGTATAGCATGCTTAAGTAAGTGAATTTCATGAAAACTAGCTAGTTTGTAGCGAGCATATTTATTTAATGTCATATTTTTAATTATTGGTAAATCTGAAAATTGCTATTCAAGTTGTATAATTGATAATCAACATTGATTTTAATAATAGTTTTCCCAGGATTTTTAAATCTTTATGGAGATTCCGGATGGTATTTGGTAAATGTAAATTTATAAAATTCTGTATTAAATATTATTTCTTGTATTAATGATTTTGAACGATTTTGCGTGGGTATATGATAACTCCATAAAATTAAGCTATTCAAAGGAATTTTGTTACTACATTATGGGAATTGGTAAAGGCAGGATATATTGATTTTCAAGAAGATAAGATCAGGTAAACGCCCTAAACTAATACATTTTAATCAAAAAATACATAAAAATAATTATGTTAAAATATTAATATAATATTTATTTTACATTTAATTATTTTAAGCCGACTGGTAAATTTTGTATTCAAACAAGTAATTTCTAAGTTATTTTAATAATGAGTAAAAACATTCATTTTGAATTTTTCGATAGCTACTATACAGTTTTTGTAATTTTAAATCGTCAAAAGAGTTATTTAAAATTTTATATTCTTATTTTATTTGGTCACCACAATAAGAATTTCAATTTTCAGCGAATAATTCTAAAAAGTTCTAATGTATATTATTTGTTATTTCACAAAATTGAAATTTTGCTAATCTGTACGAAAATCCATATACTCGCCTCATCAGATTTCTTCTAATTATGCCACACATTCACAAATTTCTCTCTCACTTATCTAACAGTACAAAACACTTTGAAACACACCAAATACATAAATTATCTTACTTGATATAAGAGCTTTCTTTTATCTTTTAAAAAACCCTTATCTTTATGGTATATCTTAGGAGACTCATTTGAAACAAAGAAGGGGGGGCGTTAACAAAAGGTACCATTAGTGAACACTCGGCTTTTGTGACTCATACGAGGAAGAAACAGTTAAAAAGTGTCTTAAATGGGCAATTAGGTGAATTGCAGGGGGTATTATGGTTTTCGGATACAGATTGAGGGGATTAGGTTTTTGCAACGTTTATGGGTTTCAATCAGTTCGGTTGTCAGTTACGAAGAAGAGTAATGCCTTCTGTGAGAGTGAAAAAGACTTCACAGTTTGGAATTGGTTGTTTGTGATTTCCCTAAAAATCATAGTATATAAAGGAAGTGCATTGAGACATTGGGGGTCAAAATTTGACCATCGAACTTCAATGAATTTACGTATTCTCAAAACGTCAGCTTAAAACCTTTATAAAGTAGACACCGTAAAAATTAGTGAATATTTACGAAATGTCAATTTTTAATGAATATTTGCGAAATGTCAATTATTAATGAATATTTGCGAAATGTCAAATATTAATGAATATTTACGAAATGTTAATTAATAATGAATATTTACGAAATGTCATTTATTAATACATATTTACGAAATGTCACTTATTAATGGACATTTAAGAAATATCAATTATTAATGAACATTTAGTAAATATCAATTAATTATCAAACCAATTAATATTAATTATCAATTAAGATTTTGAATATTAATTTTAATAAATAACTAAAATTTAAAATAACTGCCTCATCATTTCAAAGTGATGAATTTCAATAGTTATATATCATAATTATATTATTTCCAGGTTAAAGCCGAACTATACTCTCTGGAGGGGTTTGCGAGTATAAGCATTGTTCGAGCTACTTCTATACGAAACGCATATAAAATGTTATCCTTTTAATAAGTATAGAATAGAGTATCACCACTTAATGTCCCCATGAGAATAAATACAGCATTCAGTTTCCTTTCATACAAATGAATCATTTTTTTAAGTAATTTCTATTTATCTTTGAGTCTGAAAGCACAATAAACGCATAGACAAATAGAAAGCACAATACAAATTGAGAAGTTCTCGAAAAATTTGGTAATATTATTTTAATAGGTAAATATAAAAGGCCTCTTGATTTTCAACTTGGTTTGACTAGAGAAAAGGCTTAAATTTTTTTATTCCCTAATTTACAAAAATGGGAAGAAAATTACAAAACATTATCAACGAGTAAAATACACTTTGAAGAATAAGTAAACCTAGAGCGATGTAAATAAGCACAAATAACACATTAATGCAGCTCACAGATGTTTCGAGAATTCGCTGGATCCCGTTCGTCAGAGCAAGAGAACCACCAACAAAAGCGAAATCCAAAATTGTTATGGCCGTGAAAGAAAGAAGCAAGGGGGATAATATACCCACGCCCTGTATAAATTCCTTTCTTTTTTCTATTCTTTTGGCGTTCTAATGTGTCGTTTTAACATATTTATTTTTGTCTTATTAGGTATCATCTATTCTCGTTCAGACTTCATTTGTCTTGTCGGGATATTTTTGTTCTGTTTTGGCGCACGCCGATCTTGTGTGTTACTTCTCGTTTCGATTGGAGGGACTGTTTTTCACGCTCCTTTCTGATTAGTTCTCGCTTAATCAAGGTCTTTGCTGCTGCAGGCTTCCTCTGTCCGTTGGGCGTGGTTTTCCTGCTGACTCACCATTTTCGCTGGGCTTCTTTCTCGGCCGTGGGCTTCATGCTGCTCCTTGCCACTCGTGGCGAGCACCACGGTCAAGAGTCTCTCTCAAGTTCTTTGCTGCTGATGTTCTCGGGGATCTCGGTCTGGAGGTCTCGGCTGCAGGGTTCCTCCGTATTTTGGGCGTGGATTGCCCGTTGACTCTCCATTTTCGCTGGGCTTCTTTCTCGGCCGTGGCCTTTATGCTGCTCCTTGCCACTCGTGGCGAGCACCACGGTCGGAGTCTTTTTCAAGGTCTTTGCTGCTGATGTTCTCGGGGATCTCGGCCTGGAGATCTCGGCTGCAGGCTTCCTCCGTCCGTTGGGCGTGGGTTGACCGTTGACTCTCCATTTTCGCTGGGCTTCTTTCTCGGCCGTGGCCTTTATGCTGCTCCTTGCCACTCGTGGCGAGCACCACGGTCGGAGTCTTTTTCAAGGTCTTTGCTGCTGATGTTCTCGGGGATCTCGGCCTGTAGGTCTCGGCTGCAGGCTTCCTCCGTCCGTTGGGCGTGGGTTGACCGTTGACTCTCCATTTTCGCTGGGCTTCTTTCTCGGCCGGGGGCTTTATGCTGCTCTTTGCCACTCGTAGCGATCACCACGGAGTTTCTCTCAAGGTCTTTGCTGCTGATGTTCTCGGGGGTCTTGGCCTGGAGGTCTCAGCTGCAGGCTTCTTCCGTCCGTTGGGCTTGGGTTGCCCGTTGCCTATCCATTTTCGCTGGGCTTCTTTCTCGGCCGTGGGCTTTATGCTGCTCCTTGCCACTCGTGGCGAGCACCACGGTCGGAGTCTCTCTCAAGGTCTTTGCTGCTGATGTTCTCGGGGATCTCGGTCTGGAGGTCTCGGCTGCAGGCTTCCTCCGTCCGTTGGGCGGGGGTTGCCCATTGACTCTCCATTTCCGCTGGGCTTCTTTCTCGGCCGTGGCCTTTATGCTGCTCCTTGCCACTCGTGGCGAGCACCACGGTCGGACTCTGTCTCAAGGTCTTTGCTGCTGATGTTCTCGGGTATCTCGGCCTGGAGGTCTCGGCTGCCATATGTCAGGCTTTGGTTTTTGCTAAGGTTGGTGTGTTGGCGCGCCTTCCTAATTTTTCTCTTGTGGGAATTGTTTTAAGGTTGTTAAAGATGCGAGGTATTTGGCATCGACTATTTCTTGTAATAGGGCGTGGTCATCACATATTGCCTCGCTTCAGGAAAAGTGCTTTGGGGTTGCTTCTGGGTTTGGGAATGTTGTGGTTTCTGGGTGGGGTACTCATAGGAATTTATTGAAGATCTGGTATCTCTCCGTGGTGGAAAATATGGTTACCTACTGCGCTGGAGTTTGGACAGGGGACCTGAAACCAGATCAGGTCCGGAATCTCCTGATCCTCCAGAGCTCTTTCCTGTTGAGGATAGCCGTCGCGTATAGGACTTCTCCCTACGGGGCGTTATTTGTCCTCCTCAGCATCCCGGCCATTCACTTGGTTCTTAGGAACCTTCATCTTAAATTTAATTTTTGGAAGAGGAGGCGGGAAATTTATTTGGGCTCTTCCCTTCTTTCCCCTGGTGATTTTGATGATTGGCAACCTTTTTGTGAGGTATCTCCTGGCCGCCGTATTGTCGTGTTCCCTGCGATTCTTGGACCCCTCGGTGTATATATTTAAATCGATGTTTCCAAGATCAATGGGAACTTTGGCTTTGCGGTCTGAATCTTTTACTGTGGCACCCTTACTCAAGTTATTTCCAAAAGGTTATCATCTTTTAGCTCTGTTTTTCAGGCCGAGATTCTTGCGATCAGGTATGCTTGCAATTGGGTCCTGCAAGATCGTAGGATGCCGTTGATTTTTACTGATAGCATTTCCTCTATGGCTGCCCTTGCGTCCATTTCAAGTAATTCCTATGTTCTTCAGGCAGTTAAGGGTGAGGTTATTCCTGCTAGGGATTTGGTGGATTTGAGGTGGGTTCGTGCCCATGTTGGTATACCTGGTAATGAGGTAGCGGATAGTTATGCGAAGGCTGCTGCCCTAGGCGATGAACCACTGGTGGTTCCTGCTCCTTACTCTTTGCTGTCCAGCTTTATCAGGACGGTTCTAGGTGATGATTGGCGGGCATATGGTGACTCGTTGACTGTAGGCTCGCGGGCCCGGATGATCCGTCCTGCACCGGATCCTGGTTTTCAAATTATTGATAGGGCATTGTTCCTTTTTCTTTCTGGGTTCCTTTCCGAGTTATTTATATGGATTTAAACGTAAGCATTCCCTCTCCTGTTTATGTGGTGGGATGGGGGATGCAGACCACTACGTTTATGACTGTTTATTGAAAAAGGGGTTTAATTTTGCCAGACCGGCGGATGGGAACCTGACCATTTGGTTGAATAGGGTTTGGGCCCGCCCCCAGTCTATCTCACGGATTCGGTACTGCGTCTCGGTTGACGAAAAGATGATGCAGGGATGATTTGTAATTGAAATGTTCCAGGGCTTTGCTCTTATATTCAGTTTTGGTTTTATATTTAAAAAATTGTATTTTGTTAAATTTGAACTTTTTAACTGTACCCCCCCCGACCATCTCTTGGGAACCTTTAATGACAGTTGTCATTTTGTTTGTAATATTAAATTCGTAATTTTATCTATGTGTATCATTGTTCATTTATATATATGACATGGTAGGAAATGGTATTACGATTGATTATCTCGGTTTATTTTGTAAGCCTAAAAATGTTGTTATCTTGAAATATTATTGTTTGGGATGTTGAATTAAGGTTTTATTCTATTTTATATTTGTGAAATTTTATTTTGTATTGTGTTTTCTGCAGATGGCCCTATTTTTGTGGCCACGGTTGGCCATCTTGTGTTTTATTTTTGTCATTTGTTTTAATAATTTGAGTGCGGCCTTGATTTTTGAGAAGCAAAACTTTAGGTAATGTATTCGTAAATTATTAGGAATTCTATAAATATGGCCTAATATTTTTGTTGTATGTATTTTTAAATGATATTACTACAATTATTTCCAGCAGAATACTTGCGAATGTACTTGTTGGCCGTTGTAACCGCCGTGGCCGGGCGCTTTGAATTATTTTAATAAATTTCTGTGGATGTTGATGCGTCGCCGCTTTTGGTGGCGCGTCTTGTCTGGTTGATTCCTGTGAGGGCGGGTCTGTGGTCTGCTGGATAGGGGCTTCGGTCGTCTCCGTCGACGTTCTTCTTCGGGCCAGGGGGCGGTTGGCCTCTCTCGGTTGGGCGTGAGTCTGCTGTCCCCTTGGTGTTCCGGGTTGTGCGGGGTCTGCGTGATGGAGTGGACGGTTTTCTATGTCAGGTGGGTCTGAGTGTCCTGTTTCTCCTGTTTCTTTCTGGGGGTTGTTTTTCCTTCTCAGCCGTGGGTTAAACTGCCTTATGCCATTCGTGGCAGGCGCCACGTGCCTGAGTTTCCAGGTCTTGGTATATGGGGCGTGACAGTCCAGTGGTTAGCGCTATGGAATTGCACACTCGGACGTCCCGAGTTTGATTCCCGCCTCTGCCTAAACCGTCGCCGTGTTCACGCGGAGTTAGATCACGTTGAACATGTGTGTCTGTAAGTCCTTCCGAGAGATTGGGGGTAGGGGAAGGCATGTACGGTTCCTGTGGATGTATCTCCCACTGGGTTCCAGTCTAAATAATGTGGCACTTCCCGGCCGTCCAAACAGATTATTTACATCTTTGGGTAGGTCAGACGGTCTGGGTTGAAGAAGAAGGTATTGGTATCTCCCTTGTTTCTTCCTGTCGTGCACATTCCTGTTTTGAACTTCGGATTTGTTGGTTCTCGTGCACTGACGATGGAGAACCAGCATATTCTCGAAACAGTTTCATGCTACACTAATGTGTTATATACGTTGATATTATATACGTTGTGCTTATATACGTTGATCAAGTTTTCCTTGCAATATTTATATTAATATATCAGATTAGGTCATTTTACAGGGTTTTATAAAATGACCACTCTGTTTGTTATCCTTTAAAAGAGATGGCATCATTTATAAGATGAAAACATATTGTGGTGGACAAAAAATGTAATACAATAAAAATGGTTGTGAGGCAGATCTTTTACAATTTAATTGCAAGAACAATAGCAACACAATTGCCGTAGCGATATATGCATATAATTAAGTCTATGGTAGCTCTAACTTAGTCTACTATATATCAAGAAGTTGATTTACTATGTGCCTGACCGTTACCAGGTTGTAACAGGAGATTTATTTAAATAGTGAGAATTTATGTTGTTTCTTTATAGTTCATGGTACTAATACATTAATTTGTCATTGCAGTTTGCACATTATACGTGTCATTTAACATATGGTATTGTTATCGTAATTGGCATCTACATAATATTTTTGTATTTCCTTTAATCAAGTGTTTTACAATTTAAAAAAATATTTATAGAAATTAGATATGTTATGGGCAAAATTCTTATTAAATATATACTATATCCCAACTAAATAATTACATGTTTGAACATTCTGCAACTCACAGTACAGTATAAGTCATAAAAAGAAAAAAATATTTGCACATTTCGAATTTCAATTGCGTAAATTCTGTGTAAATATTTTTGTATTAAATAAATGGGAACCATTGTTTTTTAGGAATAATCAAGATTTTTGAATATTTACTCTTCCAGAAAGGCAACTACTATATGTCTGCTAATTATCAGCGAAATCAAATCACAAAACGCATTTTCTAATTTCTCGAATAAGCAAATTCTATTATTCTGTAGTAAAGTATTGCAGCTGGTGGTAATGTATTAAACATATAAATTTTAAGTTTCTTTTTTCCCCTGCTAAAAGTTAGCATATATTTACATAAATCTCTCTAGTTTCCTTTTGCATAACAAAACAATGAATGATAAGATTTTTAGTTCCATAAGAAATACTGCAAAGTAAAAGAACATTGTATAAAGTACTATTATACTTTCTACATAAGATCATGACTTTTGTGTTGACTCTTTCTAAATTGACTTCAATCTAACATAAAACTTCAATTGACCTAATGACTAGAGTTCGACGAGGGAATCACAACATCAAATAAACAACTTTATTTACAGCCAAATGTGCTAGGAACTCAAAATACACACACACATATATATATATATATATACATACATGCTACCTTACATGGACTATCAGAACACACACACACGAACTCGGCGGAATAGCAGAGCCGTAATTCTAATGTCTGCCCTTCTTACAAATCTGACCAATCTTGAACATGCGATTCATCGGAATAAAAATTAAGAAGTTTAGGACATTACTTAAAAGCAGGAAAAGTAGAATTAGAATAAAATGATAATAAATAATAGAATCCTCACAACTGATTGCGTTGATCATATACTATATTATATTTTTTAAATGTTATTGTAAGATAAAATTTACATGTTTTTTTCTTTTTGCCCTAGTGTTTTATTCTAAAATTTAAATTAAAAAAAAATTAATAGCTGTCAGGAATAACTAAAATTAATATTTTGGGAATGTACAAAAATATAATGAAAAAAATCTGATGTGGGCAGCCCATGAATTGCCCTGCAGAATTATATACACACTCTCTTTATTTTACTTAAATTTAATTCACTATTAATTCAATTTTCGTTCTCATTTGGTGACTGGACTCATTTTCAAAGGTGGCATAGAGAAAAAACGAAATTATCTCAAGAACGGCTAGTCCTAGTGTAATGGTGTTGGTCTTCGTCGTTCTTCATTAAAAATTACGTATAAAACAAGCATTTAATGGATATATTTCAGAATACGTAGTTTTTTATTTTAGATTTTGTCGATTTTTGCTGGCCATTTTGCAAAAAAAGACAGGTCATTTTTTTCTGAATCGCACCAATATCTAATCAGCACCAAGATGACCCACAAGCTACTTATCTACCAAATTTTGTGAAATTCGGTCCATTAGATTTTCAGCTAGAGTGGATACAAACTTTTGAGGGCCATTTCGCATAAAAAGGCGGGTTTTTTTAATCCCGAATCGTACCCAAAACTAATCAGCACCAAATTCTCCCACAAGTGACTTACCTACCAAATTTTGTGAAATTCGGTCAAATACTTTTTTAGTTAGAGTGGATACAAAATCTGCACAGACAGACAGACAGACACACACACAGACGTCACGCTAAAAATGGTTTTTTCGTATTCTAGAGGTCTCGAAACGTGTAGATCCGTCGAAAACTCGAGTTGCGATTTTTGGTATTATTCCAATACTTTCCCTATACATTACCATGTATTGCAAGGAAAGTAAAATGCGAGGGTTTCTGAAAGTTAATTTTTGAAAGTGTAACAATTTTCGAATTTATTGATATTGTTGATACGTATCCTCCAGAGTCGGGGATATACGCTCAGGCTACAAGAGTGAGTCCAAATTTCTGGATAAATAACACGCTTATTTACATGTGCAGATTAAACAGGAGCAATATACAGCAAATACCTCAATAACTGCTTACAAGGTCAACAAACAACTTGCAAGTACTGTAAGACAGAAATTAAACGTTCCACTACCATTAAAAAACAGCGAATAATATTCTCAAAACATTAACATACTTCACAATTGAATATAGCTCTCATCACATCAACTGCTCTCCGACTGAGTGATGACAATTTTTATGTACTCTCTGTAGAAACTTCTAGAAGGGCTCGCATCTCGCAAAATATTCGTTGCATCGGGATGATTCTGGAATATTCGAATTCAGCCGTCATTTTAGTATTTTTACGTCATATTAAAATGACGTAAAAATATGACGTGCAATCTTTTCACGTCATTAAGTAAAGTTCCATATTTTTAATGACGTAAAAATATGGAAACCCTGAATTTACGTCATTGGAATGGCTGCAAGTAAAGGTGTTTTCTCCGTCTGGTTTTTAAAAGGAACTTCATAGTGAGGGCATCTTGCACGTTCGTATCTATATCATATCATTTTCTAGGGAATAATTAATACTTGAAAGAACAAAATATCTTAATCTAATATATATCCAGTGAAAAGCAATATATTTAATTGCACATATCAGGTGATTAGCGTACGATAAAACCTTCAAAAAAATCGATTCTCTTTTTTAAAAAAATGTACAATTAAGGGGTGCCCCATGACAAAACGTTCAATATTTGAAAAGTTAGTAAAACGTACTTTGCGGTGAGAGAAATACTTCCAAATTGGTGCATTTAATTCTGTACAAATACTATATAACTGCGTATATTACTATTCGGGATATGTTAACATGACATCATTGAATTTCAACATGCATTCATTCGGCATGGATGATTACTATTTATCCTGTAACGAAAGATTGAGAATTTAAGAAAATGCTAGAATTTTAATTTTTAAGCATGGGGTTGAAAGTTGAGAGCATGAGAGCAATGTAAAAAAAATCTGATGTGGACAGCAAATGACTTTCGCTACATAATAGTACTTCATATTTTTCAATGCAAAATAATGACGGACAATATCCACGGCGCAGTGTTTTTCGCATCGTAAGTATACTGTCATTTGGCGGTTTTGTGGATGACAACATGCAAAATTATTTTGAAGTACCAAATTAACTTATATTTCGAGCAAAGATAACTTTACAATTGGAAATATTGCTAATATATGTTAAGTTGTATACTCCATTACACTACAATAAGTTAATTGTTAATTCATCAATTTGGCCTCATTTTGACAACTTTAGCTTCATTTTGCCAATTTGTCGAAACTTTCGTCAATTTGGCACACATTAAAAAAGTAACAAAGATGGCGATATTTTTCCAAATGAATAACCATATTTGTCAAATTTATTGCAAACTGTTACATATTTAATGGTACTTACCACTGTTCATTTTTACTTTCCCTGCAATACATGGTAATGTATAGGGAAAGTATTAGAATCATGTCGAAAATCGCAACTCGAGTTTTCGATGGATCTACACGTTTCGAGACCTCTAGAATACGAAAAAACTACTTTTAGCGTGACGTCTGTGTGTCTGTCTGTCTGCGCAGATTTTGTATCTACTCTAAATCAAAAAGTAATTGATCGAATTTCATAAAATTTGGTACGTAAGTTACTCAGAAGCGAATCTGGTGCTGATTAGTTTTGGGTACGATTCGGGACACAAGAACCCGCCTTTTCTGGCAAAACGGCCCGCAAAGGCTTGTATCCAGTCTAGCTGAAAAACTAATAGACCGAATTCCACAAATTTGGTAAGTAAGTCACTTGTGGGACGCGCTGGTGCCGATTAGATTTTGGTAAGCTTCGAAAAAAAATAACCTGCGTTTTTTTGCAAAATGGCCCGCAAAAATTGCCAAAATCTAAAATAAAAAACTATGTATGTTCAAATATATCCATAAAATGCTTGTTAAATACGTAATTTTTAACGAAAAAAAACAATAAGACCAACCGCATTACACTAGGACTAGCCGTTCTCGAGACATTTTAGTTTTTTCGTATTTTCTCTACGTCACCTTTGAAAATAAGTCCAGTTATCAAATGAGAACGGAAATTGCATTAAAAGTGAATTAAATGTAATTAAAATAAAGATAACGTGAATATAAATCTGCCGGGAAAGTCATGCGCTTCCCACATCAGATTTTTACTTTCCCTGCAATACATAGTAATGTCTAGGGAAAGTATTAGAATCATGCCGAAAATCGCAACTCGAGTTTTCGACGGATCTACACGTTTCGAGACCGCTAGAATACGAAAAAACTATTTTTAGCGTGACGTCTGTGTGTGTGTCTGTGTGTCTGTCTGTCTGTGCAGATTTTTATCCACTTTAACTCAAAAAGTAATTGAACGATTTTCATAAAATTTGGAAGGTAAGTAAGTCACTTGTGGGAAAATCTGGTGCTGATTAGTTTTGGGTATGATTCGAGATAAAAGAACCCGACTTTTTTTGCGAAATGGCCCGCAAAAGCTTTTATCCACTCTAGCTAAAAAACTAATGGACCGAATTCCACAAAATTTAGTAGGTAAGTCACTGTTGGGACATACTGGTGCTGATTAGATTTTGGTATGATTTGGAAAAAAATAACCTGCCTTTTTTTGCAAAATGGCCCGCAAAAATCGCCGAAATCTAAAATAAAAACTACGGATGCTCAGATATATCCATGAAATGCTTGTTTAATACGTAATTTTTAACGAAGAAAATAATAAGACCAACCCTATTACACTAGGACTAGCCGTTCTCGAGAAATTTTAGTTGTTTCGTATGTTCTCTACGCCACCTTTGGAAAGAAGTCCAGTTATCAAATGAGAACGAAAATTGAATTAAAAGTGAATTAAATGTAATTAAAATAAAAAGAACGTGAATATAAGTCTGCAGGGAAAGTCATGTGCTGCCCATATCAGATTTTTAATTTCCCTGCAATACATGATAATGTATAGGGAAAGTATTGGAATCATGTCGAAAATCGCAACTCGAATTTTCGACAGATCTACACATTTCGAGACCTTGCTGCTCTAAGTCCTTTGACGAGCCGAGTGGTCTGGGCTTTCGACATTTCGAGACCTCTAGAATCCGAACAAACTATTTTTAGCGTGATGTCTGTGTATGTCTCTGTGTGTGTCTGTCTGTCTGTATGTCTGTGTGTCTGTCTGTCTGTGCAGATTTTGTATCCACTCTAACTTAAAAGCTGATTGACCGAATTTTATAAAATTTGGTAGGTAAGTCACTTGTGGGCGAATCTGGAGCTGATTAGTTTGGGGTACGATTGGGATAAAAAAAACCCTTTTTTTGCGAAATCACCGCTAAAGATTTTATCCACTCTAGCTGAAAATCTAGTGGACCGAATTTCACAAAATTCGGAAGATAAATCGCTTGTGGGTTTCCCTGGTGCTGATTAGATTTTGGTACGCTTCGGTTAAAAACAACCTGCCTTTTTTTGCAAAATGGCCCTCAAAAATCGACAAAATCTAAAATAGAAAACTACGTATGCTGAAATATATCCGTTAAATACTAGAAAATAATAAGATCAACCCCATTACACTTGGACTAGCCGTTCTCGAGATATTTTCTTTTTTTTCGTTTTTTCTCTAAGCCACCTTTGAAAATGAGTCCAGTTAACAAATGCAAACGAAAATTGAATTAATAGTGAATTAAATTTAATTAAAATAAAGAGAACGTGTATATAAGTCTGCAGGGAAAGTCGTGTACTGCCCACATCAGATTTTTACTTTTCCTGCCATGGTAATGTATAGGTAATGTATAGGGTATGTAGTTCCATGGTAATGTACAGGGAAAGTATAGGAATCATGTCGAAAAACGCAACTCGAGTTTTCGTCGGATCTACACGTTTCGAGATCTCAAGAATGCGAAAAAACTACTTTTAGCGTGACGTCTGTGTGTGTGTCTGTCTGTGTATCTGTCTGTCTGTGCAGATTTTGTATCCACTCTAACTAAAAAAACTAATAACCCGAATTTCATAAAATTTGGTATGTAAGTCACTTGCGGGCGGATCTGGTGCTGCTTAGTTTTGAGTACGATTCAGGATAAATGAAAAACCCGCCTTTTCTTTGCGAAATGGCCCCCTAAAGCTTGCATCCACTCCAGCTAGAAAACTAATGGAACGAATTTCACAAAATTCGGTAAATAAGTCACTTGTGGGTCACCCTGGTGCTGATTAGATTTTGGTATGATTCGGAAAAAAATAACCTGCCGTTTTTGCAAAATGGCCATCAAAAATCGCCAAAATCTAAAATAAAAACTACGTATGCTCAAATATATCCATTAAATAATTGTTTAATACATACTTTTCAACGTAGAAAATAATAAGATCAACCTCATTACACTAGGACTAGCCGTTCGCGAGATACTTTAGTTTTTTCGAATTTTCTCTACTCCACCTTTAAAAATAAGTCCAGTTATCAAATGAGAATGAAAATTGAATTAAAAGTGAATTAAATTTACTTAAAATACAGATAACGTGAATATAAATCTACAGGGAAAGTCATGTGCTGCCCACATCAGATTTTCATGTAATGTTTTTAGATACATTAATTATAAAAACGTGCAGTATCTCGGGAACTGTTAAAGCTGGCGTTATAAATTTTGTGCGTTTAAGAAAATAAATTATGTATAAAATGATTATATATTTAACATAATTGAATGTACTACATACGATTTCTTCAAAAATTCATTCTAAAATTTGGCGGTGACTGTGGTGGTGATGGGGAGGGGTAGGGGTGTCTTTCGAACATTTCATCGCATTTAGGATCCATAGGTTTACAGTATTTACGAATCGTATTAATCGTTCGAAATGCTCCATCCGTTTGTGAGATGTCGGGGTAACGGACTCACGGACACACATAGACACATAGACATCAGCTCAAAAACATTTTATTCGAGTTCAGGTATGCTTAAAACGTACTCTTCCGTGAAAACACGACTTCAAATTTTCAACCCCGTAACAATACTATCCCTCTACATTGTACTATACATTTAGAGCCAAGTAACATGGCAGGGACAAAATACGAAGCAATTTTGTTAAGGAGTTATTAGTTGAATTTATATAATTAGTAAGTTAAATAATAAAAATTCCGTAATATGTGAAGATAATACAGTTGACCAGTGATTCACTACCTTTTCAAACTAGAGACTATTGCAGAGAACTTTTGTTTATATATGGAATTGAACAACCAATTTTTGACTGAGCAGACGATGCTTTTAAACACGGAGCTACAGAAACACTTATCTTCTCTGCTATATTTAAATTATGATCATCATTGCATTAATTCAGATTTCAGATCGATGAGTAACTTCGAATCTTTAGAACGCCTTCGTTCATTTTTTTATACAAACGATTATATTTTTAATTCCTTGTAAATTTAAATTGCTTCATTAAATCCTAGTTTCCTGGACAAAGCCACATTTGGGCATTATTCAGAACTCCACCATGCGCAATGAATCTAATCTGCAAGGGTAATATAATTAGGCGCCATATTTTAAATGAAATCTTATCCGAACGGAGTGTTGTACTATACCCACATCAAGATAGTGATAAAAAATCTGATGTGGGCAACACATGACTTTCCTTATATAATGTAATGAATTTACTACTTTTACAGTAAAAAAATAGGTTTTCTTATAGTAGATACTAATATTCTTTCCAAGATATTGAATTTTCGACAATTATTCGTCATTTTCATTGATTTAGCGTCATTTTTATCCATTTGGCGAGATTTTCGTTAAGTTGGCAACATTTCAAAAAGTCGGCAAGTTGGCGACATTCCGCCAAATTCTTCGCTAAAATCTCGCCAAGCGTTATGGATGAAGAAATAAATTATTCTTACAGCAGACAAATGATTATTGGCGTTCAAATACGAAAGTATTACTCAAAGTATCTTTTTCCATGAATGGAATGAGCTAGATCCACGAGAATGATGTCACCCAATTTATCGTATGGTATTACATATGAAAAGTGAACATGTTTCTCAATAGGAAATATTTTTTTTTATTTTATATGACTTTCTGATAATTTTTTTTTTAAATGTGCAATATCTCGAGAACGGTCGAGAAGTGTCGAATCTTTTATCACTATTCGACAATTATTCGTCATTTTCATTGATTTAGCGTCATTTTTATCCATTTGGCGAAATTTTCGTTAATTTGGCAACATTTCAAAAAGTCGCCAAGTTGGCGACATTCCGCCAAATTCTTCGCCAAAATCTCGCCAAGCGTTATGGATGAAGAAATAAGTTATTCTTACAGCAGACAAATGATTATTGGCGTTCAAATACGAAAGTATTACTCAAAGTATCTTTTTCCATGAATGGAACGAGCTAGATCCACGAGAATGATGTCACCCAATTTATCGTATGGTATTACATATGAAAAGTGAACATGTTTCTCAATAGGAAATATTTTTTTTTATTTTATATGACTGTCTGATAATTTTTTTTTTAAAATGTGAAATATCTCGAGAACGGTTCATATTAGCGTTCTAAAATTTAAGCCAATCGTTTTCTAATGAAAAATTACATAAGAAATGTCTATTTGAGAAACTTTATTAGTGGTTTTGATTTTTTGACGATTTTTTCAAAATTTTATTCGAAAATTTAGGGGGTTCTGAGCACTCGATTGCGTATTAAAACAATAGGCTTCCAGTGTTTACAGATTGTGATTTTTGTACCAAATTTCGTTCGAATCGGTCCATTCGTTCGTCAATTATCGTCTCCTTAGACTCACTGACACACACACACACACACACACACACACACACACACACACACACACAGATATCACTTCAAAAATGTTTGATTCGTGATCAAGAATGCTTGAAACGTGCTCTCCCGTCGAAAACTCGATTTCGAAATTTCGACCCCGTCACAGTACTTTCCTTATACATTATGTATATAAGGAAAGTAATAATAATAATAAACTCTACCACGTACTGCATCTAACCTGCAAGGATAATATAATTAGGCGCCATTTTGAATGAAATCTTATCCGAACGGGGTGTTGTGCTATACCCACATCAAGATAGTGATAAAATAATAATAATAAACTCCACCCTGCACTGAATCTAACCTGTAATATTAATATAATTAGACGCCATTTTAAATGAACTGTTATACGAACGGAGAGTTGGACTACCTATATGAAGATGACAATAAAATAATAATAATTAACTAAGATGGCGATAAAATAATAAAAATTAACTAAGATGGGGATAAAATAATAGTAATAAATATACATGCATATGTTCTATTTGATAAGGAATATCAAGTATCCTGTATGATGAATACTGTTTTCTTGTTAAAAAATCTGATGTGGCCATCACATGACTTTCTCTGCAGACTTATATCCACGTTCTCTTTATTTTAATTAAATTTAATTCACTTTTAATCCAATTTTCGTTCTCATTGGGTAACTAGTCTTATTTTCAAAGGTAGCGTAGAGAAAATAAGAAAAAACTAAAATATCTCGAGAACGACTAGTCCTAGTGTAATGGGGTTGATTTTATTCGTTTCCTTGTTAAATATTACGTATAAAACGATCATTCAATGGATATATTTGAGCATACGTAGTTTTTTATTTTAGATTTTGACGATTTTTGCGGGCCATTTTGCAAAAAAAAATCAGTTTATTTTTTTCCGAATCTTACCAAATTATAATCAGCACAAGAGTAACCCACAAGCGACTTATCACCCGAATTTTGTGAAATTCGGTTTATTAGTTTTTCATCTAGAGTGTCTAGAGAGTCTTTCATCTTTAATGCAGAATCGTACTAAAAACTTATCAGCTCCAGGGCCACACCCAAGTGACTTATCTAGCAAATTTTATGAAATTCGGCCAATTAGTTTTTGAGTTAGATTGGATACATACACTGCACAGACACGCAGACAGACACACAGACACGCATACAGACACACAGACAGACACACAGACACACAGACAGACACACACACATAGACGTCACGCTAAATAAATTTTTTTCGTATTCTAGAGGTATCGAAACGCGTAGATCCGTCGAAAACTCGAGTTGCGATTTTCGGCATGATTCCAATATTTTCCCTATACATTGCCATGTATTGCAGGGAAAGAAATAAAGCTTCCAATTTATTCATCAAAGACTTTTACCACGCTCATTGGGCAAGGTTGAAACATGTTGACATTCTACTGCTATTTTATGCATACGAGAACTATTCTGACCAGAAGCTGCTAGTTGAAGTTGATTTCAAGTAGAAATGACTCAGGATTGATACATATTCCCGGTATTCAAACCCTCATCTGTGCATCCGTAAGATATAGTATAAACACGTGCAGTCATAACAGCTCGATAAAATCCCACAATGGGCAGAATGTCGCTGTTTGTGACAGAAACATGTCTGGTAAAGGTTGTCTTGGTTTTCAAAACTCCATATTCCAAACAGAAAGCATCTAACCTTATATTTATATTAAAAACATTCCAATGAAATATTTGCAAAGTTGTTATTATAATTTAAATGCAATTTTCTTGTGGAGAATGTGTAAAATTTTCTTATGTTGAAACTAAGAATTTTTGACGAAATAAAAAAGTAAAATTTTAAAAATTATTGACACTAAATAACATACAAATAAACATCTAAATCCATAGAATGTAAGGCGCAATGTCCCGTTGTTTAAGAATTAAATTCGCCTTTGAGGCGAAAACTTCAGAAATGATAAATCATTTCATTCGCTTTCCGTGTTCGTCATTCCACGTAGCAATTTTTCGAATTTACGTGCACTAGGAAGTTTAAGAGTGTTTAAAATTGCATATACACTCACTTATTCAACTCTTTAGAATTACAGTTAACATTTTGAGAATAAATTGTATCTTGAGAGGAATAATGAACTTGAAAAAATTCGCATATAACAAACGCACGTTTTCTATAAATTAGTTTTCACTCACATGTTCTTTTAATTTATTCCTTTGGTTAACCGCGTTCGACTTGTATCATTCTTTAAGTATTATATATTATTATAAATTATGCATTTTAAAGTATGTATTTAAAAAATATACATTTTGAAGTATGTATTTAAAAATTATACATATGTTTTAAAGAACCTTGTTGACTCAACCGGGAATCCAATCCTTGATCTCCGAACTGGCCAGCCGGCGCTCTACCTTTGAGCTATTTGGGCGAAATTGCAAGCTCTTATTGTCAAAGTGGAGTGCATTCTCCACTCTCTTTCAGATTTGCGGGCCATTGACAATCTGACTGACCATCACCTGCTGTTTTTCCCTCAGATTAGTCTCCTGCTACTGCTATTTTTATCCATGTTAGGATTCTGCGTGGTCGGTATTCTATCAATTTGAAATCGGCGTTCAACCTTCCAGAGTCCCCCTGAATCCGTGCTAGGGTCACTTTCAGCCCTCCGTCATATTTGCAGTAACCTACAGGGTAAATTTGTTCGGGCGCCATTGTAAAAAGTCTTGCTGCTTCAACCGGGAATCGAACCCTGAATCTCCGAACTGGCCAGTCTATCCTCTACCATTGAGCTATCGGGACGAAATTGTAAGCTCTTATTGTTAAAAGTGGACTCTGTTCATAAAATTTTACTTGAGATACACAGTGTTGAACTCGCTCTCGGTCGCTGAGTCTCCCTTATAACTGTCAAACTATTTGATGCAATTTCAATGAAATTTCACATGGACATCATTGGTATATGAGAAGCGTGGTTACGGAAGGACACGAGTTTCGGCACCACTCTCTATCCAGAACAGACTGAAAAATTCTCTGAAAAACAGACTGATGACTTTCTAACAGAAGTCCTTATGTATTATTGCAGGAAATGGGAGAATTTATACAAGCACATGCCAAAGAACTCCCAAAAAAGGCAAATTTGCTTCTCATCATATACCAAGGTATGTCCGTGTGAAATTTCACTGAATGGCGTCCACTAGTTTGACAGTTCTAAGGGAAAATCTGGGGCCGAGAACGAGTGAAACACTCTGTACAACGTGTAAATGATCCACAAATTTCACACACAAAACAGCCAATACTAATCTCAAAACATTGAGGAATATCACAGTTCAATGTAGTATCAACTGTTCAATGTACCACGTCAATTGCTCTCCAACAAAGTGATGATTAATTTTATGGACTCTCTATAAAAACTTCTAGAAATCTCTCATTTTTCGTAGAATATTCGTTATTTCAAAGAGTTTCTCGACCCTTCGAAAATTGTCAAATTGGCATTACATTGTCAAATCTGGCAATCCCCACCGAACTTTAGCAGATTGAAACCCTAGATTCGCGTCATAAGGGTGTTTTCCTGTCTGGTTTTCAAATTAACTTCGAACTTTCCCCATGAATTCAAACAGAAGGCTATACTATTCAAGTACTTTGTACCGTACTAGCTACCCTTATCTTAGTTACTACGTGCATATAATAAAAATTAATCATTTACGCTAAACATGGAAGCTTAAGTTCATACATCCTACGTATCTTTATAGGAAGTCTTAAATTTTGATATGTATATTATGATGCTAAAGAACTCTTAAAATTTGACGCATAAATTATAATTTCCAGTCAGGAATGTTTAAAGTTTTAAGACTATTTAAAATTCGAGATTCACGAGCAAAATTCATTTATCTGAGTATGCATATTTTCATGGAGTAAATGCACGTTTATAGTCGGAAAAGACGATTAGAATGCAATTTATACATTTCTTGAAATGTGTAAATGGAATTAAAATGAGAGAATCATAAAAGAAATATTTTTAAAATACCAAATGGTTTTTATATTCTTAAACAACTGTAAGTAATAACAGGAAATATTTGAAAATTATATTTTTAGAGGTAAATATTTAGTGTTATTTATATATTAAATATTCTATATAAGTATCATTATTACAGCAGTAATTGAAAAGGTAACGTGCATGCTTGAAATTTTGAAATGCACAATTTTTAAATTTATTAAATTACAAAGATTCCTAATCACACTTGATCTGGCATTTTTATCACACATAAACGAAGAGGCATTTTCATCACACGTGTCATTTGTGAGAAATTTCTCAATATAGTAAAATATGTATTATCACATGTAAAATCAACTTTTTACAGTTTATCATACATAAATAATTTGTGTGATGAAATAAATCAATTTTTTAATACACAAAATTCTGAATGAGAAACCATTTCAAATTAATTCTCATTCAAATATGTAACAAAGTACCAAATTATATCATATGTGACTCTTGAAATACGACGTTATTGATTACATATATATATATATATATATGTAAATAATATTGTATCAATTTATTCCATTTAAATGTATATGTGAGAAATCTGATAGTTTTATTATATGTGAGAAATCTGATAGTTTAAATCTGAAAATTGATAATAAATGGGACATATATATATATATGCACACACACACACACACACACACACACACACACACACACACACACACACACATATATATATATATATATATATATATATATATATTAACACTTTCCAACATAGTTGAAAAGTATATGATTTTGGTCATTCTGTCTGTCTGTCTGTTTGCCCGTTCGCACAATAACTGGCGTAAAAATGACTTTATAAAAATGAAATTTTAATATGTTATTCAGACGGTCTATGGGACATATGGGAATGTGTAAATGAATAATATCACTCAATTAGTTTTGAATTGAACCCGGAATGAAAAAGTGAAATACATTGAACCCTATTGGACCTAATTTTTCAAACATTTTTTAAGCGAAGTTAAAATTCGCAAATTGCTTTGAAAATTTTAGGATAGGACATATTCAAATTATTCCATAAAATATATAAAAGATACTTGGGCAAAATATGTTCGGAAGTTCTTTTTTAAATAAAAATTAAAACAATAATTACACCCATATTACATGAAGAGATCACATGAACCACTTCAAAATAAAATGTGGCATCCATATTTTTACCAGTGTGAAAATCGTGATTTTTAAAGTATTTTTAATTTATATATAGTGTTGCATCCAACCTAAAACCGCTTTCTTTCTGCGTATTTTCTGTGCATCTATATTCCGCGCCAACGCAATTACAATGTTTTTTAGTTTAAATGATCATCAAACTTTGATTATTTCTACGACGAAGCCTAATTTTAATGTATGCAGAGTGAAAACAAATCAAGCTGTTAGATGAGTTGTAGAAGAACACAGAATTATTTATCTCTGAAGTCTGGATTATAGGTGATATAAATGAAATATTCATTGATTTTATATAGAGAAGCAGGCAATTTTATAGTATTGCCTTTTTGGATGAAGTTTTAAGCATGGAGTTAGAAAGTACTTTTACCTCCATATAATTTTAAGTTTTGAAGTAAAATAAATTATTGTAGTTCTATGATAATTAAAAAATTATCACCACTGAAAGTATCGCATTTTAGACATGTTTAAATAAAATTGTTTTGCTGTTGGAACGTGCTTCGTAAGCAATGCTTTATGCATGATTGAAATTTTTTGGGTTTTTTTTTAAGTTTTGCTGTGAAATATAAACACTTTTATGTATGTCTTCGTGCCACGATCTTGAAAATCGTTTTATATCTACTCACAGAAATAAAAAAAAATCTGATTCCAAATCATTTTGCAATACTGCAGTATTTTTTTTTACTTCAAAGATTGGAAACGTTTGGAATTCTTTTGTCGATAGCATGTGCGAATGCGAAAACTGCTTCTTTGACTGAAGTCACGTAAGTATAAGAAACTTTTATCAGCTGGGAATATTTGCAGAATTGGGACAGAAATGTGTTTAGAATGTCAATCTTATTATCAATTTTCAGATTTAAACTATCAGATTTCTCACATTCTCCCATATGATGACGAATGGAACAAATGTATACAATATTATATATATATATATATATATATATATGTATATATATATGTGTGTGTGTGTGTGTGTGTAAATATATATATATATAAATAATAAAATTATAATATAAATTATTAAAAACAATTAAAAGTATTACTCAAAGTATATTTTTTCTTAAATGGAACGAGCTAGATCCACGAGAATGATGTCACTAAATTTATCGCATGGAATTACATATGAAAAGTGAACATGTTTCTCAATAGGAAATATTTTTTTTTATTTTATATAACTTTTTGATAATTTTTATGGAAAATGTGCAATATCTCGAGAACGGTTCATGTTACCGTTCTAAAATTTATGTCAATTGTTTTCTAATAAAAATTTACATAAGAAATGTCTATTTGCGTAACTTTATTAGAGGTTTTGATTTTTTGACGATTTTTTCCATATTTCCCTCGAAAATTTAGGAGGTTCTGAACATTCGATTGCTTATAAAAACAATAGGCTTCCAGTGTTTACGGATTGTAATTTTTATACCAAATTTCGTTCGAATCGGTCCATTCGTTCGTCAGTTATTGTCTCCACAGGCTCACTGACACACACACACACACACATACTTTCACACACATACACACATACTTTCACACACACACATACTTTCACACACACACACAGACATCACTTCAAAAATGTTCGATTCGTGATCAGGAATGCTTGAAACGTGCTCTCCCGTCGAAAACTCGAATTCGAATTTTCGACCCTGTCACAATACTTTCCTTGAACATTATGTATATAAGAAAAGTAAAAAATACGACCATGTTGAATATAATTCTCATAGAGAGTGAAATTAAGTAATTTTTTAAAGAAAAAAGTTGAATATTTGTCAAAAATTTCTAAAATAATTCCATACAGATCATCTATAGCAATATTATTGAACAAATCCTTGAAATATCATATATATATAAATATATATATATATAGATATATAGATATATATACATATATATATATACATATATTATATACTATTTTCTTTTAAATATACTGTGTATTGTAAGTAAAAGAAAGACAAATGTGTGAATTCCAATAATTTCCAAACTAGTCTAACAAATATTTATATTTACACCAATTAAACACTCAGATCTGTATAACGAATTCTACATATTCACAAAATTCCTAAAATAAATCAATCTCGGCTGCTCTACTTTCATAAATTCATTTTATTTCACACACCTCCTTTCAACATGTTTGCCGTTGCAGCGCCATTGACGTAATTACAAAAAACAAAAAACACCAAAACACATTGGTGTACCACAAGGAATATGATTCAACCCCATACTTAACTTTTATGGCAAAGTCTCTCCAAATTTTATGGATGCTTAATCAGCAATTTCTTTGCCGCTGATTGTTCAGTCAACGCTTAATCCTACATTCTGGAGAAGCTGATTTTTTTAGTACCGAAATTGCGGCTATAAAACTACGTATGTGAACGGAATGGTTTGAATGGGTATTACTTTGGATATTTATCGTGTCTGTAAGAATTTGATTGTACGAACAAGGTCTGGACATAAATATTAATAAACATATGAAAGCAGATAAATAAAGGAGACTATAGTTTATCTATTGTTGAAGAGTTCTAAAAGGCACATTAGTTGTACATAGAAACAGATAGATACACCGAGTTATTTTTATGAAAATATTTCCAATAATTGCATTTTGCTTGTTGTACAAGTATATTAGTCGTAAATGAAAACAGCTAACATCCCGTTGAAATATAGGAAATATCGGAATGAAACAAATAACCTTCCGGAATAAAAGATATTATTTGTAAATTGAAAACAGCACTAATTTCCGTAATTTTATGTCCCATGATCATAATTGACAGTATCCGCTAAAAACTAATATACCATTTATTTATGAAATGCATTATATATGTATATATTTCTTTTTCTTTTTCAAATCAGGAGAAATTGAATCAACATCGTCTGCCATATAAAAAAATTTGATTTCATTCCGATGAAGGACCGCCCATGAGTGTAACAAACACCACGTGAGTGTGGGGGGTGGGATGGACCCCCCATATATTGTTTTTGAAGCTGTAGAAGGTATGAAAAATTTAAAAAGAAGAGACACTCTAAAAGCACATAGACCCACCCGAAGGTATACGGGATAGAATAAAATTCGCTGCGATAGCGCACCTAGGACACAAGATCGCAGCCAACCAAAAGGCGGCGACACCTACCACCCCCTGGATCACCACCGGTCACTGGCCAGACCCTGTGAGCCACCACAACGCCAATGTCCAAACAAACCCAGGGAGGAGGCAACACGCAGAACCTAAAGAATATCATACTATCCTACGGGAACCACGATTTATGGAAAGTTATCCCCTGATCGGAGCCCTAATCATTTTTTTCAGTCAATAAAAAGAGTTAAGAAGAACGAGGTATATCCACTTCTGTATAGGGCAGTGACGAGCCGAACTATTGCTTACAATGATGACGAACTACAGATTACAAAGAAGGGTAAATTAAATATGGAAGGGGGCTCCTTGATAATTCTTTGTAGAACCACGAACTGTATGGACAACTGCGTCCGTTGTTAAGTAACACGATTATATTTTCTTCATATAATGGATATGGAATGTTCAATTCAGTGAAATGTTTAATTATTAATATATCAACAAATTATAGTCGTAGAAAATCGAAGCATAGACGAAGTTACTTGCAGTAAAGTAGAAAATAACCACATCAAATTTGAAAATAATTCGAGAGAAAACTGGTTCTATATACGGAATGAACAAAAATAACCACCTACACTCTATCAATTTGATATGCATAGATACTGTTTTGTGATACAAAACCGATTTTGATATCGTCTTTAAAGAAACATCTGGGAATCTCAAAGATAATTAACTTTGCACATAAATACATGGCACAATCCAATATATACACGAATACTATGTTAATAATGCAATTATTTTTTAAATAATTCGTTGGAAAACTGTGGAACTGTGGATTTATATACAGAACAAACAGACATAACAACCTACACACTTTCAATTTTATATGCATAGATATTGTTTCGTAATGCACAACCGATTTGATATCCTCTTTACCAAAACATCTGCTAATCTAAAAGTATAAATGTATGGTACAACCCAATATAAACACATATACTGTGTAAATAATGCAAATTTACAAACATGGAGTTGGCATGGCATCTATTCAATTTCTAATAAAAGTTTAAAACATAAGAGGTAATTTACAATTCTAGGGGAAAATCTGCATACGAATTGGAAAGTACCTGCAGACGTTCGACGTTAATTATATTTACAGCGTAAGTTTTGCAACAAATGAATTAATTAGCTAACAAATATATGATTCCAGGTCACTTTATATTAAACGTAAATGACATTTCCAGTATTATTCACGGCAGAATATTTAATTATCAACGGAAATTGGAATAAAATGAAACTCTTGTAGTTTTGCTAAAAATTCTATTTTGAAGACTTCAAAAGAGAAAGAGTCGGAGTATAATCAGATTTGTGTTCACAGATAAATATTGGATTATTTTTTTAAAACTGCATCACTCATCTTAACAAATGTAAAGAACCTTGCTGCCATAACCGCATATTGAACTACGGATATTCCTTGAATATAAACAAATTTGTAATTTTGCACAGATAAGCATTGGATTATATTTTATGAACTTCATCCTCGTTTATCTGAATATATGTGAAGAACTGTGCTAACCTAACTGGAAAAAGTTACTGGGAAGGAATTATAAGCTCTCATCGTCGAAGAGAACGCTGCATTCTCCACCTTCTAATGTCAGATTAGCGTGCAATTGATAATCTGACTAACCACCTCCTACTATTTTTACCTCAAGTTAGCCTCCTGGTGTTATTTTTATCGTTGACTTCCTGGTTTGAAATCGGTGCTCAATATTCCAGATTGCACTGAATCCATGCTAGTCGTACTAGGTTCACCTTCAGATCGCCGACATCTTTGCACTAACTTACAGGATTGATTTGTTTGGTCCTAGTGTAAAGAACTTTGCTGCACCAACTAGGAATCGAACCACGGATCTTCGTACTGGACATTCGCCTCTCTACCGCTGAGCTACTGGGAGCGAATTGCAAACTCTTATCGACGAAGTGGTGCGCATACATAAATTCAAATAATCGCTCAAAAGCTGCTGCAACAATAATACTATATATATATATATATATATATATATAATATATATATATATATATATATATATATATATATATAATATATTTATATATATATATATATATATTTAATATATTTATATATATTTATATATATATATATATATATATATATATATATATATATATATATATATATACATATATATATATATATATATATATATATATATATATATATATATATATATATATATATATATATATATATATGAACTTGTCCACTGGTTTCAAAAGCAGACTTCTTCAGGACCGACAAGCATCGCAAGTACATTTACACAAGTCAAGTCGGCTTGATATTGGGCGACCTTAACTTCAGTGTGTCAGTGTATGCGGTCGTGCGTTAATAATTATTAATGTTAATGTTAATAAGTAATGAATAATAATGCTAATGAGTAAAGAGTGTTAATTATTAACTATTTTCTTCTACAAAGTGAATTAATTTATTTTCGAACAACATTACATGTTATATTGCTTAACATACACCGCGAAGGACTTTTCTGGCATATTATTATCAACATTTCCTTTCATTCTGAATACATATATAAAAGAGTAATAAGAGTGCAAATGACGCAACGGAGAAATGCATCATAGGCAAATAATATCTGCCTCTTATCATTAAAGGATCTTTGTCATGGATGGAAAATATTTTGAACAAGCTTTGTAATTTCTGTGTAAAGTTATTATTTCAACACAGTGTAGATACTTTTGTACTAATAAATAGCAAAATTATTATTTTTTTTATGTAATCATTGATTACCTACGTAATTTGTGCATGACACCTGAAACGCGATCTGCTGACATGATTTTTCCCCCTCTTAGAGCTCATGTCGTTGCATCGAAAAGTTGTTTAAGTCAGCATATTTGTCTTTTCATATCTTTAGGACTTATGATAAAATGCTGAAATTTTGTACTTTACCTTATTAGTGTATGGGACACATTTTACTCATTGGAAATGTTATTGTACAGGGCCGTAAAAATTCAAATTTTGTATTTCTTAAAATTTAATTCCTTTGAAAATGCTAATCGATTTCATAAAATTCTGTACCTTTTTTCACGCAACTTTGTAATTTATTATATATGTCTAAGTTCAATATTTAAAGAATAAAAGCGGAGATCAATGTTTTGGGGACACCCTGTATACATATATATATATATATATATATTATGTATATATGTATATATATATATATATATATATTATGTATATATATATATATATATATATATATATATATATATATATTAAGTTCAAGTCCGACATTTCCACACTTATTCAAAATCGTGATTTTCATTCATTTTAGCTATTTTCCTTGTTTAGTAATAGGAAAAATAACAGGAAAAATTATGAAAATAAACATTTTATTCTGGCTTGTTAATGTAGAAGTAATACGAATATAATTATTTTACAATATATTGTACAAAATACAGTACGACTCAAAATATAATATAATTTTATTAAATTGTATTTATGTTTATCGTTTATGTCCAATATGAGAAATGACTTTCTAATTAGAACGACTTGGAATTTAGAGTGAAGTTGGTGCAACTGAGTCTCATTAACTCGTAGAGGTGGGCATCTGTGAATTGAGATTTGATCTTATTTTCAGAAAGTTTATCTTCGGGAATGATACTTTACACACTTGTTGTACATTTTTTGTACTCAGAATTATACATTGAATCATAGCACAGGTATCAGAGCTGACGTTGAATGATAGCATAGGTGTCAGAGCTGAAGTTGAATCAATGCATAGGGGTCAGAGCTGAAGTTGAATAAGAGCATATATATCAGAGCTGAAGTTGAATCAGAGCATAGGTGTCAGAGCTGAAGTTGAATCAGAGCATAGATGTCAGAGCTGAAGTTGAATCAGAGCGTGATGTCAGAGCTGAAGTTGAATCAAAGCATAGATGTCAGAGATAAAGTTGAATCAGAGTATAGGTGTACCGGGTGATACAGATATGTGAAAAAGTCATCAAATTTATGTTAGGAAGGATGATTTGAGAGAAAATGTGGAGGCAGAGAAAGAGAGAAAGGTTTTCGAAAAACAGAAGTACTAAAAAAAGAATCCTTTTTATAAACAAAAACGTCTGAAAAGGAAAGTTTATTGTTCGTTTTATTCCCATGCGCAAACTGAATATAAGGGTGAATGGAATTAATAAATGATAATAACAGGAGTAATGTCGAATGAATTCTCCACAAGAATAAAGTTATCATCCACATACCGTAACCAGTGCAAAAATCAATTCGATTTCTCTTCTATTATTTTCACTGCCCTTCGAGGTGTATTGTACGGGGAGCTGAAGCACCTCAGCAGAAAATCTGGCCGTTACCCGACGATTTTATTTTCCGATGCAGACGGCATATACACTCAAACAGACAAACACTCAAATATCTTCTTTTATTATATTAGATGTAAACAAAATTTAAAAATATTCCAAAAATTATTCTAGCAGTAAAACGTAGCTCCATACGCCATTCTCTTTTATTAAATTTAAAATGATTTTAAAACTGTGAAAATAATAATTCTGTTGCTATTTTTAATATTTTTGATATTGCAAAATTCTCCCGATAAGTAATTTAAAAAAAAAAGCAATATTTTTTGTATAAATACAATTGTTCGTTAATCATAGTTCTACATTTCATTTATTCGATCTGCAATGTTATTTAACTAATATCTTTAAAAGACACTACTTTAATGCCATTTAAAAAAAGGAATAAAACCACAAATTTTGTTTCTCAATACTGAGATATATTATATCATTTAAACAAATGTATAAATGAAATAAAACCATTTTTTATTTCCTACACTCTTAACGAACTTCTTGTGCAAAACTTTTAACATTTTAATATTGAATGCCATTTTTGTAAAAACCCCACACGTTAATTCAATAATAAGTAATCTCTTTCTCGGAAATTTTTCTTAAAAAATGGTATCAACGATTTTTTTTTTTGGATAACAGTTGTTTTTCTTTTCTGTTGGCATTCCTTTTCGTAAAAGGATTAGTAACAAGTAAAACAAATATAAAAAAAACTCGCAGATCATAACCTCGATTTATTTTTTACAGATTAATATTGTTGAAAAGAAATTTCTTGCGAATTTCATATCACTGTACAGTTTTTACCATATTATGAGTTTAAGTTTTGCAAGTTTTTAAATGTTTATATAAATTAACTTGAATTGTTTCATTATAGCTACTGATACTAGTTTTAGAGACCAACGTTTCATAACAAATGAGAATTTATAAAATTAATTAATGACGAATCAATTTACTTGACAAAATAAATAAAAAATAATCAGTAAATCTATTACTCTCTTTAGAGACTGACGTATCATGCCAAATGGAAAGATGAAGAAATTGACGATAAATCGTTTGGATGTAACGTTTTCATTTAATCCATCGGACTATGCATGCAATAAGCGCTTATTAGTATATAGCGCAGACGTCGATGTACAGATGTAGCAGATTCGAAAGACTTCTACATTTTCAAATGCATTAGGGAAAAAGTCATAAAAAGTCTTATATTTTATAAGTAATTAGCAGTATATCCGTTCTTCGCACGGATTATATAATATAAAGAAACTTAAAATTCACAATCATGTACAAATTCCTATAGTATGCTAAATGACATTGTTAATCAAAATACACTGTTAAATTATTAAATTTATTGCTCCTAAAAAGAAGTTTAAGAATATATGTTATGCAAAATTACCTTCATGAGCAGATCTGAAGAATAAAACATTCTGGCCCCTTCTGTAAGCAAATTTACAAAAATTATGAAATTGAATCAATATATGCAAAATAAAAGCGTTAAAATATATGGGACACGTACTACTTATATGCGCAAATATTATAAGATATAACCTGTATTAGTAGATTATATGTATAAATTGAAAGTATCAATAATCCCGTAATATTTAAACCTAAAGGCCGTAATTGATTCCAATATATGCCAGAATGAAAGCGCTAAAATTACATGGGAATATATATATATATATATATATATATACCCGTACTACTTATATGGTCGCAAATTAAAAAATATGCCACTGTGTTAGAAGATTACCCGTATTACAGTATAAGTCTCAAAAATCTTTGATAAAATAAAACAGATAAAGTAATAAATTGAAAATATCAATAATCCCCGCAATCTTTATATCAGAAGGTCGTAATTGATTCCAATATATATAAACATGTGTCAAAATATATGCCAATATATATCAAAATATATGCCGATATACCTGTACTGCTTATATGATCGTAGATTAGGAGATACACCCGTGCATTTGTGGAAAATTTCTCGTACAGCGTACAATATATGAGTTTCAACAATTTTTGCCGTAATAAAACAATGGCTTAATAACTTGAAAATACCAATATTCCCTGAATCAATAATCCTCGAAATATCAACAATAATAATAATGTAAAAAACTGAATACTGTAATTGATATTATTCAGTCAAAAATGCAATGCCAATGATATTTATTTTATATACATATCTTTATTGTTAAAATCGGAAAAGATTTAATAAAAAACGTCAGCCACATAAACACATTGGATTTAAATCCGCTGCTAAGCGACATGATATCATTTGCTTCAAATAATTTGGTGGAAAAAAGGTTTTAATTTACTATCTCCATGAAACATTTGGCGGCATTTTTGCCAATTTAGCGATATTTTAAAAAATCGTCAAATTTATCGCCAAGTGGGACTATATAACTGACAGTCCCACTTGGCGACAAATTGACGAAACATCATCACAATACTATTCCCTAACAAAACACAATTAATTTCATTCATTAAGCGCAATTTTATAAAGTTTATGATATTTTTATGGATTTAAAAATATTTTTATCAATTTGGTGACATTTTAAAAATTCGCAGAATGTGTTACAATTTAGGACGGATGGACTGATAGACAAATGTTACCGAAACATAATTCCAGTGCTCTGTTCTAAAAAAACAAATTTAATTTCATTGATTAGAGTCGTTTTTATCAATTTGGCTACATTTCCGTCAATTTGGCAACGTTTAAGAAAAGTTGCCAAGTGAGCGATGTCTCTCCAAATTTGTGGCTCGGAATTTGCAGATCTGAAGAATAAAACATCCTGATCCCGTTTATATATACTAAATGAAAACATTAAAATTGTATTAGAAGATACACCCTTTCTGCCCTTTTTCTGTTTCAACAATCGGCTCTAAATGAGTTTATTGGTTAAACACAATATATGAGTTTATTAGCTAAACACAATATATAAGTTTGAAAAAAATTAATATAAGATAAAATCTTCCTCATAAAATGCTATTAATTAAACAATTATTTTGATTTCTTAATAATTTTCATTGTTGGGTAAGAGCTTGTGAGAAATAAACCATGGTGATAGATTTTCCATTTAAATTCATGTTTCAGACATTTTTGTTTTCAAACAATTCATGTTTTCAGATAGTGACTGATTCCACCAAATTTGTTGAGATAAAGTTGTAATTCACGTTCACGTTTTAAACAAACGATTTCCATCCATTTTGTTTGGAGGAACCAGGGAGATTGAGAGTAAAATTCTAAGGAAAAAGTTTAGTTTTCAATAATATATCGACAATCCCTGGTCTTATAAACTCGAAACTAAAACTAAATAAATTTAAAAGGGACAATTATTTCAAGACTACCCACAAAAATTCATCAAATTCGATTCAGCCGTTCTCCCGTGATGATAAGACAAACAAACGAACAGACAGACAGGCAGACAGATTTTCAATTCTATTTATATAGATTGTTTATTCTAAAACGGATACGACAAACGTTAGAACGCTAGCTGAAATCGTACTCGAGATATTGCACGTTTTTCAAATAAACTTATCTAAAAATTACATAAAAATAAACAGTAGTAAGTATTATTAGTGATCAACACTTGGTAATACATTTGGTCACTTGACAACTGATTTAACGAAATATCTATACGACATTTTCAAGTTGGTATAATTTGCCAAATTGTAAAAAATGAGGATAAAAAACAAAAATGCCGTCGAATTGAAGAATTAATACTTAACATATTTTAACAAAATACAATAGATTGCTTAGCAGATGGCAACAATATTCCCAATTATTAATTTCATTTTGGGCAAAATGTAAGTTAATTTGATACTTCAAATTATATACTACATATATGCTTAATTAAGTTTGATACTTCAAATTATATACTATATACTAGCAGCATACCCGTTCTTCGTACGGAGTATATAATATAAAGAAACTTGAAATTCATAATCATGCTCAAATTCTTATAGTATACTAAATGACATGTTTAATCAAAATATTCTGTTAAAATATTTAATATAATGCTACTAAAAAGAAGTTTAAGAATCTCTGTTCTCGCTATATAAAATTATCTTCATGGACATATCTGAAGAATAAAACATCTTGGACCCCTTATGTAAGCAAATATAAAAAAAAATATGGAATTGAATCAATATATGCAAAATAAAAGCGTTAAAATTGTATGGGACCCGTACTAATTATATACGCGAATATTAGAAAATGTAACCTGCATTAGTAGATTACATGTATAAATTGAAAATACCAATAAGCCTGTAATCTTTTAATCTGAAGACAGTCATTTATTCCAATATATGTCAAAATTAAAGTGCTAAAATTATATGGGAAGTGTATAAAATTACGTGTATAAAATTATATATACACGTACTACTTATAATGTCCGATTATTAGTAGAAGATTACCCGTTTTGCAATATGAGTCTCAAATGTTTTTTGGTAAAATACAACAGACGACGTAATAAATTGAATATATAATTAATCCCCTTAATCTTCATACCAGAAGACTGTACTTGATTCCAATATATATGCCAATATATGTCAAAATATATGCCAATATACCTGTACTACTTATATTCTCGTAGGTTAGAAGATATACCCGTGCATTCCTAGAAGATTACTCGTACAACGTACAATATGCGTGTGTCAGCAATTTTTGCGCAATAAAACAATGGCGTAATAACTTAAAAATATCAATAATCAATGAATCAATAATTCCGGAAAATATCAATAATAATAATGTTTAAACCTGAAGAGTATAATTGATATTATCTAGTCCAAAATGAAATGGCAATGAAATTTATTTTATATACATATCTTCATTATTCAAATCGGAAAGGATTTAATAAAAATCGTCTGCCGCATAAACACATTGGATTTAAATCCGTTGCTAAGCGACATGATATCATTTGCTTCAAATAAATTGCTAGAAAAAATATCGTCTAAATAGTTATATTTCTATGGAACATTTGGCGACAGTTTCATCAAATTAGCGACATTTTAAAAAATCGCCAAATTTATCACCAAGTGGGACTGTAGAACTGACAGTTCCACTTTGCGACAAATTGACGAAATATCATCACAATACTATCCCCTAACAAAAAAACAATTAATATCATTTATGTAGCGCCATTTTATCAATTTTAAGATATTTTTATAGATTTGAAAACATTTTTATCAATGTGGTGACATTTTAAAAATTCGCTAAATGTATTACTAAGTAGGATGATTGGTCTGACAGATAAATGCTAACCAAACATCATTTCAGTGCTCTCTTCTAACAAAACAAAAAAAAATTTCATTGATATGTAGAAGACCCAAGCCACACGACTAACCCGAAGGTTTATGGCAGCTCTTTGTGTGTCGTTTATATCAATTTGGCGACATTTCCGTCAATTTGGCAAAGTTTAAGAAAAGTTGTCAAATTAGCGATATCCCTCCAAATTCGCAGCTTTGAATTTGCAGATCTGAATGAAACATTCTTATCCCGTTTCAATATACTAAATGAAAACACTACAATTGTATTAGAAGATATACCCGCTCTACTCTTTTTCTGTTTCAACAATCGGCTATATGAATTTATTGGCTAAACACAATATATGAGTTTAGTAGCTAAATACAATATAAGCTTGAAAACTCTTTGCCAAAATAAATGAAATTGATGTACGCAGTCAGCAATTAATATAATTAAAAGACAAATCAAACCGTCCATTCATAAGATATACGTTTATATCCATTTATCCATTTATTTATTATTTAAATCGAAAAAAAATAATAAAAACATTAACAAACACATTTAATTTAATTGCGATGCCGAGCAACATGATATATCCTCCTAAAATGTTAAAATTTATTAACCACTAACAGCACACCCGTTATTCGTACGGAGTGTATAATTTAAAGAAACTTAAAGTTCGCAATCATGTGCAAATTCTGTTAAAATATTAAATTTATTGCTCCTAAAGAGAAGTTTAAGAATATATGTTCTCACTATGCAAAATTATCTTCACGATCAGATCTGAAGAATAAAACATCCTGCCCCCTTTTGTAAGCAAATTTACAGAAGAAAAAATAGGAATTGAATGAATATACGCAACCCCGTACTAATTATATTGTCGCAGATCAGAAAATATGCCAATGTGTTAGTAGAAGATTACCCGTATTACAATATGCGTTTCAAAAATATTTGCCAAAATAAAAGAGATGACGTAATAAATTGAAAACATCAATAATATCCGTACTGTTTATACCAGAAGGTCGTAATTGATTCCAATATATGCCAATATATATCAAAACATATGTCAATATACCTGTACTACTTATATTCTCGTAGATTAAAAGATATACACGTGTATTTGTAGAAGATTCGTACAACATACAATATATGAGTTTAAACAATTTTTGTCATAATAAAATAATTGCATAATAACTTGAAAATATCAATAATCCTAATCAATAATCCCCGAGAATATAAATAATAATAATTTTTAAACCTGAAGACCGTAATTGATATTATCCAGTCAAAAATGCTATAAGAAAAATCAAATTCTTTTCTAAAATATATTTTTATATCCATTTATTTATTATTCAAATCGAAAAAATAATTATTAAAATTAACAGACAGATTTAATTTAATTGCGTTTCTGAGTAACATGATATAAGATTGAATCTTATAGCATGTTAAATATGTCATGTCTTATAACATAAACTGCGAAATTAAATAACGATTTTGATTTCTCTATACTTCTCATTGTTCCGTAAAAGCTTGTTTTAAATAAACCATGAACCATGGAGATAGATTTCCCCTTTAAATCATGTTTCAAACAATTCATGTCTTCAGAAAGTGACTAATTAACGCAAAAAATCTCCCATCAAACTCAGAGATTAAATTTTAATTCACTTTCAAACGATTTTCAAGCTTTTCGTTTGGATAAACCACGGAGTTAGGGAGTAGAACTCCTAGGAAAAAGTTCCGTTTTTCATTAATATCTCGACAACCCCAGGACTTAGAAACTCGAAACTTGGACAAAATTTATGGGGGGATATTTCAAAGCTATTCACCAAATTTCATTAAATTCGGTTCATCCGTTTTTCCGTGATGATGAGACAAACGAAAATTTCGTTTTTTACTAATATCTCGAGAACCACTGGTCGTAGAAACACGGATATAATTTTAAGTGGGGCTATTTCTGGGCTACCCACAAAATTTCATCAAATTCGGTTCAGCCGTTCTCCCGTGATGGTGTGACAAACAGACAGACAGACAGACAGACAGACAGACAGATTTTCATTTTTATTTATATAGATATGCTTAATTAACTTTGATACTTCAAATAATTACTTTCCTTATATACATAATGTATAAGGAAAGTATTGTGACGGGGTCGAAAATTCGAATTCGAGTTTTCGACGGGAGAGCACGTTTCAAGCCTCCCTGATCACGAATCCAACATTTTTGAAGTGATGTCTGTATGTGTGTATGTGTGTGTGTGTGTGTCAGTGAGACTCTGGAGACGATAACTGACGAACAAATGGACCGATTTGAACGAAATTTGGTACAAAAATTACAATCCGTAAACACTGGAAGCCTATTGTTTTTATACGGAATCGAATGTTCAGAACCCCCCTAAATTTTCGAGTGAAATTTTGAAAAAATCGTCAAAAAATCAAAACAGCAAATAAAGTTGCATAAATACACATTTCTTATGTAATTTTTCATTAGAAAACGATTGGTATAAATTTTAGAACGCTAACATGAACCGTTCTCGAGATATTGCACATTTTTCAAAAAAATTATCAAAAAGTTATATAAAATAAAATAACAAATGTTTCCTATTGAGAAACATGTTCACTTTTCAGATGTAATACTACCATGCGATAAATTTGGTGACATCTTTCTCGTGGATCTAGCTCGTTCCATTCATGAAAAGAGATACTTTGAATAATACTTTTGTATTTGAACACCAATAGTCATTTCTCTGCTGTAAGAATAACTTATTTCTGCGTTCATAACGCTTGACGAGATTTTGGCTACGATTTTGGCGGAATGTCGCCAACTTGGCGACATTTTTAATTGTTGCCAAATTAACAAATTTCTCGCCAAATTGATAAAAATGACTCTAAATCATTGAAAATGACGATTAATTGAAAAACATTCAATATCTTGGAAAGAATATAAGTATCTACTATAAGAATAAAATTTTTTTAACTGTAAAAGTAGTAAATTCATTGCATTCTATAAGGAAATCCATGTGTTGCCCACATCAAATTTTTTTACATGTTATTATCCAGAAAAGTATCGATTGTTAGTGTACTTCTCAATGTTAAAAACATTGTGACATAGATCTTATCCAATATTAACATTGTGAAATATATCTTGTCCATCGTTATTTCGCATTGAAAGAAGTAAAGTACTTGTATAATGTAGGAAAACCATGTGCTGCCTACGTCATTTTTTTAGTATTGCCAAACTTTTTTTGAAAAATGCGCAAAATCCTGAGAACGGTTTATGCTACCGTTTTAAATTTTGTATCCATCGAATGAGAAATTACATAAGAAATGGTGATTTACGTTACATTATCGAAGGTTCTGATTTTTTGATAAATTTTCGAAAATCCTAGTCTAAAATGTAGGGTTCTTCCCAACATTCGGCTGTATTTAAAATCAATCAGCTTCCAGTATTCACTAATTGTAACTTTCGTACCAAACTTCTTTTGAAACGATCTATTCATTCGTGAGATATCGCTCCCATAGGCACACATACTTACACCCACACACATATTACACATACTATATACCTTCAATATGTTTGCGCTACATCAAATGTATCTTGTGAAAGACCGTTTAGACCAAAAAGCAGGTGCACTGTAAGTTTGCTACATCCTTAATTGCGAAGTAGAAACTTTTATGAGTTCGTTTAACTATCTTCGCATACTATGTAACATAGCATAGAGAAAGCATTGTTTTCACAAAAAATTTCGAATTCAAGATTATGATGCCAATATATGTTTTAAGACCTCCTGAATACATTTTGACTACTTTTGGAGTGATGTCCGTTTGTCTGTCTGTTTGTCTGTCTGTGTATCTGTCTGCGGTCGACTTCTCGTGTACATGGTAGCGGCCACACATATTATTGGATTTTCACGAAACTATACATCCAACTTTGTTATCTAGAACAAGATAGATCTAGAACATAGATCTAGAAATGTCTAGAACAAGATAGAACGTTCTCCTTATTCAATATGTGTCTATAGAAACTTTGAAATGTATTCAAAATTTTATATTTTTCTAGCATGGCTGCAAAGGATAAAATTTGCATAATTATGCATAAAAGGGTTTATTCATGACTCACTGACCACGATACTTAATCGTTCCAGTCACTGTTGTGAAAGACAGCTGCTATATAATTTTGTTTTATTCGTAACGTCATTAGCCCCCCCCTCCCCTCGGGGGGCAAGTCACCCCCGGTGGTACATTATCAAGTATGGTATCAATCGAAAACTTTTTCAAGACCTTTAAAGTAAAGGGTAACACCTTATAATTGTATCATATGGAATCACGATAGCGATTTTTTCTAATTTTTCTTGCAAAATTTGAAAAATAACGCTACTAAAAATGGATTCTGGTATAAGAAAATCGAATTGCGCCAAACATCAGTTATTACTTTCCTTATAAACATAATGCAAGGTAAGTATACCAGTAGTGGGACGCTTAAGGGCATTCAATCAATTATCATTGAAACTTTAGGGAATTATAGCATAAATATATGTTATTATCAGTGGTTAAACTCTTATCTATAATTATTATCACATGAAATTGTAAACAAAATATTATTATTTTTTTTTATAAAAAACTTTAACTTCCTTTATGTTCCAGTAATGGACCTATTAAATTTCTGATGTACGTATAGTGGACCCACCAAAAGTGGGCCACTCAAATAATGTATTTGTTGAAAGTTATATTTCGCTATATATAATCATTAACATAATATCTAAAATATATGTATAAAAAAGGTACCTAATTAAAAGCGAATGTAATTTACATCTTACTTTATAATTTTTCTTTTATTGCCAATTTTTCACAAAAAGTGAAGAAGTGGAAGACTCATATGAAAGTTTTTTGGTTCACTTTTTCTTCTGATCTGCAATCATTCTTTTATTTTCTTCCATTTCAATTTTTTTCTCTTTCTTTCAGTTTTTTTTTCTCTTTCAGTTTTTTTCTTTCTCTTTCAGTTTTTTTCCTTTCTCTTTCAGTTTTTTTTCTCTCTTTTTCTGCAGCTGCAGCAACTTTAATATCTTCTTTCTTCTTATAATATTGAAGCATTTGAGGAGAAGTCACAACTGTAGGAAGCTTTTCTCGTCTTCTCATTTTCTTTATCTTATCACCTGCCCCCTCTGGCCAGAAAAGAACTTTCTTGAAGGGAGATTACACTTTTGGATAGACCTGCAATAGGATGGACAGTATTTAATGGCATTAGATGCATTGCATTCCCAATAAGCTCAATTGAGCCTTCTTGAATATTAAGATCCACCTCAGCAGATTCAACGGTACTTTCATCATGCTCCTGCTCAATAGGCTCTTCACTGCATGTCGCCTAAACAGAGTTGACTGGTGCACTCTGTGAAAATGATTCCATGTTCGAAGTTTCCCTTATCTCTAACCATAAATAGAAAAGGTATTTTTGCTCCACAAGGCCTTTCCATTCTCCTTTATTTTCTAAGAATGTTTCTGGCTTCACTTTTCAATTTTTTTCTTCCAAAATTTTTATAAAATTCATTTCTTTCCATTTCTCTCTTCTTTATCGGTGATACTGTCCCATTCTTGGATTTTAGTTCAGTTGCAACAATCACTTTCTAACCACTACTAACTCCTAGGCCCACTACTGGAACAATTTAAAAAGTAATGACCCAAAATTGGGCCTCACCTCAAAATTAATAATCTGTTCATTTTATGTCTTTTAAGCATAATTTACTAAATATTAAGTATACAATGAAATAGAAATATAACATTTTAAAACCAAATTAAATATACTTTTAAAGAAAAAAATTAAATGAATACTTGCCTCTTGAGGAAAGCAATAAGAATGAGCTAGAAAAATCCCTTTGTGTGATCACTTCAGAAAAGCATCTTTCCACCTCAAAAACTAGCAGGTTACTGAGATTGTGACTTTGTCAGCTAACTGATAAAGGTTTCAACCAATCAGCATTTGTTCTGTTGCCTTACAAGTATGACTTGAAATATGTTTTTCCACTTTGAAAACTGTTGGCCCACTATTGGTACATGGCCCACTACTGGTACATTTACATTATAAGGAAAGTATTGTGACGGCGTCGAAAATTCGAATTCGAGTTTTCGACGGGAGAGCACGCTTCAAGCATCCGTTATCACGAATCAAACATTTTTGAGGTGATGTCTGTGTGTGTGTGAAAGTATGTGTGTGTGTGCTAAAGTAAGTGTGTCTGTGTGTGTGTGTGTGTGAAAGTATGTGTGTGTGTGTTAAAGTATGTGTGTCTGTGTGTGTGTCAGTGAGCCTGTGGAGACGATATCTCACGAACTAATAGAGCGATTTGAATGCAATTTGGTACAAAAATCACAATCCGTGAAAACTGGAAGACTATTGTTTTTAAACGTAATCGAATGTTCAGAACTCCCTAAATTTTCGAGTGAAATCTTGAAAAAATCATCAAAAAATCAAAATCTTTAACAAAGTTACGCAAATAGACATTTCTTATGTAATTTTTCCTTAGAAAACGATTGATATAAACTTTAGAATGCTAGCATGAACCGTTCTCGAGATATTGCACATTTTTTTAAATAAATGTATCAAAAAATCCCATAAATTAAAAAAAAACATATTTACTGTTGAGAAACATGTTCACTTTTCATATGTAATATCATGCGATAAATTGGGAGACATCATTCTCATGGATCTAGCTCGTTCCATTCATGATAAAAGATACCTTGAGTAAAAACTTTTGTATTCGAACACCAATAGTCATTTATCTCCTATAAGAATAGATTATTTCTCCGTTTATAACGCTTGGCGAGATTTTGATGACGATTTTGGCGAAATGTCACCAACTTGTCGACTTTTTGAAATGTTGCCAAATTAATGAAAATCTCGCCAAATTGATAAAAACGACGCTAAATCAATGAAAATGACGACTCTTTGACGAAAATTCAATATCTTGGAAAGAATATAAGTATCTACTATAAGAAAAACCTATTTTTTTACTATAAAAATAGTAAATTCATTGCATTATAATAAGGAAAGTCATGTGTTGCTCACATCAATTTTTTGTTTAATCGTGGAAGTGTCGCCATATTAGTTATATTAGAACTTACTCACTTTTCTTGGTTCAATATGGTGGATTTACTATTAGTCAGAATCGTCTACATTTGGCCCGTTGAGTTACTGAAGCGACATAATTTTCTTCTAAAGAATTAGACTATTAGACTATAGGCGCGACTCGTTCCTTGTTTTTGTATGCATCCTGTTACGGATTCTATGACCATTTGCTTCTGCAGTACAAGGAACTCTTCACATTACTAAACTAAAATATCAAGTTGGTAAGATTTGATACTGTAAGACGTTTGTTAGTTATGCGATAGTTGCTTTGATAGATAGTTGATATATATTTAGATTGATTAACGGTGTTTGAATAGTTTTTTAATGAACAATAGTTGACATTACAGTGGACAGTCATATAAGTTCCTCTTTAAGCATATGCTTAAGTTGTCGGTTGTTTTGTCATCATCTTCCTTGAGTTTTTGAATAGTAATTAACATTATATGAACTCATCTAAAAACAAAGAAATGCTACCTTCAAATTACATTTAAAGTTAAGACAAACTTGAGCAACGTATGGAAGCACAAATAACACAACAATATGGTGCTTTTATATACGGCTCAAGTTTTTCTTATCCTTCGCACAAAGAGTATTGCACTTATTGCTACATTCAAAGTTATTATAAATAATTTCGTTTAGCCATTGTTGTTATTTTGAAAAAGAAATTGTTAATTCAAAGTAGGTTTTACGTTGTTTATATAAGTTATCGTGAAAATTTTATGTATTGAATCAACCTAATCCACAAAATTTGATATCAATATTGCATGACGAATGTTTTTCAGTATATTTTACTAATAATATAACATAACATATGTTAAAATATATAAATTACTACGGAATATAATATTAAAATAAATATAAATTAAATCACCCAAAATACGGTAAAAGCAGTTGAAAGCTAAAATCCACATTTTATGCTGCATTTTTGACAAATGTTTTACTTTTTTTTCTAAATTGAATAATATAAATCATATCAATGCCCATAATAAAAGAAAGAAAAAAAAACTTTCAATGTATTTTTTTTCTTTATGTGCACAAAAACTCCTTCTCTGAATAAAACGAAAAAAGAAAGTTATTTTTATCTGTTATGGTAACAGCTGGATATGTAAAAAGAAAATGAATAATTATACAGTAACGGTTTTTAAACTGACAAAAGTTACTTGAGTAAAACATAATTTCTACGTTTATTGAAAAATCTTTACTCTGTGACAACATGAAAAATTATTTTTCAATTTATCATATTTGACTTTAGTTTATAATGCTTAGGTTTTCACACTTTTGCATCTTACGTTTTGTTATTATAAAATATTTTTTCAATGAAACAAACTACATTTTTTATAGCCTATAATCCGACAGTTCACTCAACTTAGAGAGTAGTACTGCAATTACTGTTGTCAAAATGCATTCGATCATATATATGTGTTTCTGTCTTCAATTTTAAAACATGGATTCTGATTGTAAAAAGCAAAGGCTCTTCTGAAATCATCGTTGCAGATCATGAAGTGAAACTTGTTAAAGTAAAAATTTTTATGGATATGGAAGATGTAAAGAACCTTACCGCCCCACCAAGATTCGAACCCTGGATCTTCGATCTAGCCAACCGACGCTCTACCAGTGAGCTAATGAAATTAGAAGCTCTTATCGTTGAAATGAACTGTGCATTCTCCACCCTCTAATGTCAGATTGGCGAGCAAAGCTGTATGCTGCATTATCATATTATTTGCGCTTATATACGTTGTGCAAGTTTTCATTATCCTTCAAGTAAGATGCATTTTACTTAATAACTTAATATTGATGCATAGTAGCTATATTGATTTTCTTAATCAACTATTGGTTTACAAATGTAGCTATACAATTAACTATTTGTTAATAATTTAGATGGATTGAAACGGTTAAATCTCTGACATAATCCGTGTCACTAAAATGAATTGAGCAAATCATTGCGGTATCCAGATGCTTTGCCGAAAGCAGTTTTTTTCTGTTTTAGAAGATTGATTTTTGCATGTTGCAACATCATATGAGCTTGGAATGTTCAGAACAAACTTCAAGACAAAAAAAAAATCCGTAGTGTAACTTATAATACGATATTATACACTCATTGCCATAAAAATTTACGCACCAAGAAAGAATTGTTCGAATCTCACGAAGCATTATATATGTGAGTCCAACGTTGATATAAGTAAGTGATTACAAAATCAAAGCAAAAGGATCATTTATTAGAGGAAAAACTTCAAATGAATGAAGGCTCTAGTACCCTGTTGAACCACCTCTAGCGTGAATACACGATGCAATACAGGAGGGCATTGAGGCATACAGGTCCCGTATGGTGTCCTGCTTCATATCATTCTACAGTTGTTGTAAGCGCGCCTCTAGTTCGACCAAACTCACATAGGCTGTCCAACTTGCCGTAGGAAGTGATCCTGGACATGCTCGATCGACGATTTTTTTTTACCATTTTTATTCCTTTTTATTTCTGCAAATTCTTACCATTTAAATAAGTGGCCTCAAGATACCTTATTTTGCAAACCATAACCATTGGTCAGAAAATCGCCATTGCATGCATCTTTGTTCTAATCTTAACATGTTTAAGACTTAACAATGAATTTCCATAATACCATTAATTTGGTGTAGTAATGACAGCACAGTGTGAGGAATAATTTGGATGAAGATTCTTCTATGTCCAAAACATGTAATCTCATTACAATCTAGTACCGATTGCATAAGTTATGCAAAATACTGCATATATCCTACCAATTGGAAATTAACAATGGATCTTAACATAAAAGAGTTCGCACACAGCAAATTTTACCACCCCATTCAATCTGGAGTATGTATAATACCCTCTCTCACAAAGGTGCTAAATTGAAAACTGTCTCAACTAACGCAGATCACCCTAGATCCTAATAATCACCCTAGATCCTAATAATCACCCTAGATCCTAAAATCACCCTAGATCCTAATATCATGCCAAAATAGCCAGTCGATATTGAAATGCACGCATTTTGTCACTGTAACGCTGTTAATGTCTACATCTTAGCAGCCAATATTGATTTACCAACATATAACCAATATTTAGCAAATGTTGGAAGTCAATATTCAGCATTATTTATAAAAAAATATTTAAACAATTACATAAATATTTTAGGGAAAGTTTACTTACAGTTTTAAATTGTAATTAAATGGTATAATTTCTATGGAGTAAATATAAAAAAAATCTGATATGGGCAGCATCTGACTTTCCCTGCAGACTTATATCCATGTTATTTTTATTTTAATTAAATTTAATTCAATTTTAATTCAATTTTCGTTCTCATTTGGTAACTGGACTACTTATTTTCAAAGGTGCCTTAGAGAAAATAAGAAAAAACTGAAATAAATCGAGAGCGGCTAATCCTAGTGTAATGGTGTTGGTCTTATTCTTTTCATCGTTAAAAATTACGTATAAAACAAGCATTTAATGGATATATTTGAGCATGCGTAGTTTTCTATTTTAGATTTTGAAGATTTTTGCGGTCCATTTTGCAAAAACAGGCAGGTTATTTTTTTCTGAATCATACCAAAATCTAATCAGCATCAGGGTGACCCACAAGCGTTTATCTATCGAATTTTGTGAAATTCGGTCCATTAGTTTTTCAACTAGAGTGGTTACAGGCTTTCGCGAGTCATTTCGCAAAAAAAGGCGTATTTTTTTTTATCCCGAATTGTTCCCAAAACGAGATTCGCCCGCAAGTGACTTACCTACCAAATTTTATGAAATTCTGTCAATTAGTTTTTAGTTAGAGTGGATACAAAATCTGCACAGACAGACACACAGATAGGCACATAGACACACACACAGACGTCACGCTGAAAATAGTCTTTTCGTATTCTAGAGGTCTCGAAACGCGTAGATCCTTCGAAAACTCGAGTTGCGATTTTCGGCATGATTCCAATACTTTCCCTATACATTACCCTGTATTGCAGGGAAAGTAATAAGACATTTTAAAAGTAATAAAAATTGAATTTCCTTTCAAAGAAACACAAATTAGAGGATACATCCATCGAAGGTTAGCAATGAACGAACCCACGATCTAATAATTAGCAAAACGGTGCCTTAATCGTTACACCAGAAGAGGTTATCGTGGTAACAATTTTTTGGGTAATAGAAGTTTCGTTTCTGCTGGATTTCGAATGATTTTAAAAACATTTATAAGACTGTATTTATAATTATTTTTTTTAATTTACTGCAAATAAAACTAATATCACAAATTTATTATCATCTGGCTAAATTCTTCCAAAACTAATGATGAAACAAACTTTAAAAACACTTTATTCGAAATAAAAGTACACATATTTAGAAATTCATGAATGTTTTTGTAAACAGTTTCCATTTTTCGTTCCGACGCTATTATATTTTATTGATTAAATCAGTGTGGCCAGATAGGGGGAAAAGTAACTGATTTGACTACTTTCCAATATTGTTTGAGACTTCATTTTGCTCCCTGTAACTGGGCTAGTTTGGGGCTACTTTGTTTCTGCCGGTGTGCATTATATTTATCTCAATTTTGTAACTGAAAAATGTTTTGTAGCTGAAATAAATATAATGAGCTGCTAGCTCCATTATATTTATGCAACTCAGTTTTGCAGCTGAGATAAATTTAATGAGCTGCTAGCTAAATTATATTTACCTCAGTTTTGTAAATGAAACATAGATTTTGCTTTTTTGCATCATTTACGAGGGTGGTTCAAAAAGTAAGCTGACAAGTCCTGTGAGAGAAAAGGTTTATTCACGAAATCAAAGAGATACACAAAGTTAGCAAGGCACGGGTACATATTATTTTTCCACATAGTCACCATGGTTGTCGAAGCTTTTGTTCCATCGGTAAACCAAACTATCGAAACCAGCATAGAAGAAATCAGGGTCCAGGTCACGGAGCCACTCAACGACATCTTCCTGAACTTCGGTATTGATTGTGAAATGGCGACCTGTCAGGTGTTTCTTCAAAGGTCCGAAGAGATGAAAATCGCTTGGTGCGAGATCCCGACTGTAGGGTGAGTGTTCCAGTACATTCCATCGAAAACGCTGTACCAAATCACGTGTAACCGAGGTCGTATGCGGTCGGGTGTTGTCGTGCAACAACACGACAACTTTCATTTTTAATTCAAATAATTCGCATGCCGAATTTGTGCACCCGTGAGAGCTCTTGCTACCTTACTTTTTGAACCACCTAAGTATATTTTGAACCCATTTAATATTATTGTCCAACAACTAAAACCAATTAACGGTTTAATGCTGGTGAAATAGGAAGAACCTGCATATTCTTTTATTGTCTTCACCTCTGATTCAGTAGCTAACATTGCTATTTGTTAATGATGGCTGAAAAAGCTCTTGAAAGATTATATAGATACGCTCCTTAAGCGAAAGTTGAGCTCAAAATCAGTTGTCAGTTCCATAAGAAGGTGAATTTCATACGATAGGTTGAAAACGGCGTGCAAGTTAACGATAAAGCGAAAGCTCTCTCTGGCATATGCAAAATAGGATTTAAGTCCTATAAAGCAAACTTGTAAGAGCTTTTCGCAAGTGCAAAAAGGCATATTTTTCAGTTTGAATGCGTTCTAACAAGAACGAAACTGATCGACCGCTGCTGAATGTTGGAACTGAGGCATGCTTCTGGGACTATATACTATATAATGGGTATATCATAAAGCTATGCATTTTAATCACTCCCACAACAAACCTACGATTCCACGTAAAAAAACATACCCAAAAACGTTTTGCCCGTTTTTTATTGGATGTTACATTCTAGAAATGCACACGCTCTCAAATTTTGAGAAAGTGTTTTCATTAAAACAGTACAACGAAAAATGCGAAATTATCATTTTATATGTATTTTTTTTATTACTAATGCAAATGGCGCTCATTTTGGAACGATGCATGATACGTACTTGATACATTGCATGTTTACAATACATTTATCAAAAACGTTATATAAAATTAACAAAAGTATTATTATACGCCAAGAATTGAATTTTAAATTATACGGCAAGAATTAATTTATAATTACTTCATTAAAAAAAGATAAAATTCGAAAATAGAGAAATACATCTGGGAAATATATTTTTTTCTGATAAACGTTCACAAATAATTTATACTATCATTCTTAGCCAAACAATAAAAAGAAATTAATTACAAAATTTAAAATTCGTTTTCTACGGAAATATTTTGGATATGAATTCAGTCAACTTGAAACTATCATTTATTTAAAAAATTCATATTACGTATTATGTTATGCTTGGGAGGGGGGGGAGGGGATATCTGCATAATTAGCGACTGTACCGTGTGTTTAGAAAGTTCCAAATGTTTCCAGGCAAAATAGTGCCTTTGTTATAAATGTATATACGTAATTTATTCCCAGTTCATCTAACCCCCAAGCTACAAAAGAATGTTTCGAATAAATGCGTAATAAACAAGTTTATGAAGTAAATCAGTTGTGAAAAAGTGAAATGATGAGTTTGGGATAGGATTTTTTAGATTCAGAAATATAGTGATTATATAGTAGCTTTTTTCGTCGTTTTGGCACTCATTTATTCTTATTACGAATTTTGCCTCGTCTTGTTGGTATATCTTTGTTGTGTTTTGGCGCACTTCAATATTATGTATCAATTCTTTCAGATTGATTGGATTAACCTTCATTCTGCTTTCTGATTGGCTCTCTCTTATGAACTTTTAATCCACGACTTTAATACACATTCCTCTATTTTTCTGTGTTTTGCGTTCATGTTGTTGATTTTACTTTAGGTTTGTTGCTTCTATGACACTGACTAAGAGAATATCCTGAAGAATGGATATCCAGTGCATCTTCGAAACAGCAGCATGTTGCATTCTTATTTTATATGTACTTGAATACTTTTCACAAGTTTCTCATATAGCTTTTATAACTTGCAACAGAACGTAAAAATTCTATACGCTATGGACAAACATGAAGGGACACAATCATGGAGGTAAAAGTAAGAAGTTAAAACGTCATATTAAGAAAACGCCAATACCGTTTGAGACAATAATTCAAGTGGCACTTGGATAAGATAAGTAGTCCTGCATTGTATGAATCTTTATGGCGAAAGGTCTAAAATATTTATTTAAACTGCTAATATTTAAAAAATAAATTATTAACGCGATGCAAAGTAGAACTCAAACAATAAAAAATATTCCAGAGTATTCAAGATTACTTTTCCTCTCAATATATTTTTTTTTCTATATGCATTCAGTATTCTATTCTACAAATATAAAAAATACTGGTTAATTATACTTATAACTAGCAGCATACCCGTTCTTCGTACGGAGTATATAATATAAAGAAACTTGAAATTCATAATCATGCCCAAATTCTTATAGTATACTAAATGACATGTTTAATCAAAATATTCTGTTAAAATATTTAATATAATGCTCCTAAAAAGAAGTTTAAGAATCTCTGTTCTCGCTATATAAAATTATCTTCATGGACATATTTGAAGAATAAAACATCTTGGACCCCTTATGTAAGCAAATATAAAAAAAAATATGGAATTGAATCAATATATGCAAAATAAAAGCGTTAAAATTGAATGGGACCCGTACTAATTATATGCGCGAATATTAGAAAATATAACCTGTATTAGTAGATTATATGTATAAATTGAAAATACCAATAAACCCGTAATCTTTAAATTTGAAGACAGTCATTTATTCCAATATATGTCAAAATTAAAGTGCTAAAATTATATGGGAAGATATACACGTACTACTTATAATGTTCGATTATTAGTAGAAGATTACCCGTTTTGCAATATGAGTCACAAATGTTTTTTGGTAAAATACAACAGACGACGTAATAAATTGAATATATAATTAATCCCCTTAATCTTCATACCAGAAGACTGAACTTGATTCCAATATATATGCCAACATATGTCAAAATATATGCCAAAATACCTACACTACTTTATATTCTCGTAGATTAAAAGATATACCCGTGCATTTGTAGAAGATTAGTCGTACAACATACAATATATGTGTTTAAACAATTTTTGTTGCAATAAAACAATGGCGTAATAACTTAAAAATATCAATAATCCCTGAATCAATAATTCCGGAAAATATCAATAATAATAATGTTTAAACCTGAAGAGTATAATTGATATTATCCAGTCCAAAATGAAATGGCAATGAAATTTATTTTATATACATATCTTCATTATTCAAATCGGAAAGGATTTAATAAAAATCGTCTGCCGCATAAACACATTGGATTTAAATCCGTTGCTAAGCGACATGATATCATTTGCTTCAAATAAATTGGTAGAAAAAATTTCGTCTAAATAGTTATATTTCTATGGAACATTTGGCGACAGTTTCGTCAAATTAGCGACATTTTAAAAAATCGCCAAATTTATCGCCAAGTGGGACTGTAGAACTGACAGTTCCACTTTGCGACAAATTGACGAAATATCATCACAATACTATCCCCTAACAAAAAACAATTAATATCATTTATGTAGCGCAATTTTATCAATTTCAAGATATTTTTATAGATTTGAAAACATTTTTATCAATTTGGTGACATTTTAAAAATTCGCTAAATGTATTACTAAGTAGGATGGTTGGTCTGACAGATAAATGCTAACCAAAAATTATTTCAGTACTCTCTTCTAACAAAACAAAAAAAAATTTCATTGATATGTAGAAGACGCAAGCCACACCACCAACCCGAAGGTTTATGGCAGCTGTTTGTGTGTCGTTTATATCAATTTGGCGACATTTCCGTCAATTTGGCAAAGTTTAAGAAAAGTTGTCAAATTTGCGATATCCCTCCAAATTCGTAGCTTTGAATTTGCAGATCTGAATGAAACATTCTTATCCCGTTTTAATATACTAAATGAAAACACTACAATTGTATTAGAAGATATACCCGCTCTACTCTTTTTCTGTTTCAACAATCGGCTATATGAATTTATTGGCTAAACACAATATATGAGTTTAGTAGCTAAATACGATATAAGCTTGAAAACTCTTTGCCAAAATAAATGAAATTGATGTACGCAGTCAGCAATTAATATAATTAAAAGAAAAATCAAACCGTCCACTCATAAGATATACTTTTATATCCATTTATCCATTTATTTATTATTTAAATCGAAAAAAAATAATAAAAACATTAACAAACACATTTAATTTAATTGCGATGCCGAGCAACATGATATATCCTCCTAAAATGTTAAAATTTATTAACCACTAACAGCACACCCGTTATTCGTACGGAGTGTATAATTTAAAGAAACTTAAAGTTCGCAATCATGTGCAAATTCTGTTAAAATATTAAATTTATTGCTCCTAAAGAGAAGTTTAAGAATATATGTTCTCACTATGCAAAATTATCTTCACGATCAGATCTGAAGAATAAAACATCCTGCCCCCTTTTGTAAGCAAATTTACAGAAGAAAAAATAGGAATTGAATGAATATATGCATCCCCGTACTAATTATATTGTCGCAGATCAGAAAATATGCCAATGTGTTAGTAGAAGATTACCCGTATTACAATATGCGTCTCAAAAATATTTGCCAAAATAAAAGAGATGACGTAATAAATTGAAAACATCAATAATATCCGTACTCTTTATACCAGAAGGTCGTAATTGATTCCAATATATGCCAATATATATCAAAACATATGTCAATATACCTGTACTACTTATATTCTCGTAGATTAAAAGATATACACGTGTATTTGTAGAAGATTCGTACAACATACAATATATGAGTTTAAACAATTTTTGTCATAATAAAATAAATGCATAATAACTTGAAAATATCAATCATCCTTGAATCAATAATCCCCGAAAATATAAATAATAATAATTTTTAAACCTGAAGACCGTAATTGATATTATCCAGTCAAAAATGCTATAAGAAAAATCAAATCGTTCTTTTCTAAAATATATTTTTATATCCATTTATTTATTATTCAAATCGAAAAAATAATTATTAAAATTAACAGACAGATTTAATTTAATTGCGTTTCTGAGTAACATGATATAAGATAGAATCTTATAACATGTTAAATATGTCATGTCTTATAACATAAACTGCGAAATTAAATAATGATTTTGATTTCTCTATACTTCTCATTGTTCCGTAAAAGCTTGTTTTAAATAAACCATGAACCATGGAGATAGATTTCCCCTTTAAATCATGTTTCAAACAATTCATGTTTTCAGAAAGTGACTAATTAACGCAAAAAATCTCCCATCAAACTCAGAGATTAAATTTTAATTCACTTTCAAACGATTTTCAAGCTTTTCGTTTGGATAAACCACGGAGTTAGGGAGTAGAACTCCTAGGAAAAAGTTCCGTTTTTCATTAATATCTCGACAACCCCAGGTCTTAGAAACTCGAAACTTGGACAAAATTTATGGGGGGATATTTCAAGGCTATTCACCAAATTTCATTAAATTCGGTTCAGCCGTTTTTCCGTTATGATGGGACAAACGAAAATTTCGTTTTTTACTAATATCTCGAGAACCACTGGTCATAGAAACTCAAAACACGGATATAATTTTAAGTGGGGCTATTTCTGGGCTACCCACAAAATTTCATCAAATTCGGTTCAGCCGTTCTCCCGTGATGGTGTGACAAACAGACAGACAGACAGACAGATTTTCATTTTTATTTATATAGACTAGCAGCATACCCGTTCTTCGTACGTAGTATATAATATAAAGAAACTTGAAATTCATAATCATGCCCAAATTCTTATAGTATACTAAATGACATGTTTAATCAAAATATTCTGTTAAAATATTTAATATAATGCTCCTAAAAAGAAGTTTAAGAATCTCTGTTCTCGCTATATAAAATTATCTTCATGGACATATCTGAAGAATAAAACATCTTGGACCCCTTATGTAAGCAAATATAAAAAAAATATGGAATTGAATCAATATATGCAAAATAAAAGCGTTAAAATTGTATGGGACCCGTACTAATTATATACGCGAATATTAGAAAATATAACCTGTATTAGTAGATTACATGTATAAATTGAAAATACCAATAAACCCGTAATCTTTAAATCTGAAGACAGTCATTTGTTCCAATATATGTCAAAATTAAAGTGCTAAAATTATATGGGAAGATATACACGTACTACTTATAATGTCCGATTATTAGTAGAAGATTACCCGTTTTGCAATATGAGTCACAAATGTTTTTTGGTAAAATACAACAGACGACGTAATAAATTGAATATATAATTAATCCCCTTAATCTTCATACCAGAAGACTGTACTTGATTCCAATATATATGCCAATATATGTCAAAATATATGCCAATTTTTCCTGTACTACTTATATTCTCGTAGGTTAGAAGATATACCCGTGCATTCCTAGAAGATTACTCGTACAACGTACAATATGCGTGTGTCAGCAATTTTTGCCGCAATAAAACAATGGCGTAATAACTTAAAAATATCAATAATCCCTGAATCAATAATTCCGGAAAATATCAATAATAATAATGTTTAAACCTGAAGAGTATAATTGATATTATCCAGTCCAAAATGAAATGGCAATGAAATTTATTTTATATACATATCTTCATTATTCAAATCGGAAAGGATTTAATAAAAATCGTCTGCCGCATAAACACATTGGATTTAAATCCGTTGCTAAGCGACATATCATTTGCTTCAAATAAATTAGTAGAAAAAATATCGTCTAAATAGTTATATTTCTATAGAACATTTGGCGACAGTTTCGTCAAATTAGCGACATTTTAAAAAATCGCCAAATTTATCGCCAAGTGGGACTGTAGAACTGACAGTTCCACTTTGCGACAAATTGACGAAATATCATCACAATACTATCTCCTAACAAAAAACAATTAATATCATTTATGTAGCGCAATTTTATCAATTTCAAGATATTTTTATAGATTTGAAAACATTTTTATCAATTTGGTGACATTTTAAAAATTCGCTAAATGTATTACTAAGTAGGATGGTTGGTCTGACAGAGAAATGCTAACCAAATATCATTTCAGTACTCTCTTCTAACAAAACAAAAAAAAATTTCATTGATATGTAGAAGACCCAAGCCACACGACCAACCCGAATGTTTATGGCAGCTGTTTGTGTGTCGTTTATATCAATTTGGCGACATTTCCGTCAATTTGGCAAAGTTTAAGAAAAGTTGTCAAATTAGCGATATCCCTCCAAATTCGTAGCTTTGAATTTGCAGATCTGAATGAAACATTCTTATCCCGTTTCAATATACTAAATGAAAACACTACAATTGTATTAGAAGATATACCCGCTCTACTCTTTTTCTGTTTCAACAATCGGCTATATGAATTTATTGGCTAAACACAATATATGAGTTTAGTAGCTAAATACGATATAAGCTTGAAAACTCTTTGCCAAAATAAATGAAATTGATGTACGCAGTCAGCAATTAATATAATTAAAGAAAAATCAAACCGTCCATTCATAAGATATACTTTTATATCCATTTATCCATTTATTTATTATTTAAATCGAAAAAAAATAATAAAAACATTAACAAACACATTTAATTTAATTGCGATGCCGAGCAACATGATATATCCTCCTAAAATGTTAAAATTTATTAACCACTAACAGCACACCCCTTATTCGTACGGAGTGTATAATTTAAAGAAACTTAAAGTTCGCAATCATGTGCAAATTCTGTTAGAATATTAAATTTATTGCTCCTAAAGAGAAGTTTAAGAATATATGTTCTCACTATGCAAAATTATCTTCACGATCAGATCTGAAGAATAAAACATCCTGCCCCCTTTTGTAAGCGAATTTACAGAAGAAAAAATAGGAATTGAATGAATATATGCAACGCCGTACTAATTATATTGTCGCAGATCAGAAAATATGCTAATGTGTTAGTAGAAGATTACCCGTATTACAATATGCGTCTCAAAAATATTTGCCAAAATAAAAGAGATGACGTAATAAATTGAAAACATCAATAATATCCGCACTCTTTATACCAGAAGATCGTAATTGATTCCAATATATGCCAATATATATCAAAACATATGTCAATATACCTGTACTACTTATATTCTCGTAGATTAAAAGATATACACCTGTATTTGTAGAAGATTCGTACAACATACAAAATATGAGTTTAAACAATTTTTGTCATAATAAAATAATTGCATAATAACTTGAAAATATCAATAATCCTTGAATCAATAATCCCCGAAAATATAAATAATAATAATTTTTAAACCTGAAGACCGTAATTGATATTATCCAGTCAAAAATGCTATAAGAAAAATCAAATCGTTCTTTTCTAAAATATATTTTTATATCCATTTATTTATTATTCAAATCGAAAAAATAATTATTAAAATTAACAGACAGATTTAATTTAATTGCTTTTCTGAGTAACATGATATAAGATAGAATCTTATAACATGTTAAATATGTCATGTCTTATAACATAAACTGCGAAATTAAATAATGATTTTGATTTCTCTATACTTCTCATTGTTCCGTAAAAGCTTGTTTTAAATAAACCATGAACCATGGAGATAGATTTCCCCTTTAAATCATGTTTCAAACAATTCATGTTTTCAGAAAGTGACTAATTAACGCAAAAAATCTCCCATCAAACTCAGAGATTTAATTTTAATTCACTTTCAAACGATTTTCAAGCTTTTCGTTTGGATAAACCACGGAGTTAGGGAGTAGAACTCCTAGGAAAAAGTTCCGTTTTTCATTAATATCTCGACAACCCCAGGTCTTAGAAACTCGAAACTTGGACAAAATTTATGGGGGGATATTTCAAGGCTATTCACCAAATTTCATTAAATTCGGTTCAGCCGTTTTTCCGTTATGATGGGACAAACGAAAATTTCGTTTTTTACTAATATCTCGAGAACCACTGGTCATAGAAACTCAAAACACGGATATAATTTTAAGTGGGGCTATTTCTGGGCTACCCACAAAATTTCATCAAATTCGGTTCAGCCGTTCTCCCGTGATGGTGTGACAAACAGACAGACAGACAGACAGATTTTCATTTTTATTTATATAGACTAGCAGCATACCCGTTCTTCGTACGTAGTATATAATATAAAGAAACTTGAAATTCATAATCATGCCCAAATTCTTATAGTATACTAAATGACATGTTTAATCAAAATATTCTGTTAAAATATTTAATATAATGCTCCTAAAAAGAAGTTTAAGAATCTCTGTTCTCGCTATATAAAATTATCTTCATGGACATATCTGAAGAATAAAACATCTTGGACCCCTTATGTAAGCAAATATAAAAAAAATATGGAATTGAATCAATATATGCAAAATAAAAGCGTTAAAATTGTATGGGACCCGTACTAATTATATACGCGAATATTAGAAAATATAACCTGTATTAGTAGATTACATGTATAAATTGAAAATACCAATAAACCCGTAATCTTTAAATCTGAAGACAGTCATTTGTTCCAATATATGTCAAAATTAAAGTGCTAAAATTATATGGGAAGATATACACGTACTACTTATAATGTCCGATTATTAGTAGAAGATTACCCGTTTTGCAATATGAGTCACAAATGTTTTTTGGTAAAATACAACAGACGACGTAATAAATTGAATATATAATTAATCCCCTTAATCTTCATACCAGAAGACTGTACTTGATTCCAATATATATGCCAATATATGTCAAAATATATGCCAATTTTTCCTGTACTACTTATATTCTCGTAGGTTAGAAGATATACCCGTGCATTCCTAGAAGATTACTCGTACAACGTACAATATGCGTGTGTCAGCAATTTTTGCCGCAATAAAACAATGGCGTAATAACTTAAAAATATCAATAATCCCTGAATCAATAATTCCGGAAAATATCAATAATAATAATGTTTAAACCTGAAGAGTATAATTGATATTATCCAGTCCAAAATGAAATGGCAATGAAATTTATTTTATATACATATCTTCATTATTCAAATCGGAAAGGATTTAATAAAAATCGTCTGCCGCATAAACACATTGGATTTAAATCCGTTGCTAAGCGACATATCATTTGCTTCAAATAAATTAGTAGAAAAAATATCGTCTAAATAGTTATATTTCTATAGAACATTTGGCGACAGTTTCGTCAAATTAGCGACATTTTAAAAAATCGCCAAATTTATCGCCAAGTGGGACTGTAGAACTGACAGTTCCACTTTGCGACAAATTGACGAAATATCATCACAATACTATCTCCTAACAAAAAACAATTAATATCATTTATGTAGCGCAATTTTATCAATTTCAAGATATTTTTATAGATTTGAAAACATTTTTATCAATTTGGTGACATTTTAAAAATTCGCTAAATGTATTACTAAGTAGGATGGTTGGTCTGACAGAGAAATGCTAACCAAATATCATTTCAGTACTCTCTTCTAACAAAACAAAAAAAAATTTCATTGATATGTAGAAGACCCAAGCCACACGACCAACCCGAATGTTTATGGCAGCTGTTTGTGTGTCGTTTATATCAATTTGGCGACATTTCCGTCAATTTGGCAAAGTTTAAGAAAAGTTGTCAAATTAGCGATATCCCTCCAAATTCGTAGCTTTGAATTTGCAGATCTGAATGAAACATTCTTATCCCGTTTCAATATACTAAATGAAAACACTACAATTGTATTAGAAGATATACCCGCTCTACTCTTTTTCTGTTTCAACAATCGGCTATATGAATTTATTGGCTAAACACAATATATGAGTTTAGTAGCTAAATACGATATAAGCTTGAAAACTCTTTGCCAAAATAAATGAAATTGATGTACGCAGTCAGCAATTAATATAATTAAAGAAAAATCAAACCGTCCATTCATAAGATATACTTTTATATCCATTTATCCATTTATTTATTATTTAAATCGAAAAAAAATAATAAAAACATTAACAAACACATTTAATTTAATTGCGATGCCGAGCAACATGATATATCCTCCTAAAATGTTAAAATTTATTAACCACTAACAGCACACCCCTTATTCGTACGGAGTGTATAATTTAAAGAAACTTAAAGTTCGCAATCATGTGCAAATTCTGTTAGAATATTAAATTTATTGCTCCTAAAGAGAAGTTTAAGAATATATGTTCTCACTATGCAAAATTATCTTCACGATCAGATCTGAAGAATAAAACATCCTGCCCCCTTTTGTAAGCGAATTTACAGAAGAAAAAATAGGAATTGAATGAATATATGCAACGCCGTACTAATTATATTGTCGCAGATCAGAAAATATGCTAATGTGTTAGTAGAAGATTACCCGTATTACAATATGCGTCTCAAAAATATTTGCCAAAATAAAAGAGATGACGTAATAAATTGAAAACATCAATAATATCCGCACTCTTTATACCAGAAGATCGTAATTGATTCCAATATATGCCAATATATATCAAAACATATGTCAATATACCTGTACTACTTATATTCTCGTAGATTAAAAGATATACACCTGTATTTGTAGAAGATTCGTACAACATACAAAATATGAGTTTAAACAATTTTTGTCATAATAAAATAATTGCATAATAACTTGAAAATATCAATAATCCTTGAATCAATAATCCCCGAAAATATAAATAATAATAATTTTTAAACCTGAAGACCGTAATTGATATTATCCAGTCAAAAATGCTATAAGAAAAATCAAATCGTTCTTTTCTAAAATATATTTTTATATCCATTTATTTATTATTCAAATCGAAAAAATAATTATTAAAATTAACAGACAGATTTAATTTAATTGCGTTTCTGAGTAACATGATATAAGATAGAATCTTATAACATGTTAAATATGTCATGTCCTATAACATAAACTGCGAAATTAAATAACGATTTTGATTTCTCTATACTGCTCATTGTTCCGTAAAAGCTTGTTTTAAATAAACCATGAACCATGGAGATAGATTTCCCCTTTAAATCATGTTTCAAACAATTCATGTTTTCAGAAAGTGACTAATTAACGCAAAAAATCTCCCATCAAACTCAGAGATTAAATTTTAATTCACTTTCAAACGATTTTCAAGCTTTTCGTTTGGATAAACCACGGAGTTAGGGAGTAGAACTCCTAGGAAAAAGTTCCGTTTTTCATTAATATCTCAACAACCCCATGTCTTAGAAACTCGAAACTTGGACAAAAGTTATGGGGGGATATTTCAAGGCTATTCACCAAATTTCATTAAATTCGGTTCAGCCGTTTTTCCGTGATGATGAGACAAACGAAAATTTCGTTTTTTACTAATATCTCGAGAACCACTGGTCGTAGAAACTCAAAACACGGATATAATTTTAAGTGGGGCTATTTCTGGGCTACCCACAAAATTTCATCAAATTCGGTTCAGCCGTTCTCCCGTGATGGTGTGACAAACAGACAGACAGACAGACAGACAGACAGACAGATTTTCATTTTTATTTATATAGATTAGGGAACCCTTAATTTAAAATAATAAAATAGACATATACTAAATATTACACCTTTCTGGGAGGTCAACTCACAATATCAGCTACTTTACTAACACTAGTGGCATCAAGATATAATTCTCAAAGCATTTGAGCATTTTCAAGCGTTTCATCCATAGGATTTTATCACTTTCTTTCTAACTCCAAGGACTTGATAATTGAATGAAACTTAGATGAATTGTGTGTTCACTTTAGTTAACATAGTCGCATATTATCTCTTATAAACGAAATAAATAAGACTGAAAACAACACATAAACTTATTGAACTTCATTGGACTTTTATTTCATAAAATGTTATTCGCGGAAAACAATTTAGGCTCCATTTAACTTGAGCCACCGCTGATTTTTAATGAAATTCTCTGCGCTTAAATTAGAATGCATTTGCTGATCATCAAATAAATTCAATATTTGAAACATCGTGACATTCAGAATATTTATATTTAAAATCAATGTTTTTTTTTTCTATCCATACCGCTTTGGTTGGTTGAAAGCAACGCCGAAGAGGGGGATTTTAAAATACCATTGGCAGTGATGTTAAGGGTACATCTTATAAGAATTGAATTTCAAACACTTAAATACCACGGCTATTACGGAAAATCTGATACGCTATAATATATCCACCAGTACGAACCTCCAAGACATGAAACAAATAATAATAATATCAGCATTTTCATATGCAAAACTGGCCTCCATATTCGAGATAAGACAGGCAAAGTAGTTACTCAACGGAAGTGGGAAAATGTATTTTAACATAAAATTTGTTCACAAGATTGAGAAAAAAATATGTAAAGAATTAGCTTCGGAAAAGTAAACTTCGGATATCCTAAAGCGTTTTCATATTAACTGTGCAACTTTTCACTCAAATTTATAACTTTTCTACATCTAAAATCTGACTAAATTCTTTTTCGTGGCACAGGCAGATGCATTTTATTGAGTAACACGGATATTGAGCAACTTACAGTCTTTTAATCGTTCTTGCCCCACACATGATGTGAAGCGTTCCATGTATTGGTATGCCAAAATCAAAATGTCATGGACGTAATTTAAAAAAATCCAAATTCGTGATACAAGAATTTCTCTTACTACGTGACAACTGCATGCATAATTTTACAGTGTATATATAATAGTTTTGTCACTAATATCACAAAGACAATTTTATATTCATTATTACACAACACGTCGAGCAGGGATTACCAAAGCTAAGAATCGCGCTTGTAAATAGTAATTATATCAACGCTTGTAAATTATCAACCAATCGGTGCTGAAGAGCGCTGATGATAGTTCGTACCCTTTCACCGATGTAGGTACTGAATTACCGATGACAATAAAGGGGGAGATTCCTACTTTCTGTATTCATCATGGGAAGATTATGATTTTTTTAAATTCAATTACATTGCGCAACCTATTGTACGGCTATCAAATACATTTAAAATTTGATAAATCCTCTTATACATATCAATTATATTAAAAATATAGCTCCACATTATCTGGTTCTCTTCTTTCCAGAGTGCACTTCGTCAATAAGAGCTTGCAATTTCGTCCTAGCAGCTCAACGGTAGAGTGTCGGCTAGCCAGAATATAAATTTAGAGTTCGATTCCCGGTTTGGATAGCAAGGTTCTTTACACAGGCTTCGAGAAAATCAGTCCTGCAGGTTAGTACAAAGATATTGGAATTCTGAAGCTCCAAACCGTGCGACTCACATAGTGGGTTTAGAGTAGCTAACTGCACGGCCGGGAAAGGATTCCTCCTGCACTCAGGAGGCACCTAAAGTCAACCATCCGCCAAACGAGCATTTATTTAGATTGCGGCAGCAAAGACACCTGATCAAAGATGCTTGGAGCCTGTACCCGAATTATAAGAACAGAGGAGGAGCTAGCTTTTGCTCAGTGATTATAATGTCGGTCTTGTAATCTAAGGGTCCCTGGTTCGGGGCCCGGCGACGCACGATCGCCACAAGGATGACTGGACGTTTGAAACACGCAACCTTCCCCTCCAACGATCTCACCATCTCAACACGAGATGGTAGCACCACACGGAGTCAGAAGCCTTGACACTCCTTTCCTGGTTGACCACGACTGACCGCCACGCCCGAGGCGACACGCCTCCCGGCCTTAATCATCAGCGGAGGGAGTGTGCGGCAGCAAAGACATCTGATCGAAGATGCTTGGAGCCTGTACCCGAATTATAAGAACAGAGGAGAAGCTAGCTTTTGCTCAGTGATTATAATGTCGGTCTTGTAATCTAAGGGTCCCTGGTTCGGGGCCAGGCGACGCACGATCACCACAAGATCTAGAAAGATAACAATTGATGAAAAATATTGTGATTAAACAGACAGTTTTACATTATATTTGAACTTGACAAGTACGTCCATTTTTCAAAAAATGGGAAAAGGGTTATGAAAAGGAAATGGAAATGAAATATGAAAAGAAAAAGAATTCAGGCACATGAAAAACAAAAACAGATATTTAGAACAAAATTTAGAAAAAAAAAATTAGAAAAAATAAAAATAAAAAGGATCAAAAGAAAAATAAAGAACCGAGAAAATAAGAACAGTTAACATAGCTTTAAAAAACAAACAAAAAAAAGCAGAAAATATAGAGGGTACACAATAAGTTAATAAGAATGAAATAAAGGGATTCATTGATCAAAATTAATTGAGAGCAGAATCTACTTATAAGCTTAGGTCACTTTATTAGAAATTTCCATATCAACAAGAATACTGATATCGGAGTTCTGTAAGTGTCCTTAGTACGACTAGTACGTATTCAGTGGACTCTGAAAAATGGAGCGCCGATTTCAAATTGAGGGGGATAACGACCATGCAGGATACTAAACTGGGTAAACATTGTAGTCGGAGGAGGCTAACTTTAGGTAAAAATAGCAGGAGATCGTAAGTCAGATTGTCAGTTGCCCGCCAATCTGACATTAGAGGGTGGAGAATGCAGAGTCCAATTCGATAATAAGAGCTTGCAATTTCGTCCTAGTAGCTCAACGGTAGAGCGTCGGCTGGCCACGTCGGAGATCCAGGGTTCGATTCCCGGTTGGGGCAACAAGATCCTTTACATCTTTCTGTACCAATTATAAATATATCAACTGTACACGGATGAAAACACAATATATTAAACATTTAATTCCAAATTATTGGTACTATTCTGTTCGTACAGCCTTCCTAATCTATGGCAATATTTCTCACAGGGTAATCTCTACATTATCGTTTCCTTTCACATAAAGATAAATTAAATTTGCAGAGAGTGTTTGTTCACCGGGAGGGCCATTTGGCGACCGCTTCTTAACAGAAAGAGGACGCAACAAGAGCTTTCATAATGCACCACTTCTGAAACAAACAAACAAAAAAAAATAAGGAAAAATTTCACTTGATTAAAATGCCTTCGAATAAAGGCGCCGTTCTTAACGTTTTAGGTAACAGCTGGTGTTATGACTAATTAAGCAACAGAATGTTGAAAAACGATAAAAATATAGTTTGACGAAGAAAATAATTTCTGCTCATTTTTTCTTTGTAAAAGCTGTCGTGGAGGCATGAAAAATTGGTTTTTAATTTAATTATTTGTCTCTGATCCGTATGAATACGACGCTTGCTTGTTTGAAAGGTTTTTATAGCTCTCGAGTAGACATTACGCCACCATGGTTGCATTGTATTGACAATTAATAATAATAAATATGCTTTGTTATTCAAAGATCATTACTGGATCATTGTTTTAATAAGTGATGCATGTTTATGTCTTTTTAATGACGTTGATTTCGTTGTGTAAAATAATTGCCTCTTCCTGTTTATTTATTCTAAATATAATAAATTAGAATTTTTTGTTTATTCATGTCATAAATTCTTATACTCATTAAAATATGACTACTACTCAGATAGTGTATAACTTTCCATCATTAATTCTTCTTTCTTTTTATTAAATATATTTCTTAACAAAGATAATAATGCAATGTCAGTATTTATATCTCAACCTATTAAAAATTAAATAACTTTTAAAGCATCACAATTTTCTTTGAAGCAGAAAATTGATATGATATCCAGTATTTATTTAATGTACCTACAGGATTGTCTATGTACTACAAAATATCATAAATGCCCTACTAGTAGGAAGATAAAAACCTAAAAAACTTCCTGGAAGAAAACGTGTATATGCTTGTTAGGTAACTACAATTGTTTCGAGAGGGTTATGAGCCTCTTTTTTCAGGCTAAAAGAACAGTGTGAGCTCTTAATAACCAATAAGAACGAACTGTTGCTAGGCAAGCGAAAAGAGATTCAAACTCAGCTGCACTGTCCACAGCGAAAATTCATTAACCAGTAGTATGCAGAATCCATTTCGATAAGAGCTTGCAATTTCGTCCCAGTAGCTCAAAGGTAGGGCGTCGGATGGCCAGTTTGAAGGTTCTGGTTTCGATTCCCCGTTGGGGCAGCAAGGTTATTTACGAGGTTTTAGCCATTTAAAAAATCAGCCATAAACATATCAACTTGAGCCGATAAAGACTCCATTCCTCGCCCAAGTATACAAGAGCAGCTGGTTCGGAGAATTAAATTGTAAGCAATGATATCAGATTGAAAATAAAAGCAAAAAAATATATATGAAACATTTCACTTATTGGTGAAAACACGATAGAGTTTAAAGAAAAATAATCACACTCTTGTAAAGGAAGAAGGATAAAAATGTACAGGGGGATAAGACTGTGATTAAGAAGACAATAGCTAAGGGAAGTAATTAGCTTCGAAAGTTACTTTCATCAATCAAACTTCTATAAAATTAGCAGTGTTTGAGATTATGTGACAAAAATAATATAACACATAAGAAAAAAAACAGGTTTCAGAAGCTATAATAACTAACGTCATCATCTAAAAGGATATATCAATCGATTAGTCTACTAAAAAATATCAGTGAATGAGATTGCAATTAAAAAGGATATAACCAAATTGAAAAAAAATAACCAACTTTAGATGCTATGTGAGCTAACTTTTAAATCCAAATATGTATAAAATAAATACTTCTCTGGCTACGAAGATATAAAGAACTGCTACAGGAGTGACTTAAATGTACCAATATATGATATTGAAAATAAGGTTACAAAAAAACAATTAGAGATATAACCGGATATCGAAGTGATATGAGTTAGCATTATTAACTGAATTCTAGTAGCAAACGAATACACATATTCACTATTGAATAACATTGGAATTAAGAAGGAACTAATTGAAAAATTGACATAAACACCCACCAAAAGAAATTGTTTTGGAATCTATAACGAGCTAATATGTGAAGTTAAGAATGTGTATGGAGGACACTTTTTTATGTTGAGGAGACGTAATGAACTACTGATTTATCATTAACTGCTTATCAGAGTTCATATAAATAAAAAGTTTTTTTCCAAAAATTTGATTCAAATGTAGCGCTGGCATGCGCGATGATTTTTGCATTAAAATACTAAAATGGGTGATTTTCAGAATAAAAATATTAGGAAATAGATGAATTAGACGTTTCTTTCTTAACGACCATCCTGGAATGTTCTTTGATACACTCCTCGAGATTACCCTTTGTCTGGATAAATTGCAAGATAAATTGCACCAGCTTTGTAGGCTAAATTGCACCCGATTTGTAGGCTAAATTGCAACGGGTTTGTAGGATAAATTGCATCGGTTTTGTAGGCTAAATTGCACCAGTTTTGTAGGATAAATTGCACCGGTTTTGTAGGCTAAATTGCACCGACAACAAACAGAATAAATACCACTTTAAGGTAAATGCGGAATAACAGTTTTAACAGAAGGGAACTGGAATTCATTAACTAGTCTAAAGAAAACTTTAAAATTTAATCATGATGAGACTCAAGAAAATTTGAAACTTACGGAATGTAAAAACATGTAAAACTATCAATTTGTTCGGAACAAAAACTCTACAGAAGTATCAGAAAAAAAGAATGGATAGTGGGCCCTGTTTGGTAAATTTTATCAAAGCTTTATCAACGATAAACGGATTTAAATACCTCGTAAAGATTTAAAGAATTAAACTTCAGAAGTTAAAGAAGCTGAAACTGAATTTATTTCCATTTTTCATTTTGTCACGTTATTTTCGTTAAAACCTGGGTTATATTATACATGGATCAGGAACAGGGATACATATTGGAACCAGGGTAACATTTCCTCTGAATACACCGAACTGCAATTCGCATAAAAGTCCCGAAATGTGAAAGAACGTTGTCATTACGTAACGAAATGATGTAACAGCATAAGATAATAAAGTGAAAATTTGAGAGATTAAAATGTTCAGTGAGAAGCAAATGTGAGCCGAGTTTTCGTGCTTTACTAAGCAAGAACGAACCCGTAAATATGACGTATTTAAATGACGTAAGGACGTAAAAATATTACGTAAGACTCGTTAAAATCAGGGGAACCTTTTATTTAAATGCTTTGAAATGCAAATCTCAAAGAAAATATAGCAAAAATATAGTTATGCTGATACTTTCTAGATAATTATAGTGAATCTATTGTCTTACATCCATTTAAAAACGACATGCAAACTAAACATCGTCAATGACGTACAACATAATTAAGGTATTTTTAAAGTCTTACTGCGAAATATAAACACTTTTACGTCTTCGTGCTACGATCTCGAAAATCGTTTTATATCTACTGACTGAAAGAGAAAAAAAGAATCTGACTCCAAATCATTTTGCAAGCAGCATTATTTTCTTTTTCTTCTTCAAAGATTGGAAACGTTTGGAATTCTTTTGTCGATAGCATGTGCGAATGCGAAAACTGCTTCTTTGACTGAAGTCACGTAAGTATAAGGAACTTTTATCAGCTATGTGGGGGAAATTGCAGAATTGGGTTTGAAATGTGTTTAGAATATCAAATTTATTATAAATTTTCATATTTAACTATCAGATTTCTCACATATGAAGACGAATAAAATAAAATTATTCATATATATATATATATATATATATATATATATATATATATATATATATATGTGTGTGTGTGTGTGTGTGTGTGTGTGTGTGTATTCACACACTGTCAAGAGTGAAATTGCAACATAATGATAAAATGAACGTAGCCATATGCAAATTACAGTACCGGCAGAAGAGAGAGTCAAATGCAAATGATTAAGTATTCGGACGTCTCTTCCCGTAAATACTATCGGCGAAAATTTGCAGCAGCCGAATTTTCGAAAAAGTGAAGAAGCAATGCTTCAAAGACATCAGTAAGCTGTATACCAGAAGTTAACGACTAGGGGTACGAAACCGTATCCTGGAGCTGCGTGACGTGGGTTTGACGGAAAGCATCTAGCGCACGAACTGCATACGACGGGGATAGAAGTCTTCGGATACGAGTTGTACCCCCTGGATGTGGAAGGGGTACATCTTTTCACTATGCAGGAGAGTCCACACCAATGTGTGCGGAAAACAGTTCAGCTGCAACCGTTCGTATACTTGTCGACGGGGAATCTGCAAACCGTTGCAGCACGCTTTCTTCCATTTGAGGCGTACGTACATTGTGCGGTTTCCCTAGATCACACCGTGCTGGCTGGAAGATCTCCGTCTCCCGTAGTCATCGATCCATCTTGCCGAAGGTGGTATGGTGCGGACAACGCCTCCTCGGATATTGTTGTTGGTACATCCGCTGTAGTATGCTTCATTACCACCTATTCGACCGCAAATCAGAAGCATATCAACGTATTCCTCGTTCGTGTAATCAGCCATCACGATCTCCACTGAAACATATAACTTACAATAGATAAAACCAAGGACAAGGACTTTTTAAAAAACGAAAGTTCTTTTAATTAACATCATAAAACACATTCAAAATATTGGTAAAAACCGCCAGAGCGCTTTCGGACGTATATACGCCCTTCATCAGTGACTACATGCATATAACTCATGATGCTTTAATGCTTGGTTATTTTTTGTTTTTCAATTTTCGAATTCTAACCATTGATATATTTTGATTATATTTAGTTTGATGACTAGATATATGCATTTCATTATCACCTTGATTGATGAATATTATTTTTTACATTTTTATAAGTTGTTAACATATTTTAAGATAAGGTTTTATAAGTTGAAAACCCAGACCACACGACAGACCCAAAGGTTTACTGTAGCTAAGTGTGTGGCCGGAAGGTTTTATAAGTTACAACTTCTCTCTATTCTATCATTGGAATTTCATATTATAATTATATATATATATATATATACATACAAATTTTTTTAATCGAACACTATACATAAAGTACGGTAAGTACAAAAAAAACGAAAAAAGAAATAAAAGCATCTAGCATATCTGTTACAAATAAGTCACTATAGACCAAGACTAAGAAACATAGTTGGTAACATCACTATAATGGTATGGGGATGAGGGGAATATTAGTATACATAAATCACAATTAAATAGGTACATATATAAATATATATAAAATGAAAAAGCACACACAGCAACAATGAGAGAAGGCAATAATAATTAGCTCAAGATTAAAGACAAAGACATGGAGAACAATAAATTGAATCTACTTAAAAATTGTCGATCAGTTCGAGATTGCATTCTCGTTAGGATAGCCATACAATTCGAATTAAAACCAATAGAATAGCCAGTTTCTGATAATGACAATAGTATTTGACTATGGACACCATTGAAACTGTCTACTAGCTAGTGAAAGGATAAATAACAAAAACCAAATTAATTAAAAGCCAGAAATATAAAAAACAGAAATATAAACTTACAGGTAGACTCACCACATGTGAGTAGAAATGTTTACAGATTAACAATCATTTTGCATCTCTTAGTTAAAGCGAGTGGAAACCGAAATGAATATACAATTGAACGCGAACGAAAAATTTTTGAATGAAGACTTTCAAAAATAGTAATCAGTATAGGACTCATTACAAGTGGGACGCAGTCTTTCAAAAATAATAAACTATTCGGTAATAAGAATGAAGTGATAAGATTAGGTGATAAGAATGAGTGAAATTCACAAAAATGAGTTATCCAATCAAGGATAAATAATGTAATTGTAAAATTAATACGAGGTGTATTTGAAATTATTAATAATATTATTTACAAATACTTCCGGATAGTGGTAATTTTGACAAATGCGTTTAAGATTATTGATGTGGAGATAGTGAAACTAAGGACAAGAAAGTCGGCGTATTCGAAAGAGCTGGTTTAAAATGATGTTTCTAAATAATTGAATAGAATTACAAGATCGATATAATAGCAGTTTGATGATAGTGAAGATATAAGAATCTTTTTTAACATATAAATTAGCAATGACATGATTATGGAGGGTATCTAAATTTAGGTTTAAAAAATTTACAATTTGACTAACACTAGGCTCATTAGGGATTAATTCTAGGTTAGAGGGGTAAAAATCAATATTAATTAGATAGAAATCATCAATGATAATACAAATTAAGTCGTCAACATATTGATATATAATATATGAATTAGGAAAAAAAATGGCATTCATAATAATAAAGATATAATACATCAACTACAGCCTCTTTGAGGTACGCCAGATGTGTTGTAAATATATGTTATCACCTTGGATAATGTAATTGTTGTGTAACACAAAGTGCAATATCATAGGAAAGTTTTTGACATTAAATGACACATTATTGTAAGAGAGATAATCATGATAAAGAGAGATAATAACTTTATATAAATCTCTAATATCGATATTATTAAATAGGTCTTTAAAATCAAAGGTATGGATATATATATATATATATATATATATATATATATATATATATATATATGTATATATATAAATATATATATATATATATACATATATATGTATATATATGTATCACATATATGTATATATGTATCACATATATGTATATACGTATCATATATATGTATGTATATATAGTTGTTTTGTTTCTATATATTTTAATACTTTTATGTTTAATAAATGAATCTAATCATTTAAAACAATACATTAACTTATTGTGTTTTAAATGGCCCTATATCAATAAAAATGAAAAGAGGTGCACAGAATGATCCGCATCAAGCGCCAAACTGAGTTGCTACGGAACTGGCTATGCATTTAAAATACGTTCTTACAGAATGGGCGTCAGAATGATATGCACACGCTAAATGTTTTAACTCAATGGTCTTAAAATTATTAAATACATATACATTAATTTATGGTTATGCAATAACAATCAGAATATTATTAATAAAAATTTGATGTGAGCAGCACATGACTTTCCTTATATACTGCAATGAATTTATTACTTTTACAGTAAAAAAAAATTTGTTATTCTCATACCAGATACTTATATTCTTTCCAAGATATTGAATTCTCGTCAATTATTCGTTATTTTCATTGATTTAGCGTCATTTTAGCGTCATTCCAATTGGCAAGATTATCGTTAATTTGGCAACATTTAAAAAAAGTCGCCAAGTTGGCGACATTCCAACCAATTTATCGCTAAAATGTCCCCCAAACGTTATAGAAGGAGAAATAAGTTATTCTTGTAATAGATAAATGACTATTGGCGTTCAAATACAAAAGTAATACTCATAGTAGCTTTTATCTTGAATGGAATGAGCTACATCCACGAGAATGATGTCACCAAATTTATCGCATGATATTACATATGAAAAGTGAACATGTTTCTCAACAGTTAATATTTAATTTTTTAATTTATGGTATTTTTTTATACATTTATTTGAAAAATGTACAACATCTCGAGAATGGTTCATGCTAGCGTTCTAAAGTTTATGTTAATCTTTTTCTAAGGAAAAATTACATAAGAAATGTCTATTTGAGTAACATTATTAAAGATTTTAAATTTTTGATGATTTTTTCAGAATTTCACTAGAAAATTTAGGGTTTTTTTTAACATTCGATTCTGTTTAAAAACAATAGGCTTCCAGTATTCACGGATTGTAATTTTTGTACCAAATTTTGTTAGAATTCCCTCATTCGTTCGTAATATATAGTCTCCACAGACTCACTGACACACACTCACACACACACACGCATACTGTTACACACACACACATACTTTCACACACGCACACATACTTTCAAACACACACACACTTTCACATACACACACATACTTTCACACACACACGCATACTTTCACACACACACACACATACTTTCACACACACACACACACATACATCCTTTCACACACACACACACACACACACACACACACACACACACACACACACACACAGGCATACAGGCATCACCACAAAAATATTCGATTCGTGATAAGGGATTCTTGAAACGTGCTCTCCCTTCGAAAACTCGAATTCGAATTTTCGACCCAGTCAAAATACTTTCCTTATACATTATACTATGTATATAAGGAGAGTAAAAATTAACTATATAAATATAATATATCAGTTCCGGAACTTTACCTTTAAACAGTAATGGCAATACCTAATAATATAATACGACCTATTATTTACCATCTCATTCTATATTTTACCCCAGATTAGTCGCCGGATACTATTCTTCATCCAAGTAATCTGCGTGGTCTAAAGTCTTCAGATTTTAAACCAGCACGCAATTATCCACTGATTCCATACAAAACGTATTAGGGTCACTTTCAAACCTCAACAACATTACACTACACTACAGAGCTGATATTTTCAGGCATTCTTGTAAAATCCTTGCTGCCCCAGCGGCACTCGAACCACGGTTCTTTATACTAACGATCCGGGGATCTGCAAATTGAGGTACAGGGAATAATTACAATCTGACGTCGACGAAGCGACTCTGTACACGTTCAGAAATCTTTTAATTTACGATTCAGAATATAATGGAACGTTGATATTCGATATTACCTATCTCCACTATTTTAGAATCGAAAATTTAACTGAACGATTTGATGAACATCTGCAAACACAAAACGAAAGGACATGTCATACATATTAATGCCAATGTGAAATATTATATATATATATATATATATATATATATATATATATATATTCGTGAAATTAAATCACTCAAACTTCTGAAAATAAAACAAAGGGTTGTAAATTGAAACTTCAGCTAAAATCACAGTATAAGACAGCTGGTAACAGCCGCTTTTGATAGACAAAATGCAGTCTCCCTTTCAGGATACAAAGACAGGGTTCATACCGACCCTCCCAGGCCACCGTTGAGGTTTACGCGCTTGAGTTGGGAAGTGGCGGAGTACTAATCTCTCATCCATCGAGGCCAGAACCAGGGAGCGATATCGGCAGAATTATTCACCGGACGAGGTCCGAAGATGGTCCCGCCAAGCCCGACCCCAGTCGTCGACAGGGTCTAGGCCCAAGCTATGAATATGCACAGTCCGTTATCACAGTTACCTGGAAGAATCCTAGGTCTAACATGCCGTGCGGGGTGCGCGACAACCGGTTTCTAGGATATATTTACCCCCAGGTTACAAAACCAGAGATACAGAGCTAAGATCCGTTCACCACTCAAAGAGTGGACAGCCCCGGGGGGGGAGGGAGATACTTAGACAGAACAACCCACACCAGCAAATGCAAGAAAGCGTTGGTTAAGAAATGTTGCTTTACATAACCCATGTAGTTTATTTTTGTCAAACGCAAAGTAGATGAAGAAAGATTAAACAAGCATAAAACATTGATTATGAAACACTTTTCAACTGAAATGCAATTTTATTTAAACATCTCTAAAATGCGATACATCCAGCGGTGATATATTTTTTTAAATTATCACAGTACTACAATAATATAATTTACTTGGAAACTTAAAACCATGCAGGTAAAACTAAGGAGTTAAAACTTCATATTAAGAAAACACCAATGTCGTTTGAAACAATAATTCAGATGACGCTGGGATAGATAAGTAGCCATGCATTGTATGTTTTGAAAGCCAATGCTATAAAATCATCTGTTTCTATGTAAAATCAATGCATATCACTTATATTACAGACTCCAGAACTAAATAATTTTGCGTTAAAAAATTTCAGAAATCCTTATACTCCTCATCTCACAGCTTGGTTAGTTTACATTCTGCATAAGTTAAAATTAGACTTCGTTGTAGAAATAATAAAAATTTAGTGATCATTTAAAATCAAAACTATTGTAATTGAGTAGGCACAGAATTTGAATACGGAGATAATATGCAAAATTAAAGCGGTTTTTACGACAGATGCAACATTAAATATAAATATAAATGTTCCCCAAAAAATCACGATTTTCACTAAGCGAAAAAAAAATGGATGCCATATTTTATTTTGCAAATGAGTCACATGATCTCGTCATATAATATGGGTAAATCGCATTATTTCAAATTTTATTTTAAAAAACTACTTAACATATTTTGTGTAATTTTTTTTTACATATTTTACGTTATAATTTGAAATTTTCCTATAATTTTTAAAGCAATTTGTGAATTTTAATTCTGCTTATAAAATGCGTGAATAATTAGGTCATATAGGGTTCAAGGTATTTCATTTTTTTTCAACCCGGAATAAATCCAAAACTAATTTGGTGATATTATTCTTTTACATTTCTATAAGTCCCACAGACCGCCGCGCCGTCTCAACCACATACTAAAATTTCATTTTGATAAATTCATTTTTACGACAGTTATCGTTCAATAATATGATATCTTTTCAATATGATAATAATATAAGGCTAGAGAAGGAAAAAAAACAATGAAATTAATAAGTAGTTTTACTACGCTTTTGATACTACGTTTTTAAGTAGTTGTTTTTACTTTTCGTTGAAGATATTTTTCATTTTGTATAGTTTTCCAGTTACAAAGATTTTCGTCTTAGCTCATGTTTTCATTATGTTTCCATTCTTATGTCAGCTTATTTTTCCATTATTATGTTAGCTTTTTTTCCATTATTTATTTTAGACGTTTTTATTATTTTATTCGTGTGGTTATTATGTCGTTTTGTATCCTAAAGAAGCAGATAATTCTGTATTCAATAAACAGTTCATACTATTTCTAATTTATTTATATTGTGTTTATAATGATGATTTTACGTACATGTGATTTTCTTTCTAATTTAGTGCAACTTAAGTACACTATCCATTAAAGTTTCAAAAAACAATAAAAATACTCCTATAGGTTTTCAAGACAGAATATCTCAGACAATGAAACTCTATATAAGAGTTTCCAAACAAAACTGGTCGTACAACCTAATCTGAGTATCTAGTAATGATTTTAATCAATCATTAATACGCAATAATGATACTGCACTAAAAATACATAAATATATTTTATTTTACGTATTATCTGAATTTTAGTTAGGGCATTTTATGAAAATTTAATGCCTACAACAAACCAAATTATTAAAGACACAAGCTACGACTATGCAGCTCTTACAAAATAAATGCTTGGAGCTTCATACATATTTCAATATAGGAACTACACATTCAGTGACATTTGCTTTGACAACCGCCAGTGTCTATCCAGAAACCTTAATTAAAAATGTTGTTATTATATAGTAGCCTTTTTCTTTAACATCTACAGTGTTTGCATTTTCTATTAAGTTCTGTATTCAAAAGATAAAGAATATCAAAGAGATTTTAAAAGCTTTTTAAATACAACAGCAAATCTAGGATTATGTGGTGCTTTGCTACCAAGCGAATTATGCATTTTTATCTTCATAAACCAAAGAGTTTTAAGTGTATTTCTTTAAGAACTTCATATATTTAAGAATATAGCACAGTATCAAAATATTTATTTTAAAATAGGCGATTTTGTTTAAGAAAGATTTGGAAATGTATTTTACCTGATTTAACTCGTATTGCATCTTACGCTTATTAATACCCTTACTTTTTGGTTCTTAACTTTTTACTTTCCTTATATACATAATGTATAAGGAAAGCATTGTGACGAAATTTGAATTCGAGTTACCGACGGGAGAGCGCGTTTCAAGCATCCCTGATCACGAATCAAACATCTTTGAAGTGATGTGTGTGTGTGTGTGTGTGTGTGTGTCAGTGAGTGAAACGATATGTCACGAACGAATGGAGCGATTCGAATGAAATGTGGTGCAAAAATCACAATCCGTGAACACTGGAAACCTATTGTTTTAAAACATAGTCGAATGTTCAGAACCCCCCTAAATTTTCAAGTGAAATTTTGAAAAAAACATCCAAAAATCAAAACCTTTAATAAAGTTACGCAAATAGACATTTCTTATGTAATTTTTCCTTAGACAACGATTAACATAAACATTAGAACGCTAACATGAACCATTCTCGAGATATTGCACATTTTTCAAATAAATTTATCAAAAACTCCCATAAATTATAAAAAAAATATTAACTGTTCAGAAACATGTTCACTTTTCATATGTAATATCATGCGATAAATTTTGTGACATCATTCTTGTGGATCTAACTCGCCCCATAGACGAGAAAAGATACTTCGAGTAATACTTTTGTATTTGAACGCCAATAGTCATTTATCCTCTGTAAGAATAACTTGTTTCTCCGTCCATAACGCTTGGCAAGATTTGGGTGACGAATTTAGCGGAATGTCGCCAACTTGGCGATATTTTTAAATGTTACCAAATTAACGAAAATCTCGCCAAGTGGATAAAAATGACGCTAAATACATGTAAATGACGACTAATTGAAAAAAAATTCAATATCTTGGAAAGAATACAAGTATCTACTATAAGAATAACATTTTTTTCAAATGTAAAAGTAGTAAATTAATTGCAATATGTAAGAAAAGTGATGACCCACATCAGATTTTTTTAATATCGAAACATTTTATTCACAGGTATTACATGTTCATCCTTGGTGGACAAGCAAAGATCTTACTGTCCCAACCTGAGATCGAGCCACAGCTCTACCAGCCAATACTCTAAACGATCAGTTATCATAACAAGATTTTAACATCTTCTCATCGGTGTGGATATAGAGGAAGTACTTCTCAGTTTTTCCGGAACAGTTTATGTTTACGCACGCTGTCTCAGCAGGACAACGAATAACTGCTGCAAACTGATATGGTCGTACATTTGGTGTTACGAAAATTTATATAAGGGTTCTTCTTCTTCTTCTCCAGGTGACATTTGCATACGTCGTTTTCTTCATTAACCAGAAAATCACAACCAGAATGACGCTTTTAAGTTTGGCCGCTTCCCAAAGAGTAAGTGCCCCGTAACGCCTTTAGGTTTCATTTCCGACCCGGTAAACTATGACGAAAAATGCTTGGTTTGGTGTGTACTACCACCTCGTAATGTTTAGCCCATCTTTTTGAATAACCCTGTGTATCTAATACAATATATAAATTATTTAATTTATATATTATTTATATAATATATAAATGTGTGTATATATCTAACATCCATTCTGATTTCAGAAAGCCTGGCTCTTTGTTCTCCTCATACGTATTTTCTGATTTTGAACTACTCTCGACCCTTGATTTCACAGCTGTCTTTTACCTTTCTTTACCTTCCTTTCTTTTACACATTTATCATTTTGCAAGCGAATTTTATCAATATTATTTGTTCTTAATATTAGTTCAAACAATACAAAACTATAAGCTTTATACGAAGTATAAATAATAAAATGTCTTATATTTCCACATCAGCGTACCAAACATGGTAACTATGCTTTCCCGTCAAATAAATTGCACAGACTTCTTAATATGGTCAATTCATTTATTAAATGCCCCAACATATTTAAACCTTATTACTTTCCTTATATACAATAATGTATAAGGAACGTATTGTGATGGAGTCAAAAATTCGTATTCGAGTTTTCGACGGAGAAGCACGTGGGAACATCCCTGATCACGAATTGAACATTTTTGAAGTGATGTCTGTGTGTGTGTGTGTGTGTGTGTGTCAGTGAGTCTATAGAGACGATAACTGACGAACGAATGGACCGATTCGAATGAAATTTGGTACAAAAATTACAATCCGTAGACAGTGGAAGTCTATTGTTTTTATACGCAATCGAATGTTCAGAGCCCCTTAAATTTTCTAGTGAAAATTTTAAAAAATCGTCATAAAATCTGAATTACCGAAAAATTCGCCAAAAGGATAAAAATGACGCTAAATCAAAGAGAATGACGACTCATTGACGAAAATTCAATATCTTGGAATGAATATAAATATCTACTATAATAATCATCTATTTTTTTTTTACTGTAAAAATTGTAAATTCATAGCATTATATAAAGAAAGTCATGTGCTGCTCACATCAGATACTTTTTATTGGACACCCACTTTATTACTCCCTATATTCAATTTATTAAACCCTATAGAAAATGTATAAAACAAAAGTTATTAACTAAATAAAAATAAAACGAACATTTATTCATCATTATCTTATTTATTATTATCTTATTCATTATTGAATCCGTATTACCTAAACAATGACTGCAAATTCTTATTTTTTTTATACAGTCGTTGAGCTTGATACTTACACTTTTAAGAAAAAACAATGATAAAGAAAGAATCTTATCTTACACTAAAATCGATTTTTTTTACCTTTCTCTGAGAATAAGCAGCCCAGAAAGGGATTACATGTAATTGAATTAATGATTGAGAACAGCTTTCTTATCAGAAACTCTTTTCATGGTAATTGTAAAGGTTACTTGCGTGAATATTGCCAGAATCGAAGTCAGAAAAATATATTTTACATATTTAGTACAGTAGCATAGTTTTTCTTTCTCATGATATTGTGTAGGATGTATCGTCATTCATGAATTTTAAGGACAGAAATCCACGTTCAATGACATAAACATTTTAAGATCTAATTATGTGTGTGGAGGCGTATACTGTATGTGTATGGTGGGAATGCGTGTGTTTCTGTGTATGTATACAGGGTGTCCCAAAAAGATTGAAACGCGCTTTAATTACTTGTATTTACCTATTGGAGATCAGTAGGCAATGTAAATTGCAAACATGTTGAAAGTAAGGTAGGAAATAAAACTACGTAAATGAAATAGTCCTCCCATTAATTTTCAAAAAGTTACACTTTTTAAATTTTTATACGATCCCCTTAGACAAATTTGGTCAATCAGATTTATTTTTATTTTTAATGCAACAAGATCATTAAAAAACCCCGCATATCTGTATCTTTAAAATTGGGCGAGTTATATTTAATTGTAAATTGGATATTGTGAATGGGGACTCTATATCAAATTAGAAATGTAAATTTCTGACATATCACAAAAAAATTAAAACTGGATGATAATACATAGGATACCCAACCGCGTAGTGAGTACTGATATGTGAGTCGTCACACGTCATGTATTGACGCTACGTGGACCGTTCTCGTAAAGTGGAGTAAATAAAGAAATACATAATACCAGTAATTAAAATGAAGAGGCTTAATTTTAAACAATAACAAAGAATTTATTTCATTAAGATAAAACCTTATTTAATAACTATTAACATCTGGTAAATTTCATATACCAACATCTTTAGTGTAGTACATTAAGACAATCAAATCCCCTCATTCTATGATCATAATATGAGCATTACAATTATTAACCTATTAATGTACATTAACTCACTATTCTTACAAGCCTACGTCTTAATGGCCCAGGTTAACCTTATTTAGGAGGGTCAGAGAGATAATAATAATCAAAGTGCAAAAATATGTGTAGAATTGTCCTACCTCGATCATCACTGCCGATGTCGGACTTTATGACAGCGCGCTCCGGCTCTGTCCCGTGGGCTCGCTCTCTCCGAGATCCGTCGCTCTTGCGACCTCTTCTTTTCACTCACAAAATTCAAGTCCCCATTTCAAAAACTTAAAGTCCAAAGTTGCTCTCTGTCTCTACCCCCTTAACAAGGCGTCCCTGTCCATAATTGGCTAAGTAAATTAAGGGCTACGCCCTTCAGGCTATATTATTGGTCAAGGCCCCCCTGGAATATGAGATATGCAGTCTCCAGTTTTAAAATCGTTGAAAGTTCTCACGAGAATTTTCCCAAGGTTCAAGTGATATGAATTGACTCTGGGGTCAAGAAGTTCAACCCCTTCCGTTTGTTGTAGCACCTAACGCTGACATGAACTTGAGAAGCACCCTCTCTTTTCGAAATGAATGTCCGGTGCAGCTGCGTTAGAGGGAATGTTACAAAAATTGCCTCACTTCATGAGGGACCGTCTTCTTAGGTCCACTTCCTCTTTCAAAAGAGCAATGTTATATTGGGAATTGAAAATTACAATATAACAATTACCCTTCTTCCCCCCCCCAAAATTTGGTGGGAAAAAAGCCAATTACAAAGTGCCAGCTCATAGTTGCTGCAGGCGTGTCCACTGTGTAGTCCAACAACTCGTCTTGCTCTCATCTGTATCTACTGTAAAAATGCACTATATACACATATACACAAATCATATTATCATATATATACTCTTATATGCCATCAAAAGAACACGAAAATACTATACAAAAATACAATTCTCAATGTGTCTGCAAATGACGATATCTGTGTCGTTCAGTTGTACTTAATATCGATTAAAAGTCTATTCATGTAAGCACAAGTTCGTCCACTGGTGATATGTCTTTTTTTTTTTTTTTTTTTTAAACAATATAGTTCCACACAAGTTCAAGGTGTATATCTGTAAAATTGTTCACATATGATAACCAAAGTCACTTTGACCGTCAATTGGATACTTGTTGGGATCAGGGACTTACGCATATGGTCCCTAATAATATCACTTTGTCCCCTTGTAGTTATGGTGGAAAGTGTAAAATATCTTTCCTTTGGAAAAAAAAAACACTGATATCACTGCACACTTGGAAACCGCTGAAATGTAAATCGCTCCACTGCTGGAACTCGTTGCAGAACTGGATCGCTGTCTAACTGGAATTCGCTGAACTGTAAGGCGCTGAACTGCTGGAACTCGCTGAAGGATTGGACCGCTGTCTAACTGGAATTCGATGAACTGTAAGGCGCTGAACTGCTGGAGTCACTGACCAAATGAGAATCTTTGTGCACCAGGAATCGTTGAGCAATGTGAATCGGTGATCAACAGGAATTGCTGACCATTTGAGAATCGTTAGGCAACCGGATCTGTACGCTGTGTCATGTTTTGTTTAGGACAATCAATACACATAGATTACACTCAAGCTTATTAAAATACTCTCTTCTCTTAAAACTCCCTTAAGTATCATTTTTTTATAAATTCAATTTCTATAATTTTAATTTGTCACCCGGCACACGAACCATTACAAAAAAAACTCTCTTTTTTTTTTTTTTCAAACTCCTTTAAATTTTTTTTACTTTCTCAAAAATTGCCCCATTGAAATTTCTACACTTTATCTACTTTAAATCCTTCCATATAATATATACATTTCCTATTCAAATTTGATACTCCCTTCAAACTTACATTTTACAAATTCCTACTATTTATTTATTTTACATTTCTCTACCTTATGTTTTTCCACATTATATATATACATTTCTTATTTAACATCCTATCCATTTATCTACTTTAAATCCTTCCACATAATATATACATTTTTTACTTAAATTTGCTACTCTCTTCAAACTTAAATTTTTCGAATTCCTACTATTTATCTATTTATGTCCTTCCATTCTATATATACACTTTTATTTACATTTGTTTCTCTACTCAAACTTAAATTCTTTAAATTCCAACAATTTATGTATTTTATCTCTCCACATTATATATTCATTTCTTCTTACTTTTTTTTTCATCCTATCCATTTAAATTTGATACCTTACTCAAACTTAAAATATTCAAATTCTTACACTCTCTATACATTAAACTTCACCACTCTTATTTAATTCATATATTTGTCACTTCATCATGTGTTCTGAACCGGACATGCCATAAATATAACTCATGTACATACTTACAATAAAATACTTAAACAATTACACTATCCTCTCAAATACTATCAAAATAAGACTTATATAACTCCAAAAATTTCCGCAATATACTTTAAAATTTTCCTACAATCTCTGAGATGACAGAAAAACCCATATAAGTCGCACGTCATGTATTGACGCTACGTGGACCGTTCTCGTAAAGTGGAGTAAATAAAGAAATACATAATACCAGTAATTAAAATGAAGAGGCTTAATTTTAAACAATAACAAAGAATTTATTTCATTAAGATAAAACCTTATTTAATAACTATTAACATCTGGTAAATTTCATATACCAACATCTTTAGTGTAGTACATTAAGACAATCAAATCCCCTCATTCTATGATCATAATATGAGCATTACAATTATTAACCTATTAATGTACATTAACTCACTATTCTTACAAGCCTACGCCTTAATGGCCCAGGTTAACCTTATTTAGGAGGGTCAGAGAGATAATAATAATCAAAGTGCAAAAATATGTGTAGAATTGTCCTACCTCGATCATCACTGCCGATGTCGGACTTTATGACAGCGCGCTCCGGCTCTGTCCCGTGGGCTCGCTCTCTCCGAGATCCGTCGCTCTTGCGACCTCTTCTTTTCACTCACAAAATTCAAGTCCCCATTTCAAAAACTTAAAGTCCAAAGTTGCTCTCTGTCTCTACCCCCTTAACAAGGCGTCCCTGTCCATAATTGGCTAAGTAAATTAAGGGCTACGCCCTTCAGGCTATATTATTGGTCAAGGCCCCCCTGGAATATGAGATATGCAGTCTCCAGTTTTAAAATCGTTGAAAGTTCTCACGAGAATTTTCCCAAGGTTCAAGTGATATGAATTGACTCTGGGGTCAAGAAGTTCAACCCCTTCCGTTTGTTGTAGCACCTAACGCTGACATGAACTTGAGAAGCACCCTCTCTTTTCGAAATGAATGTCCGGTGCAGCTGCGTTAGAGGGAATGTTACAAAAATTGCCTCACTTCATGAGGGACCGTCTTCTTAGGTCCACTTCCTCTTTCAAAAGAGCAATGTTATATTGGGAATTGAAAATTACAATATAACAAGTACCACTGCTTTATAGGTTCTCTGTCTGTGTAATGATTTATTGAGATGTATTTGTGATAAAAATTTTGACACATATTAACGTATTTTTATTCTAAACAATGTCCATCGTCAATTTGTTTATGATCCCTATTTTCACTGATGAAATAGCCTTTCACATGATACGAAAAAGTGGCATAAGTCAGATTTATTTTTCCTTATCATAATTCAGTTGATTTTAAAGATACTGATATGCAGGTTTTTTTAATGGTCTTGCTTTATTAAAAATAAAAATTTTCTGATTGACACAATTTGTCTAAGGGGGGTCATATAGAAATTTAAAAAGTGTAACTTTTTGAAAATGAATTGGAGGACTATTTCATTAACGTAGTCTTATGCCCTACCTTACTTTCAACATTTTTGCAATTTACATAGCCCACTTATCTCCTACAGGTAAAGAATTTAAGCGCGTTTCAATATTTTTGGGACACCCTGTATATATGCATGTGTATCTGAGCGTATGTGTTCCCTTTCCGGTTCTGGAGGTGATACTTCTGCTAATTTCCGAAATTTCGAATGAGTGTTGGAAATAAATATGGAAAAGTAAATAAATATACTTTACACTAGCTGCTTCAAAAATGAAATGTACCAACCACTTTCCCTTTCCACCATATGGAGACTTGAACCATATATCTTTGAATACTGTCTATGAAGAAAGATGAAGTATTGCTGTACTTCCGGATGAAGTATTACTATACCACATAATAAAATGTGAGCTCATGAAAGTATGGTAGTATCCTGTGCCCCTCCTATATATTTAATATTATTCCAAACTCTAACTTTAAAATACACAACGCTGAAGTCCCAATTGATTCCCCAACTTCGAACAAAAGAACTCATTTCGATTTCGTATCAAAATTCTAATGATTAATTCTTATTCTGAATTAATAACCGGCCAGATTGTGTTTCCCCATTTTGATAACGCCTTACTTTGCCGCGCTCGTCTGGTGTTGTAACCCTACAGTATATATATATATATATATATATATATATATATATATATGGGTTGGAGGGAAAGTTCTGTCGTATTTTAAAGAAAATATTTGAATTCATTTATAAAAATATGTGTTTAATATTAATCAATTATATATGCTCCGTTATTTGTTACAACTTGTTGCCATCTTTCAGGTAACCTGTGAATTCCTGTTTTGTAGAAGTTCTCATCCTTGGAGTTAAAATAGTCAGCAACTGCCTTAGAAACACTTTCAGAAGACGTGAATTTTTTTCCCGTTAGATAATTTTGCAGAGATCTGAACAGGTAATAATCAGATGGTGCAATGTCAGGTGAATACGGTGGGTGACTAAGGACTTCCCATCCTAACGCATTCAGTTTTTGTTGTGTCACCATTGCAGTATGCGGGCGAGCATTATCGTGGTGGAACACTATTCCTTTTCTGGACGCTACTGCTGGCCTTTTTTCTTTGATAGCTGCATTCAATTTATCCAGCTGATTGCAGTACAGATCCGCGTTGAAGGTTTTCCCCTGTTTCAGCAACTCGCAGTACACTGGGCCTTTCCTGTCCCACCACAAACAAAGCAGTACTTTTCGTTGATGGATACTTGGTTTTGGAACTGTTGCTGATGATGTTCCTGGTTTGCAGCAAGATTTTTTTCTCTTAATATTCTCGTAAAGAATCCACTTTTCATCTCCAGTAACCAGCCTGTCCAAAAACGGCTCCACATTGTGTCTAATCAGATGTGATGAACACATTCTTACACGATCAGACAAATTCTTTTCCGTTAATTCATATGAAACCCAAAAACTTTGCTTTAACACAAACCCAAGAGATTTAATGTGATCTCCAACAGTTGTATGATGAATGCCAAACTCTTCTGCAATTTCTCGACTTGTTACAGATGTTCTTTTTATTTACAAGAAAAATCACCTGCCTATTTAAAATACGACATAACTTTCCCTCCAACCCAATATATACATATATATATATATATATATATATATATATATATATATATATATATATATATATATATATATATATATATATATATATATATATATATATATATATATATATATATATATATATATATATATATATATATATTATGAATATCCACCCACCGTATTTAGTAAATGGTATAGTTAATAAATTTCGATTAGCCTAAATTTCTTAATATTCTCGCCTTAGTATCTTATTTTAGCCTTACTTCTACATTCTCTTGTTTTTACTTTACAACATATATTCATCTTTCTATTTTGCAGTTTTTACTGTAGAATATCACATTTTACTGCCATTGCGTAGTACGGTTTTTATTACTCATTTTGGCAACGGTAAATCACTTCTTTACTCTTCTGCGTTTGACAACATTGGTCTCGTCTTTTTTTTTGCTTTTCACGGTTGCACGCTGGGGTGCATTTTTAAGTATTTATGTTTTCTTTCTATTTTTTCAATCTTTATGCTTGTCATCCTAATAACACATGTTTATAGATAAAATCTATCTTGTGTTTCAGAAACAAGTATTTTTGTGTTGATTTCGTTTAAAATATTAGGACTTGATAACGAATTTTTTCGAAATGAACTATTTTTAAGCCTTGAGCTCTTCCACGAGCAAGCTTTAATGCTTGATTATTTTGGGATTCCTTGTTTCGATTCCTCTTAATTGACATTTGTTGATTATCTTTAGCTTTCTGAACTGTAATATGTATTATAATTTCCTCTTTATTGTTGAATTTCTTTTTATTTCATTGTATTCTGTAGGCATAAAATTTTTTGAAGATAGTGTATTATGAGTTACATCTTCCATTCTACCATTGGATTTATATTTTTATATTTTATATATATGTATATTTATATATATATATGTATATATATATATATATATATATATATACATAAATATAAAAAGTATACAAATAATTTTAGAAAAGAAAAAAGAAGGAAGGCTTAGCGAGAAGCTTACTTAATGGCGGTAAGGGGTTGTGACCTTACACCCCAGTTGTCAACAAACTTGTCATAAATGCCGCGGCATTGCACTGCTGGACGTCAGCCCTGGCTGAAGCCAAGCCCCGGAGTGACAATAACAATTATCACAAGACCGTTAAAAAAGAAAAGTCCAATGGCAATATGTAGACCTTCACTGTAGATATGCTTGCTGTATCTACAGCAATACCCCATTCCTTTTATGCTACATTATATTGATAATTTATACAGTAACAATAATGATTATTGTTCAAAGTTAAAATATATTTTATATCATTTAGCAGATGAAGGTTCGCATACAATGAATAACAGGACCGCAGAACGATAACACGAAGTTATATACAGGTCATTGTGGTCTAAAGGACTAGTTGCTCATCCAGTGATGGTCTTCATATTACCATTGGACTTTTCTTATTTAACGGCCTTGTGATAATTGATATTGTCACTCCGGGGGTTGGCTTCAGCCAGGCCTGGCGTCTAGGAGTGCAATGCCGCAACATTTATGAAAAGCTTGTTGACAACTGGGGTGTAAGGTCACAAACCTTTACCGCCATTAAGTAAGCTTCTCGCTAAGCCTTCCTTCTTTTTTCAATTCTAAAATTATATTTATTCTTTTTATATTTATATCGTGTATAGTATTTGTAGCTGCTTTGCGCATATATGCTATAACACTTCAAAATTTTTAATAACTTCCTTTTTCCATTTTATATAATATATATAGATATATATATAGATATATATATATAGATATATATATATATATATATATATAAATATGTATAAATGAGTGAAAGATACAAAATTCCAGAAAATCACACGAATAAGGCGCTATGCTGCACTACAATGTGGATTTTAATATCAATGTGGATATTAATATATATATATCACACCAGCCAACTTTTTGAACCAACTTTTGCGAAGCAAAAGAATCAACGGTAATGTTAATTTTGAACCAACTTTTGCGAAGCAAAAGAATCAACAGTAATGTTAATGATCGTTACAATAGCGATATTAACTTCCTCCATGGTGCAATTGCACAAGGCTTTCCGAAGCGTTTTCTGTGTAACATTATATGCAAATTTTATGATATAACCGTAACTGAGAGCTACCACATATATTTGGATGCCGAACCTCCCGTGTGTTGATCACGTTAGGGAGTCAGTACCATCTTTACACAAGTTAAGAATGAGTACATTCTTATATAATAGATAATGTCTAGCAGATGTATTGGTGCTGGATTCGTCATGGTGGATAGTGGTTATGGTATGGTATCTGCTTTGGTCATTAAAATCTATATGTTTGGATTCTTATTGCATTTAGTTTAGTGAGAGTAGACATAGTAAAGTTTTTAAAATACGTGTCTTCTAGGTACTCCACACTTACATGATCTGTAACCTACTTTTTAAAATTCATTTTTTTGGAATCCTTTTGAAATTTTGATACTTCGGTATTCATCTTTGTGCAATATATCGGCTACCGGGAGTGTTGTCTAGACGCAAGCTGGCTTAACCGGGGAGTGGGGGTCACAACCCCCCCGGCCAATCTTTGATATATTGCTTTCTTTCATTTTTATACTTTTCTGGTATGATATATATATATATATATATATATATATATATATATATATATATATATATGTATATATGTATATATATATATATATATATATATATATATATATATATAATCCAAGATAAAGAAGATTTAAAGGAATATGGGATAACCAAATGATTTGCATTTAATGGTTGGGGAGGATTGCGACTCCCCCTCCCGTTTAAAGCTGCTTTTCTAGCCTAGGTAAACGCTCACGGTACCAATGCAAAACAAAGGTTGGTCCCCAATGCGTGCTAATCCGAAGGCACCCGGATACGGAAGAACAAGACCAACCAACAGAAGGAAACTGGACCAAAAGTGAATCCTGCCCAACTCGCTATCTTATATATGTTCATCTTACGCATTCGTGCAATCCTAGCAGGTACGCATAAATTTTTTTACTTGCAGTGTGATGAAGTAAACTGTCAAAATCCACATGATCCCTGAAAATCGATTTATAACAATCTTTTAAGAAATATAAAGGATAATGTTTATATATAGCCTCAGTTATGATTTTAATGTTGCTATTATTGCAATCCTTTTTAAACGTATTGTAAATTTGGTTTCTCTTAAAGTGTCCGAATATGATATTTCTGAAATTATTCTTGGTAAGATTTGTTTTCCAATCGATGAGATGATTGATTTTAATTCTATATAATTCTCTTTTGTCATATAACGTTGTATAATGACCATATAATCCATGTTTTTTATTGAGATGTCCAGAAAATTTACCGCTTCATTTTCTTCTTGACAATTTTCTATTAATTCCTATTCCGGTGGGTAAAAAGTAAAATCGAAATTGGTGGTGTCTTCATAACACCCCAATAGCACATCGTCAACAAACCGGAAATATGGTATCTCTGACAAAATATGGGTTCCTTTTTCATATGTTGAGAGGTAAATATCAGCCAAGATTGATGAACATTTCCATTATTGTGTACTGGGGTGTTCATAGTACTGTCTTGGTAGCAGTGGTGAAGTGTATCTCTGTAAAACTTTTTGCATGTAAATGCAAAATGTGATACCATCTTGCCAGTATAAGTTATAACAAAAATTTCTTTTATAGTTTGTATAGCTGCAGGTATTGAAAGATTCCTTATTTTGTTATCTTGTTTGTTGTAATAAAACAGAAATTATTTTTTTTGAAAAATTTTATTTCCATTCTTGATTTCCATTCTTGACCATTCTTGGCTGATATTTACCTTTCAACATATGAAAAAGGAACCCATATTTTGTCAGAGATTCCATATTTCCGGTTTCTTGACGATGTGCTATTGGGGTGTTATGAAGACACCATCAATTTCGATTTTACTTTTTAACCACCGGAATTGGAATTAATAGAAAATTGTCAAGAAGAAAATGAAGCGGTAAATTTTCTGGACATCTCAATAAAAAAACATGGATTATATGGTCATTATACAACGTTATATGACAAAAGAGAATTGTATAGAATTAAGATCAATCATCTCATCGATTGGAAAACAAATCTTGCCAAGAATAATTTCAGAAATATCATACTCGGACACTTTAAGAGAAACCAAATTTACAATACCTTTAAAAAGGATTGCAATAATAGCAACAGTAAAATCATAACTGAGGCTTTATATAAACATTATCCTTTATATATATGGATTGTTATAAATCGATTTTCAGGGATCATGTGGATTTTGACAGTTTACTTCATCAAACTGCAAGTAAATAAAGTTTATGCGTACCTGCTAGGATTGCACGCATGCGTAAGATGAACATATATAAGATAGCGAGTTGGGCAGGATTCACTTTTGGTCCAGTTTCCTTCTGTTGGTTGGTCTTGTTCTTCCGTATCCGGGTGCCTTCGTATTAGCACGCATTGGGGACCAACCTTTGCTTTGCATTGGTACCGTGAGCGTTTGCCTAGGCTAGAAAAGCAGCTTTAAACGGTAGGGGGAGTCGCAATCCTCCCCAACCATTAAATGCTAAGCATTTGGTTATCCCATATTCCTTTAAATCTTCTTTGTCTTGGATTATTATCTGCTTCGGAGTATAGAGCGACTTGGCGCCTTTTCCTGAGTAGTACCTTTGCTTTTTGTGGATATGCATAGGAACTCCATTTGAATTTGATTACTGGTTTTTATATGATATTTCGGATGTTATTGGTCCTGCTGCAGTACGCGGATTTAGTAGTTATCCTTCGTCGTATTTTACGGGTTACATCTCGGACCGAGCGGGCGAAGCTTTGGTCTTCCGTGTGTTGTGGATATTGAGGCATATGTTTGCGGGCGAGTAGGATATGGCCGGGAGTGTGGATACATGGAATATGGGTGAGACTTTTAAGCTATTTTGTTATCGCCCTTTGACGTATTTAAGTAAGTTGCATCATATAGTATATATGTCTGTATAGAGGTCTTGTAGTGTGTGATATAGTAATTTATGCATTATGTCGTTTAGGTTTTAGTGTTTTAGTGTTTTAATGTTTTAATGTTTTGGAATTAACAGGACTCGTTAATTTACTTGCCCTTATGACGCAATTCTTGTATATTGGATTAATTACATATGTTTTAATGTTTTAATGTATTGGACTAACAGGATTCGTTAATTAACTTGACCATTTGACGCATTTCTTGCAAATAAAATTGAAAAAATCACTCCAAAAAAAGTTTAAAATGTTTGAAAATGTCACTTATTCCATTATTGGACTGTATGGTTACACGAAATATTACGGAACACATGTGGACGTATTGAATTGAAAGAGTATTTTATTGCTACCTTGATGAGTATTTTTTATTCTACTTGTAAGAGGCTTAAAGCAATGAAACCTCATATTTATGAGGCGTATAGTACAAGACTGCTAACGAATTACTTATATACTCCTCAATATGAGTCATAAAATGTTGAATCTAAACATGAATGAATACATCTTATTATATAAAGTGACTGGCAAAAATATTCTTCACTGAATATATGATCGGTGGCACAATAGATAAGGGTATTTGTGGCATCGATAACCAATTACCCTTTGCTCTCTACATTGATGAAGTCTATTAAAAGCTATTTCCAACCTCTTTATGCAGTCCAGGAAAAACAAGCGACAATAAGAAAAAATGTCCGTAATAGTGATGATATGTGTAATGACACGATTCATACAGAATCACAATATTTTAATAATGATTTTATTTATCACAGTCATATAAGATATTGTGGATTTCAGAAATGCCTTTCAAAAAGATGCAAACTGTGTCCTGTGGCCAACCCGCTTCAAATTAAGAAACATGCTAATCAGAACTGAATATTTTGTAAATCTTACAACACAATATACTGTATTACTTGTCTTACATGTTAAGCTAAATATATTGGACGGACTCAGAATCCACTTAATATAAGAATCAATTTACACAGGAGTTAAGTCTGTAAGAAAAGACAACTCGATCGACAATTAAGCAGTTTGGAAATTAGGTATTTCAGACAACATGATTTTTCTAGAACCATCATCACCATTCCTGATATAGTACCTCAATTGATGGAAAGATTGTGGTGGGAGGCCACACATATTAAACAGTACTCAACGACATTCCCTTATGGATTGAATTCCCTCAATTTTAAAGAAAGCTACAATTTAGATTATTGTAGAAATATTGACAATCATCCATTAGCAAGTTCATTGATACAAAGGAAGTCACAGCGATGGCATAGATGAAGAGGAAAATACCATTATAGCTATAACAACACAGAAGAAAAAATCTCCAAATTTATAGAATCATTTAAATCCAAAGACGGAATCAAGTACAGTTGGATTAAGGACGCCATTTACAGTATAAAAATCAAATATTTACCTCGAATATGGGCTTTCATACAGCATTATACGTTGGAAGAACCTATTAACTTTGAAATAGAAGAAACACATAAAAATATAGCCATTATGCTTGACTTAATTCAATTAAGCGCCGGAAAATTTCAAATTACATTAAAACCCATAATACAGAACAAGCAAAGTATGGAATATTTTATAACCACATTCCGAAATAAGAAATTTGATGGAATTCCCTTTAAATCGATACTCTACAATATTTAAATTTTCTTACCTATTCAGGACCTTAAGATAAAAATGAGTTACAGCTTTGTACGCACAAACGGTAGAAGATTCTTCAACTACAAAAATATCTGTAAAGAATTAGATACTAAAACAACAGAATGCAAATGCCTTGATAGCAAACATAAAGATCCTTATCATAACCACATCATTACAGGTGATCTGGATATTATCTCAGATAAAACTCTAAAAAATATTTTCAAACTCGGAACTAAATACAGATCACAAGAATATAACCAAGTAGTCGAAAATTTATTTCAATCAAGATCTAGAAGAATTCATTTATAAAATAGCAGTAAAACACAGTTTACCTATCCTAGCCTGTCACGAATGGAAATATAATTTTTCAAAAGAATTTCAGTTTTATTACAACAAACAAGAAAACAAAATAAGGAATCTTTCAATACCTGCAGCTATACAAACTATAAAAGAAAATTTTGTTATAACTTATACTGACAAGATGGTATCACATTTTGCATTTACATGCAAAAAGTTTTACATAGATACATTTCACCACTGCTACCAAGACAGTACTATATACACCCCAGTACACAATAATGGAAATGTTCTATCCAAAAGGATTAAAGCTGTGTACAAACAAATCGGTAATGAAATAAAATCTGTTAAATTTCCATATTCAATCCTCATTCCAAAGATGCATAAAGAGCCTGTAAAATTCCGTACAGTTACAGTTGGCTGTGGATCATATCTGACATTAGCTAATAAACGACTATTGAACATCATCAAGTTTGTGATGGAAAACATCAAAAAACAGAATCATGTCATGATCAAGAATGGAATAGAAGTTATCGATCGTTTAAACATTGTAATAATAATATATGTTTTAAAAGCTTTGATTTCCGCTACGTTTTTAACAACATTGATTTATTTAATTTATACTCAATCTTGGAAAAATTACATGAAGAATTTGATTTGAAGGATTTTATTACTTATCGAAGATACCTTGACCTTATTGAACTAGTATTAAAGGAAAATATTCTATATAACGGAAAAAATTATTACCGACAAATAAAGGGAATTCCAATGGGGGGAGCCTGCTCATCAATCTTGGCTGATATTTACCTCTCAACATATGAAAAAGGAACCCATATTTTGTCAGAGATACCATATTTCCGGTTTGTTGACGATGTGCTATGAAGACACAACCAATTTCGATTTTACTTTTTACCCACCGGAATTGGAATTAATAGAAAATTGTTAAGAAGAAAATGAAGCGATAAATTTTCTGGACATCTCAATAAAAAAACATGGATTATATGGTCATTATACAACGTTATATGACAAAAGAGAATTATATAGAATTAAAATCAATCATCTCATAGATTGGAAAACAAATCTTACCAAGAATAATTTCAGAAATATCATACTCCGACACTTTAAGTGAAACCAAATTTACACTACGTTTAAAAAGGATTGCAATAATAGCAACATTAAAATCATAACTGAGGCTTTATATAAACATTATCCTTTATATTTCTTAAAGGATTGTTATAAATCGATTTTCAGGGATCATGTGGATTTTGACAGTTTACTTCATCACACTGCAAGTAAATAAAGTTTATGCGTACCTGCTAGGATTGCACGAATGCGTAAGATGAAAATATATAAGATAGCGAGTTGGGCAGGATTCACTTTTGGTCCAGTTTCCTTCTGTTGGTTGGTTTTGTTCTTCCGTATCCGGGTGCCTTCGTATTAGCACGCATTGGGGACCAACCTTTGCTTTGCATTGGTACCGTGAGCGTTTTCCTAGACTAGAAAAGCAGCTTTAAACGGGAGGGGGAGTCGCAATCTTCCCCAACCACTAAATGCAAAGCATTTGGTTATCCCATATTCCTTTAAAACTTCTTTATCTTGGATTATTATCTGCTTCGGAGTAGAGAGCGGCTTGGCGCCTTTTCCTGAGTAATGCCTTTGCTTTTTGTGGATATGCATAGGAATTCTATTTGAATTTGATTACTGGTTTTTATATGATATATATATATATATATATATATATATATATATATATATATATATATATGTCATTGAAATAGTAGAATGTGTCCCAGTTGATTTTATATTTAAATAAGCTGGAATTATTTTTATCACGTGGTGCAGGTTGAGCGCATTCGATATAATTAGCTGCAGAAGGATTCGATGGAGTGAGTTAAAGGCGAAAAAATGTCATTTTGATTGGATGTCCGTGCTGTTGTGGGAAACTCATTAGTCAGAAACTCTTAAACAGAATGCCTAATTACTTTTCAAAATGTTTATTGCTTTTTCCGTAAGTTTTTGGAGAAAATCTTTAGCCTCCCAAATGGACTAAAGCAATAAATAGAAGGTTCAGCTTAACACCATGCATCGGTTGCTTCTGCTTCGATTTAGTCTCTGTGTAGAGCTTCAGTTTGTTTGTTTCTGTATTATTCTTTAGCTGTATATCGCTACTGCGTATCCTCTGAAATCGTGGATGTATTCTGGGTGGATACAAGAATGAGTCCGAATTTCTGGATAACAGCCACGTTTATTTAAAAGCACAGAATGAACAGGGGCAATGTTCAACAAATAGCGCGACAGATATCACACAATATCACGAAACAATTGTCAAATATAGGAAGTCAGCAATTAAGTGCTCCACTAATTTCACAAAGCAGCCGACACTATTCTCGAAACATTGACGTATCACACAGTTCAATGTAGCTCGTATCATGTCAACAGCTCTAACTAAGTAATGACTCTTTTATATACAGTAGAAATTCACAGAAGGGGCTCATATCTCATGAAATATTCGTTATTTTATGAAGGTACTCGAACATTCGAAATGTCGGCAAAGTCGCCAAATGAGCGATACATCCCCAAATCTGGAAACCCAGATACAACAGCTCTGAAATTGCAACCCTAGATTCACGCCAAGGGAAAGGCTGCCGGAACGGGGTTTTTCTCGTCTGCAGAGCTTCCAGTTAAAACATTTTTCATGTTGGGAACAGTATATTGTTTGTTTTAAAGCAGATTCCGAAATGTTCTAAAAAATCTAGTTTTGATCATAATGTACCATTTCATGCAATTTAATACACGCATACAGATGCATACACAGACACACATACATTGTATATACATACACAGAAATGCACACATTCACATACACATACACTACTCGCCTACTTACGCAGAACTGGATCTCAAGGTGTTTCTAATGTCATTGAACTTGAAGTTTCGTACCAAAATTTTCACAATATCAATATTTACCTACATAATAGCAGGTAAAAGTAAAACTATGCCTTTGCGCTAAATATATAAAATACAATTTCCATAAAAAGAGTTTAAGATAAGAAAAATTTCTTTAATCATTAGTTCAATCACATATAATCCCTTTCTAGACTGCTTACATCCATGAAAAGATGGCAAAATATATTTATTTTAAAGAAGACTTTTGAAAACTTGACCCAATTATAATGTCAATTGAAATTTTTGATAATGTTTCAAATAAATACCACATATCAACTCTTCAATACGTGCACCCCTATTTTGTGCCCGAAGTGAAACACACAAGAAACAAGAAAAGGAAACAAAAATGCAAAATCAGTTAACAAAATTACTTCATTGCCAACAAATCGCAGGAAGGACATTAATCTTTAAACAACTTTTAGATACTATAGGTTCAAACGGATCAGCCATTTGAAGCAACGTGGATGACACCTGTCATCCACGCGTCTACTGGAGCGTTAAAAATATAATCTACTTTTAAATCCACCTAAGTTTGAATAATCCAGCTGCTTGAAAAGTTAACATCAAAATAAGGCATAAAACTCTACAGGGAAACTTTTTATAATCTTCCTTTCTTTGCTTCAAGGTACCTATAAAAATTAAGTTTAACAAAACTGGAAGATTTACCGCCAAATTTGCAAACATAATAATTTTCTAGACATTTTTATACTCCTGGAAACGAAACTATCCATTACTCTCGTTTTAAGCTCTTAGTATGCATTAAATTTCTTGTTTAGTTGTGTGTAAAAACCTTTATTAATTTAAATTATGTCAGAAAGGATTTATGATTCTTGGCTTCTTAACACTGCGATTGTGATGTAATAGAAATTTATGTGCATAAAATAAAAATGCATGTTTCTTTTAAATATTTATGAAGGTTTACCATGTCTAGAATTAAATTATTATGTAAAATTAAAGTAATTATATATACATAAATACGCAACATATTTGGAACAAATTAAAGAAATTCAAAACGTAAAAGAGACTTAAAAGAAAGTTCTAATGTTATTACTTTAAAATTAATTTTCGCGTAAATACAGAATTTATTTAATATCTACTAAAAATACTAGGCGTTACTCGGGATAAATATAACAAGAAAGAGCAATCATGCTTAAAGCATTGATTATGAAACACTTTCCAACTTCAATGCAATTTTAATTAAACATGTCTAAAATGCAATACATTCCTCGGTAATATTTTAAAACTTATCACAATAATACATTAAGTTATTATATTTGAAAACTTAAACCTTCATTGAAAAAAATGAACTTCATTCAAATGACGGCATTGAAATATAAATTGACTGATTTAAGAGCATCTCTAAAATGTGATACATTCCTCGGTAGTAATTTTAGAATTATCATAATACTACGATAATTTATTATATTTGAAAACTTCATCGAAAACAACTGAAATTCATTCAAATGACTTCATAGAAAAAATAACGCGTCTGGCTCTCTCTATAAAAGCAGCATTTCATTCATAAATAATTTCCCATTCATGTCATTCGTCACAATACTATAATAATTCATTTTATTTAAAAATTAAGACCATGGAGCTACAAGTAATTAAACTCTATGCGTAAAACTTCATCGAAAGAAATCGTCCTTCTCTTTGTAAAATCAATGAATATATCATTCATATCAGCTACTCAGACTCCATGAACTAAATGATTTTGCGTTAAAGAAATACAGCAATTCTAACACAACTCATTCTACATATTTTGCTGTTTACATTTTACATAGGTGAAAAATAGACTTCGTTGTAGAAATAATCAAATTTAGATGAGCATTTAAACTCAAATTTATTGTAATTGCGTTGTTTCAGTATGTAGATGCACAGAATTTAACCAAAAATAAAGTGGTTTTAAGACGAATACAACACTCAATATGAATTAAAAAGAACTTTGAAAATCACGATTTTGAGACAAGATGGATTCCATATATCATTTTGAAGTGGGTCACGTGATCTTTTCTTATCATGGTCACGTGATCGCTTCATATAACAGGTGTTATTATTATTTTAATTTTTATTTAAAAACTACTTAATATGTTTCGCTAAATTTTTTTTATATATTTTATGGAACAGCTTGAATATTATCTAAAATTTTGGAAGCAATTTTTAAATTTTAAATCCGCTTTAAAAATGTTTGAAAATTAGGTTCCACAGGGCTCATTGTATTTCATTTTTTCAACCCGGGTTCAATCCAAAACTAATTGGGTGATATTATTCATTTATATTACCATAGGTCCTATAGACCGTCTGAACAACATACTAAAATTTCATTTTGATTAAGTCATTTTTACGGCAGTTGTCGTGCTAACGGACAAACAGACAGACAGACAGACAGAATGAACAAAGCCATAAACATTTTTCAACATTGTTGTAAAGTGTTAAAAATCTGATGTGGGCAACACATGACTTTCCTTATATAATGCAATGAATTTACTACTTTTACAGTAAGAAAAATGTTTTTCTTATAGTAGATACTTATATTATTTCATAGATATTGAATTTTCCTCACTTAGCCGTCATTTTCTTTGATTTAGCGTCATTTTTATCAATTTGGCGAGATTTTTGTTAATTTGGCTACAATTAAATATGTCGCCAAGTTGGCGACATACCGCCAAATTTGTCGCCAAAATCTCACCAAGCGTTATGAACGGAGAAATAAGTTATTCTTGCAGCAGATAAATGACCATTGGCGTTCAAATGCAAAAGTATTACTCAAAGTATCGTTTTTCATGAATGGAGCGAGCTAGGTCCACGAGAATGATGTCACCCAATTTATCGAATGGTATTACATAGTAAGATGAACATGTTTCTCAATAGGAAATATTTTTTTTTTATTTTACATAACTTTTTGATAATTTTTTGGAAAAATGTGCAATATCTCGAGAACGGTTCATGTTAGCGTTCTAAAATTTATGTCAATCGTTTTCTAAGCAAAAATTGCAAAAGAAATGACTATTTGCGTAACTATATTAGCGGTTTTGATTTTTTGACTATTTTTTCAAAATTTCACTCGAAAATTTAAGGTAGTTCTGAACAATCGATTACGTATAAAAACAACAGACTTTTAGAGTTTACGGATTGGGATTTTTCTACCAAATTTCGTTCGAATCGGTGCATTCGTTCGTCAGTTATCGTCTTCACAGGCTCTCTGACACACACTTACACACACACATAGACATCACTTCAAAAATGTTTGATTCGTGATCATGGATGCTTGAAACGTGCTCTCCCGTCGAAAACTCGAATTCGAATTTTCGACCCCGTCACATTACTTTCCTTATATATTATGTATATAAGGAAAGTAATAATAAATGTTCGTTATTATTTCTCAATTTTGTTATATCTTCCTCTGCATATGTTTTTTAATTTTTATTCAAGTAAACCTTTTTCAATCACGTGAAACTGAGATTTTATTGATTTTAAAACACACATTGGGCAAATTTTAAAACAAATAATACCTCTCTTAAACAACACCATTTTAAAATTTCAGATAATAGCTGGTATTTCTGCTAGGTGGTAGAAATACTTAATTTTTTAAAAAGGACTGTGATGGTAAGGAATTGGAGCATAATTTACTGCAGTAAGGATACCGTTTTCCCCTTTTTCCCAAAATTTCCCTAAATAAATTTTTAATATTAAAAATGATATATTTCTCTCATAAACAGAAATGTAAGTACATGTAGAATAAGTGCATTGTAGTACATCAGAAAAATTAGTTGAAAATGACAATGAAAATGACATTGTCTGGTATTTTTAAATTACCAGAAGTATTATTAAGATATTAAATTCGTAAAAAATATTTAATGGAATATTATGATACACAATGCAGTTCATTAAAAACACTTACAAAACACTTTTTATTGTCATATATTATTGTTGAATTAAACGGATTGTATATTTCAAACGTGGTTGCAAAATACATTTTCCGTTTATGTTTAATTTCCGGAACATTGATAAAACTTTAATTAACATTTCTAATTTTAACTTATTTTTCATCTTTTTTTGTTTAACTTCCTTTTATATCAGTTTATCTTAATAAAGTTGTGAAATTGTGGTTTTTTTAATAAACATTAAATTTACGGAAAAATAATTATGAAGAAAATAAATTTACTGCTATCCTCATTTTGTCTTATTTATAAACATTTATAAAGGTACTAATGCGCAACTATACATATCGTATTTATAACTATTTATAAATTTACCTATATAAAATGCTACAATGATTAGTATAAAAATTCCGAAGTGTCTATCCAACGCGCGTGGTTTTGTTACAAATTTCGCTTTTATAACAATAGGAAAATCTGATGTGGGAAGCACATGACTTTCCTTATATAATGCAATGAATTTATTACTTTTACAGCAAAAAAATAGGTTATTCTTATAGTAGATACTTATAATCTTTCCAACATATTGAATTTTCGTCAATTAGTCGTCATTTCCACTGATTTAGTGTCATTTTTATCCATTTGGCGAGATTTTCTTAAATTTGGCAATATATAAAAAGTCGCCAAGTTGGCGACAATTCGTCGAAATTCGTCGCCAAAATCTCTTTAAGCGTTATGGACGGAAAAATAAGTTATTCTTATAGCAGAAAAATAACTATTGGCGTTCAAATACAAATGCATTTCTCAAAGTATCTTTTCTTATGAATGGAAAGAGCTAGATCCACGAGAATGATGTCACCAAATGTATAGCATGATATTACATATGAAAAGTGAACATGTTTCTCAACACTTAATATATTTTTTTTATTTATGGGATTTTTTAATAAATTTATTTGAAAAATGTGCAATATCTAGATAACTGTTCATGTTAGCGTTTTAAAGTTTATGTCAAGCGTTTTCAAAGGAAAAATTACATAAGAAACGTCTATTTGCGTAACTTGTAACTAACTAAAGGTTTTGCTTTTTTGATATTTTTTTCAAAATTTCACTCGAACATTTAGGGGGGTTCTGAACATTCGATTGATGAAAAACAACAGGCTTCCAGTATTCACGGATTGTGATTTTTGTACCAAACTTCAATCGAATCGCTCCATTTGTTCATGTGATATCGTCTCCACAGACTCACTGACACACACGCACAGACATCACCTCAAAAATGTGTGATTCGTGATCATGGATGCTTGAAACGTGCTCTTCCGTCGAAAACTCGAATTCGAATTTTCGACCCCGTCACAATACTTTCCTTATATATTATGTATATCAGGAAAGTAATAAGACAAAAGCAGTTTTCTGACGAGTGGACCTCCTATAAAATTAATAGGATTATTATAGTTAAAAATTGAAATAGTTAAACAAAAAGTAAAACTGGAGAAGCTTCGTTCCAAAACAAACAGCGTGAAAGAATCTACTGAGGAAGGCCAAGGCTCACAGTGGACTATCGAGCCATTACGATGATGAAATTTTAGTCTAATCATCTATTTCTACGAGAGATATAGCTCTTATTATGGAGAAGCAATATTTCACGTATCTAAAAAATGGTTTTTGAAAAATAATTTTTATTATTTCACTTTGCTTTTATTTTTTTTTAAAGGACGTATCTTTAAAATTTGTTCGGTTTTCCAGAATCCCCTATACGTTCTGGTGTAATATTAAAAAGAGTTTGAATCTTAAGGCCGAGACAACTCTGGATACTCGCTACTAATAATATATATTTGCACAACAACGCTGTTAAATACAGTTTTATTAAATATAAACTTTCTCTAAAATTGTCCTGAATATCTCTCAAATATTATACGATTTTATTAAGCATAAACTTTCTCTAAAATTGCAAGATGAATCTCTAAAATTGTTCTGAATATTTCTAAAATATTATACGATATTATTAAATATAAACTTTCTCTAAAATTGCAAGGTGAATCTCTAAAATTGTCCTGAATATCTTTAAAATATTATACGATATTATTAAATATAAACTTTCTCTAAAATTGTCCTGAATATCTCTAAAATATTATACGATTTTATTAAATGTAAACTTTCTCTAAAATTGCAAGGTGAATCTCTAAAATTGTTCTGAATATTTCTAAATTATTATACGATTTTATTAAATATAAACTTTCTCTAAAATGGCAAGGTGAATCTCTAAAATTGTCTTGAATATCTTTAAAATATTATACGATATTATTAAATATAAACTTTCTCTAAAATTGTCCTGAATATCTCTAAAATATTATACGATTTTATTAAATGTAAACTTTCTCTAAAATTGCAAGGTGAATCTCTAAAATTGTTCTGAATATTTCTAAATTATTATACGATTTTATTAAATATAAACTTTCTCTAAAATGGCAAGGTGAATCTCTAAAATTGTCCTGAATATCTTTAAAATATTATACGATATTATTAAATATAAACTTTCTCCAAAATTGTCCTGAATATCTCTAAAATATCATACGATTTTATTAAATGTAAACTTTCTCTAAAATTGCAAGGTGAATCTCTATAATTGTTCTGAATATTTCTAAATTATTATACGATTTTATTAAATATAAACTTTCTCTAAAATGGCAAGGTGAATCTCTAAAATTTTCTTGACTATCTTTAAAATATTATACGTTATTATTAAATATAAACTTTCTCTAAAATTGTCCCGAATATCTCTCAAATATTATTCGATTTTATTAAGCATAAACTTTCTCTAAAATTGCAAGGTGAATCTCTAAAATTGTTCTGAATATTTCTAAATTATTATACGATTTTATTAAATATAAACTTTCTCTAAAATGGCAAGGTGAATCTATAAAATTGTCCTGAATATCTTTAAAATATTATACGATATTATTAAATATAAACTTTCTCTAAAATTGTCCTGAATATCTCTCAAATATTATACGATTTTATCAAATAAAAACTTTCTCTAAAATTGCAAGGTGAATCTCTAACATAGTCCTGAATATCTTTAAAATATTATACGATATTATTAAATATAAACTTTCTCTAAAGTTGTCCTGAATATCTCTCAAATTTTATACGATTTTATTAAATATAAACTTTCTCTAAAATGGCAAGGTGAATCTCTAAAATTGTCCTGAATATCTTTAAAATATTATACGATATTATTAAATATAAACTTTCTCTAAAATTGTCCTGAATATCTCTCAAATATTATACGATTTTATCAAATAAAAACTTTCTCTAAAATTGCAAGGTGAATCTCTAACATTGTCCTGAATATCTTTAAAATATTATACGATATTATTAAATATAAACTTTCTCTAAAGTTGTCCTGAATATCTCACAAATATTATACGATTTTATTAAATATAAACTTTCTCTAAAATTGCAAGGTGGATCTCTAAAATTGTCCTGAATATCTCTAAAATATTATACGATTTTATTAAATATAAACTTTCTCTAAAATGGCAAATTGAATCTCTAAAATTCTCCTGAATATCTTTAAAATATTATACGATCTTATTAAATATAAACTTTCTCTAAAATTGCAAGGTGAATCTCTAAAATTGACCTGAATATCTTTAAAATATTATACGTTATTATTAAATGTAAACTTTCCTTAAATTGCAAGGTGAGTCTCTAAAATTGTCCTGAATATCTCTAAAATATTATACGATATTATTAAATATAAACTTTCTCTAAAAATGCAAGGCGAATCTCTAAAATTGTCCTGAATATTTCTAAAATATTATACGATTTTACTAAATAGAAACTTTCTCTAAAATTGTCCTGAATATCTTTAAAATATTATACGATATTATTAAATATAAACTTTCTCTAAAATTGCAAGGTGAATCTCTAAAATTGACCTGAATATCTTTAAAATATTATACGATATTATTAAATGTAAACTTTCCTTAAATTGCAAGGTGAGTCTCTAAAATTGTCCTGAATATCTCTAAAATATTATATGATATTATTAAATATAAACTTTCTCTAAAAATGCAAGGCGAATCTCTAAAATTGTCCTGAATATTTCTAAAATATTATACGATTTTACTAAATAGAAACTTTCTCTAAAATTGTCCCGAATATCTTTAAAATATTATACGATATTATTAAATATAAACTTTCCTTAAATTGCAAGGTGAGTCTCTAAAATTGTCCTGAATATCTCTAAAATATTATACGATATTATTAAATGTAAACTTTCCTTAAATTGCAAGGTGAATCTCTAAAATTGTCCTGAATATCTCTAAAATATTATACGATATTTTTAAATATAAACTTTCTCTAAAAATGCAAGGCGAATCTCTAAAATTGTCCTGAATATTTCTAAAATATTATACGATTTTATTAAATAGAAACTTTCTCTAAAATTGCCCTGAATATCTCTGAAATATTTTACGATATTATTAAATATAAACTTTCTCTAAAATTCCAAGGTGAATCTCTAAAATTGTCCGGAAAATTCTCATGCTAGTTACTTAATAGGTTTGATTAAGCATTACTGTAAGAAAGATAACAGCACTTTTTTTGACAAATTTTATTAGATGCAAATTTATAGTCTTTCTAAAATAAGTGAATTTTATTCAAATTCATATTTGTGTTGGGCATAACTAATGAAAATTAAAGCTTAATTTTATATTTGAAAATATCTTTCAAGATTAATGTAAAACAGGGTGAAACACAAAGCTGTTAATAATGGATTTATTTTGTCAATGACATTTCAGACTAAATAGAAGCAATCATTAACGTCAGACTCTTTCAGAAATTTTTCGATTTACGGATTACCATTACATTGCAAGTCTAAACAACATTTTTGTTAATCATATTCTTTGAACATTTGCAAAGATGCCAAACCAAGCGCAGTAACATACTTAAACTCTGAAAGGCGAATTTCAAAACAGGAGGTGTCATTGATTTGAAAAATAAATATAAATTCTTATGCAGTTACGACATATAAAAGTTTACTACTTTGATGAATTAAATGCTAAATATAAAGCTATTTAAGCAAATTTGCCATCGCTTCAATTGCCATATTTGATTTTAACTGAACTTGAAACATTTTATATAAGTGGTATGAAGCACACTCATAAAACTTTGGAATTAACGATGAAAATAATAATAATTATCTGTTTAAATTAAGTGTATTCATTAAATTGATAACAATAAAAATAATGATCAGTTAACTTATATATTTAACGTAGATTAATTATTACTTTTCCTACTTACTTTCTCTTTTATAATGGACAAAGAAAGTATTGTAACACGGTCGAAAATTCAAATTCATGCGCCTGTGTATGTGTGGGCAAGTGTATATGCGTCTGTGTGTGTGCATGTGTACTTATGCGTATTTCTTGTGTGCCTGTATGTGTCACCGTGGGTCTGGGGGGGGGGGAGATATCTCTCGAACAAATCAATTTAAATTATATTTGGAGCGAATAAATGAATATAAAAACCAATTAATTTAAACTCGATCAAATGTTTAGAAGATCAATAAATTTTCGAAAGAATTTTTAAATTTGAAGTCATTAAAAATTAGGATAATAACTGTAGTGCACATTTTTATAATTTTAGTAAAGTACAATGCAAAGCGAATTCTTAAATTTGACATGAATATTTATTTAAATTATTTAAACCATTGCGTTGATACATGAAATACTGCGTTAACACACCTTTTTTATCTTTAGTGCGAGTTATGTAAAATAATATTTCTTAGCGTAACACTACAATTAATTGCACCATTTTAACATTAAAATCATTTATTAACAACATACATTACTTATTAAATTTATTACGGCAATTATTCATTAATTGCGGCGGAGAGAGACAATGTGAGACCAGTTAATTAAAATGCCTAAGTTGCATTTATGACCGTCAATAATTATTAATGGTCGCATACCTTCATTTTTGGCTTTAGCCATTGACCACAATTCTTGCATCAGCTAATCGTACTGGCCTTAACTCTACGTATTGGGCTCCTACTCGTACTGCTTCTGCTCATTTCTGTGGAATCTCTACGGAAACTCTGTTTGCAAATTTGCGGAATACTTCTCTACTGCATCTGTCTATGAGAAATATCTTCTCACTTCGAAGTCATTGTTAAATTCTGTCGTAGTGGTATTTCTGTGTCTTGTCGAAGCTCTCAATATCACTCTAGAACTTTCGGTTGCCAACTCCTTTGCACGGGGTCAGTAACGCCTCTTACGCTACCATTGGCTGACCTTAGGGCAATGCGATCAGACATCTTGCATGATTGGTCAACGTCTTTAACTATTCTCGTGGCTCTTAGGTTATGTAGCCTCTTAGGTTTATGGCCTAATTGGCCTATCGGGTCAAAGTGTTATAAAAACTGGCATCGTTACGTCTGCTGCTATTGTTAAACATCACAGACGTCGTAAAGAAAGAACATAAAACTGTCTCCGCTAAATATTACTCAAAATCTGGTCTCATAATAACAATCAGAAATATTATATAAATAATAATTTTCTATTGAATGTATGTTTTAAAAACGGGTGGAACTTATTTTATCACTTTGGCGTGGACTACTCCCGATATATTTTAATTTTCTATACAAATTTATCAAAGTATTGCAAAAAATTAAATCAGTAGAAAGTTTCTTTAACTATAATATCTTATGATGCCGAAAATTATGCGACAAATTTATTAACATAATTCTCGTGATTTGGCTCATTTAATTTTCAATAGAAAACAAACAATTTAAAAAAAAAATTTAAACAATATCTCCCACCACTGTGAATATTAATCTGCAAACCGCATGTCTCTCCGACCCAAAAATATTTTTTTATCGCGTTTTACTTTTGCTCTGAGCTTTTGAATCACCCTGTATATTTTCCTCTGAAAATCCATATTTTTCAATTCTCTGTACATTCCGCCCGTTGTATAACATTTTAAATCATAAAATTAATGTGTTTCCTTTAATTTACTTTCTGGAGTTATTTAATGTCACAAGCTTACAAATGAAACTTTTCCCCTTGATTTATGTAACTCTCAATATGGGGATTAAAAAACAGAAATTATTTTTTTTTCACCACGTACAGTTTTTGCAAATAAATGCAAAACGCATTGTGATGCAAACACACGCATATATATATATTAGTAAATATAATAAAAATACCATTTTCTTGTATGAATCCGTCATGTTTTAAAACTTTCCTATTTAAAAATGTACTATTAATAACTTGAAGCAATCGGGTTATTATCAACAAATGTCATGAAGATATTTCCTTTTGTGATTGCATCAGACCGACGATTTTAAATCGGGAAACCAATGACTACGTAGGATACTAATCTGAGTGAAATAGCCGTAACAGGAAGTTGTAAGTCAGATTATAAAGTCGTACGTAAAAATGACATCGGGATGAAAATACGGAGTTCACATGGATGATAAGAATTTGCAATTCTGTCCAAGTTAGGCCATAAACTTAAGAGGCCAGTATCAGACGGACGGTACGAAGATCCGTGGTTTGATTCCCTGTTGGACCAGGAAAGTTCTTAAGAAGATGAGCAGTTAGGTGAAGGATTTCACAAGAACATAAAGTAAATGGAATCAAGGACGATGAGATAAACATATAACGGCCTATCCTTGTTGTTTCTTAGAAAGGAAGACTGATGTAGGCAATCACAAATGGAATCCTTTAAAAACAATTTTTGCTAAAATAAACAGTTCAAATTGCTTCAAGTTGTTAATAGTACTTTTTTAAACAGTAAAGTTTTAAAACATGATGGATTCCTACCATAAAAGTATAATATATGTTTTATTATATATATATATGGTGCTGGAAACGGAAAAAGAATGCAAAGTATACTTTTAAATTAACTCTTAAATATAGCCGTTGATCGTAAAGCAATAAAACACACTGTGTAGTGTGCCGCTTCACCCATCTTATTTATCTTCAGTGCAAGTTCCTGGAATAGAATACATTAACATACTACCACAATTAATTGCATCAATTTAACTTTAAAATACAACAATTTATTTAGAGCATTTGATTAAATATTAAATTCATTATAATAATTATCATATTACTATTTGCGGAGGAGATTGTAAATGTGAGACTAGCTAAGTGTTAAAGTGCCTAAACTGCGTTTATGACAGTCTATAATTATTGATAGGAACATGTGAAACCAGAAATAGATTTCACACCAGTTTTAAGTGAGACAGTTTTATGTTCAATATTTATGGCTGGCTGCAGCAGCCAACAATGCTTCAAACGAAACGACGCCAGGTTTTACAACACTTTGACCCGAGAGATCAATTAGGCCATAAACCTAAGAGGCTACATATAGCCACGAGAGTGGGTAAAGATGTTTACCAATGGCAAGATGTCTAGGAGCAGTGCCCTAAAGTCGGCCAATCAGTGCCAAAGAGGCGTCGAAAACCCAGACCGTCCGGCTCATCCGTGGACATAGAGCAGCAATTTGGGCGGCCGGGAAAAAGCCAAAGAGGCGTGTCAGACCTCAGGCAAATGAAGCGGCAACCAAGAGATGAAATTGCATAACTTCTACGAGAATACGAGTTAGCAGTTATGAAACAAGTGATAAAGTAGTTAGTAAAGTCAGAAGTAAGAGTGAGGTTCTCTACGATAGTACGGAGGCAATACAGACGAGAAGTCATGACGACTTCTACGGAATCCAGAGGGAAAATGTGGAATTATAATGTCCTGATTACAGGTTCCAGAAGCGTTGAGAATACAATGAGCAGATGCAGCACACGTAAGGAGCCCAACACGTAGAGTTAAGGCCAGTACGATACGCAGATGCAAGAATTGTAGTCTATGGCCAAAGACGAAAGTAAAAGTATATGCCCATTAATAATTGTTGAAGGTCTTAAATAAATTTTAGGCATTTTTAAGTCATGGTCTACTTGCTCTCTCCTTCGCAAATAAAATATGCAAATTGTGTAATGAATTTAATAATTAATCAAATGCTGTTAATAAATGAGTTTATTTGTAAAGTTAACAATGTTGCAATTAATGGAGTAGTATTAAGTTAATAAATATTTTTTTACAGAATTCGCGCAAAAGATAAAATTGGAGGGTTATCAGCGGCACAATGCTATAGATTCCACGATTTACGATACTTATGGTCATGTTAATTATAGAATAATTTAATAATCTAAAATCCCAGCTTTAAGTTTCCCTTGTTACTGCACCACAGAACACATACCTCCAATTTTGTCTTTGTACATTGGCACAGCCGCCTTTGGTTCTGTTTCATAAGTGAACACCGTACTGTACCAACTCACGGTGTTGCACGCCATCTCGTACGGAAATCGATCACTGAACACGAATCAAACTGACCTCATCACAACTGCATCGCCAGTTGTACAACCTCGAAGTCTGGTACTCTGGCTACACTGCGACTCCTGTCTGCTCCGACTGCTCGTGTCGAACTCGAACTTTTGAACTCTCTTGCTGTTAAACTCTCTTACTGTTGTCAACATCTCTGAAACTTTTCCTATGTTGCAACATCTTTTCGCCTGTGGTCTGACACGCCTGTATGGTTCTGATTGATCGACCTTAAAGCAATGTGACCATACATCTTGAATAATTGGTTAACATCTTTACCCAATCTCGTGTCTTCACTTTATTAGTTAACGTTAGGCCGTTTTAACGTTAACGTTTTAACGCTTTAACGTTTTAACGGAATGTTGACGTTTTAACGTTAGGCCATAAACATGTGGTTAACATGTTTATGGCCTAACATGACCTCTCGGGTCAGGGTGCAATAAAACTGGCGTCCTTAAGTCTGGTGCATTGTTTGATATTACAAACAACCATAAATATTCAACATAAAACTGTCTCCGCTAAATCTTGTTTCAAATCTGGTCTCATATATATATATACACACACACACACATTATATATATATATATATATATATATATATATATATATATATATATATGAGGGTTACACTGAAATTTTTGAGATACGGCTAACTGGTATAAGTTACACTTACCAACTCTTAGCAGTATTCAAAGTACTCCCCTCCAACATCATTGCACTTTTATTGGCGAATTTTCAAAAATGTAATGCTTCAAGCCACCCATTTCTTGGAATCGATGAAAAATATGCTTTTATAGCCTCATCAATCTCAACTTCGGAATAAAATCGACGCCCACGTACTTTTTTTTAGATTAAAAAAGTCACACATAGCAAGATCAGGGGGCGCGGTAGCCCATTGGTTAGCGCGCTGGAGTTGCACTCGATAGGCCCGGGTTCGATTCCAGCCACTGCCAAAAAACTGCCGCCGTGTTCATGCAGAGTACGATCACGTTAAACATGTGGGTCCGAAAGTCCTTCCGAGAGGTTGGTGGTAGGGGAAGGAGGGTACGGTCCCTGTGGATGCCTCCCCCACTGGGTTCCGGTCCAAATTGAGTGGCACTTCCCGGCCGTCCAAACAGTTACCTTACACCTTTCTGGTAGGTCGGACGGTCTGGGTTTCAACAACAACAACACATAGCAAGATCAGGAGGATTGTGTGGATGTTCTATCACTTTGATGTGTTTTTGTTCAAGAAATTCGACTGTCATTCGACTGAATGAGAAGATGCATTGTAATGGTGAAGCATGAGTTCCCTAACATTCACTTCTTGAAGAATTTCTGGAAGACACTTAGTGGTGTACCTGTTAGCTGTAACTGTATTCTGCCCCTCTAGCTTTATGGCTTTGACCACACCTGTTCTTCTGAAGAACACGACATATATTCATATATTACTTTTGACATTTCTAGTTGTCTTTTCACCATTGTTAGTTTGGGGGTCATATTCAAAGACCCATACTTTACTTTCTTGACGTATTGGAACGTCAAAAAACGGTATATACGTTTCTTCACCAGTTATGATTTCAGAAATAATGCGCTGCCCACCATCATTAAGTAATTTTAGGGTTTCTTTACTGATTCTGACGCGCTCCTATTTTTGGTGTTCTATTACATTATGGGTGTCCCAACGACAAACTAATTTTTTCATATGCAGTTCTTCATGAATAATTTCATGTATAGCTGCGGATCCAATGTTAAGTTTCGTCTGTATCATTTGGTAGATGCAGCGATTATCATCGATTACATTTTTCGAAAGGCGGCACATTTTCAACGGTCAAAGGTCTTCCTGTGTGCTGTTCATCTAGGAGAGAATTTCGACCTCTTCTATATAAACTCTGTAAACTATCTGAATACAGTGGCACGAGATAGAACATCATTTCCATACGCTAATTGTAGACGTTGAAAACATTGTTCTTGATTTAGCCCAACTTTAAAAACATAGAAAATCATAGCTCGATAATGCTCTCGCGTCAACTCCGTTTTCTTTTCTTTCAAAATTTATTCTATGATAGCTAAATTGTAAATGTTCCCACATTTTATCGTCTGCGGACATAAAAGAGTTCAAATTTAAATATCCGACCAATATTTTTTTTTCTTGCGCTTATCGTCTGCCCCTGCCTCAAGAATTTCAGTGTGACTCTCGTATGTGTATGTGTGTGTTTGCACCGTGATGTATTCAACATTCATTTGTAAAAACTGTATGTGGTGGAAAAAATAATCTCTGTTTTATAATCAGCATATCGATAATAACATAAATCAATTGAAAACTTGATAACAAGGAGAAAAGTATCATTCGTAAGCTTGTGTTATTAAATGATTCTAAAAAGGAAATTAAAGGGAACGCATTAATTTTATCTTTTAAAATGTAACACAACGGGCGAAATGCAGAGAAATTTCTAAAATATAGTTTTTCAGATTGAAGTATATTTTGAATACATTTACTTCAAATTTATGTTTTACACAATGATCCAATACTTATCAAGTTTTTAATATTCACCAACTGAAATTACAGTTTTTTCAAAAAATAATTATATAACTGCAGTATAAAGAAAACAGAAGTCAACCGGCTATTACTGCGCCATAGATTTCATTCATGGCAAATTTCAAAACTTCTAAGATTATTGGAAGCCAACGATTAGCTTTAAGTCAAGATTCCAATAGTTAAGGAAAGGAATGAAAAGCGCCAAAGCTTCCATTTTCAGTCATGTGTGTAGGGAAATTTATTTTCACTGGAGAAAAATTTATTTTCTATTTTTAGTGCATTTTGAAATAAAAGCGTTTTTTTAAAAATATTTTTTAATTATTTTATACTTTTGAGGAGCAGAGGATAGTGAATGAACTGGCGCTGGAGGAAGTAGAAATACTAGGGGGAATGGGAAGGGGGTCAACTCAAATTTAATAGAATAGTGCATTGCCATCAGGAATAATTTAAGATTTCAAAATGTCAATCGATCACAGGATATAAATGTGCAAGCTAAATAAAGGCGAATAACCAGAGTTCGACATGATAACATCATATAAAATCAAATAAGCGCCAAAGTAACTCATATTTTGTGTACTTCTAATTGGCAAATAACAGCTATAAGAAATATTCTTATCATTTGCTAAAATATATAGTATATATATTAACCGTCTTTAATAATTTGAAACAAGTGAAGTTTTTTTATATAAAACTGTTTTGGATAATATATTCCAAAACTAGCAAAAAATCGCCAATATGGTGATAAATCGTCAAATATGGCAACTCTGCTCCTAAAAGCCAAATTACGGCTACTCTACATTCCTGTTGTGGGGAATGTAAAGGACTCAAACAGCCCCAAGCTAAGTCATTTTACATGTTTGCAGCAATACAAAGTGGCGGTAGAAGAACAGTTTGTGGGTCACCAAATTTTAGGCTATTATAATTTTTGGTGGCAGGAATCAATGTATTACTTTCCTTATATACATAATGTATAAGGAAAGTATTGTGATGGGGTCGAAAATTTGAATTAGAGTTTTCGACAGGAGAGCACGTATCAAGCATCCCTGATCACGAATCAAACATTCTTGAGGTGATGTATGTGTGTGTGTATGTGTGTGTGTGTCTGTGTGTGTGTGTGTGTGTGTGTGTGTGTGTGTGTGTGTGTGTGTGTGCGTGTGGGTGTGAATGTGCATGTGTGTTCGTGTGTGTCAGTGAATCTGTGGAGACGATAACTGACGAACAAATGGATCGATTTGAATGAAATTTGTACAAAAATCACAATGCATGAATACTGGAAGCCTATTGCTTTTAAACGTAATGGAATGTTCAGAACCCCCCTACATTGTTGAGTGAAATTTTGAAAAAATCATCAAAAAATCAGTACTTCTAATAAAGATACGCGTATAGACATTTCTAATGTAATTTTTCCTTAGAAAACGATTGACATAAACTTTAGAAAGCTAGCATGAACCGTTCTCGAGATATTGCACATTTTTAAAATAAATTTATCAAAAAATCCCATAAATTAAAAAATATATATTAACTGTTGAAAAACATGTTCATTTTTCATATGTAATATCAAGCGATAAATTGGGTGACATCATTCTCGTGGATCTAGCTCGTTTCATTCATGAGAAAAGATACTTTGAGTAATAGTTTTCTATTTGAATGCCAATAGTTATTTATCTGTTATAAGGATAACTTATTTCTCCGTCCATAACGCTTGGCGAGATTTTGCCGCTGAATTTGGCGGAATGTCGCCAACTTGGGAACTTTTTTAAATGCTGCCAAATTAAAGGAAATCTCGCCAAATGGATAAAAATGTCACTAAATCAGTGAAAATTACGACTAATTGACGAAAATTCAATTTCTTGGAAAGAATATAAATAGCTACTATAAGAAAAACCTATTTTTTTACTGTAAAAATAGTAAATTCACTGCATTATATAAGGAAAGTCATGTGATGCCCACATCAGATTTTTTTTTAGGTTGCAATGTATTTGCACCGAATACAAGTGTCGATTGCGCCCTTTCCATTCGCAAAGGAAGCAAGGGAGCATAGGAAATTTGAATAGCATCTTACACAAAAATATAGCAATAACTTTCAAGTTCCTGCACATTGGGCATTTGTGTTCATGATGTTTTATTTTTTCGCGCAATATTTCCATAGTTTCTTACATATATTTACGTTTCATAGCTTCAACCTATAATTTATTGTAGGGCCGGATTACTCAGTGTTTAAGGCACGGTAATTGCACTCGGAGGACCAGAGTTCGATTTTCGGCTCCTACCAAACTCTTCCTTTGTTCACGCGTAGTACGAATACACTCAATCTGTGGGTCTGAAAGTCCATACGGGAAGTTGGTGGCAGGGGAAGGAGCGTACAGTCCCCGTGGATGTCACCCCTCACTGGATTCAGGTTTAAACTGGGAGGCACTGTTTCGACCGTCCAAGCAGAGACCTAATATATTCAAATAGGTCGGACGGTCTTTGTCTAAAGAAATAAAGTATATAATTTATTGCACCTTCCAGTTTTATTAACAGTTTTTGCTTTGAAAAAAAGCAAAAAAACCTGAAAAAAGGACAGCTATGCCGATTTTTTTACTTTCCTTGTATACATAATGTATAAGGAAATTATTGTGACGGTGTCGAAAATTCGAATTCGAGTTTTCGACGGGAGAGCACGTTTCAAGCATCCCTGATCACGAATAAAACATTTTTGAAGTGATGTCTGTGTGTGTGTGTGAAAGTATGTGCGTGTGTGTGTGTCAGTGAGTCTGTGGAGACGATAACTGACGAACGAATGGACCGATTCGAACGAAATTTGGTACAAAAATCACAATCCGTATGCACTGGAAGCCTATAGTTTTTATACGCAATCGAATGTTCAAAACCCCCCTAAATTTTTAAGTGAAATTTTGAAAACATCGTCAAAAAATCAAAACCGCTAATAAAATTACGTAAATAGACATTTATTATGTAATTTTTCATTAGAAAACGATTGACATAAATTTTAGAACGCTAACATGAACCGTTCTCGAGATATTGCACATTTTTCAAAAAAATTATCAAAAAGTTATATAAAATAAAAGAAATATTTCTTATTGAGATACATGTTCTCTTTTCATATCTAATACCATGCGATAAATTGGGTGACATCATTCTCGTGGATCTCGCTCGTTCCATTCATGAAAAAAGATATTTTGAGTAATACTTTTGTATTTGAACTGCAATAGTCATTTATCTGCTGTACTATGAATAACTTATTTCTCCGTCCATAACGCTTGGCGAGATTTTGGAGACGAATTTGGCGGAATGTCGCCAACTTGGCGACACTCTTAATTGTTGCCAAATTAACAAAAATCTCGCCAAATTGATAAAAATGACGCTAAATCAATGAAAATGACGACTAATTGAAGAAAATTCAATATCTTGGGCCGAATATAAGTATCTACTAAAAGAATAACATTTTTTTTTTTTACTGTGAAAGGAGTAAATTCATTGCATTATATAAGGAAAGTCATGTGTTGCCCACATCAGATTTTTTAAAATATATACGCTTTAAAATATTAAAAACAAATAATTTACGAGAACAGTGCACTTGATAGACAAAATATGTGTCTGTTTCGAACTCAGCATAATAAGATTCGTATAAAACAGTCAATATTTTCCAAACAAGAAAATGCATAAGGAAATAGAACAACGTAAGAAAGCATAAATAACACAAAAATGCAGCATGCAGTTGTGAAATGGGTAATTTCTCTTCTTTACTTGTTGGTTGTGTTGCACTGACGTAGGGGGATCCAGCATATATTCAAAAGAGCTCTATACTACATTATTGTGCTGTTTGTGCTTAGTTACGTTGTCCTACCTTACCTTATCCTTTGCACAAAGTGTATTTTACTTATTGAAGTCCTTGTGTAATCAATTGTTCAAATAATTTTCAAGTTTTTTTTTTTAATTTTTACTTTCCTTATATACATAATGTATAAGGAAAGTATTGCGACGGGCTCGAAAATTCGAATTAGAGTTTTCGACGGGAGAGCACGTTTCAAGCATCCCCGATCACGAATCGAGCATTTTTGAAGTGATGACTGTGTATGTGTGTGTGTGTGTCAGTGAGTCTGTGGAGACGATATCTCACGAACGAATAGAGCGATTCGAATGAAATTTTGTACAAAAATCACAATCCGTGAATACTGGGAGCCGATTGTTTTAAAACACAATCGAATGCTCAGAACCCCCCTATATTTTCGAGTTAAATTTTGAAAAAATCATCAAAATATCAAAGCCTTTAGTAAAGTTACGCAAATAGGCATTTCTTATGTAATTTTTCCTTAGAAAACGATTGATATAAACTTTAGAACGCTAACGTGAACCGTTCTCGAGATATTTCACATTTTTCAAATAAATTCATCAAAAAATCCCATAAATTAAAAAAAAATATTAACTGTTAAGAAACATGTTCACTTTTCATATGTAATATCATGCGATAAATTGGGTGACATCATTATCGCGGATCTAACTCGTTCCATTCACGAGAAAAGATACTTTGAGTAATACTTTTGCATTTGAAAACGAATAGTCATTTATCCGCTGTAAAAATAACTTATTTCTCCGTCCATAATACTTAGAGAGATTTTGGCGACGAATTTATCGGAATGTCGCCAACTTGGCGACATTTTTAAATGTTGCCAAATTAACGAAAAGCTCGCCAAATGGATAAAAATGACGCTAAATCAATGAAAATGACGACTAATTGAAGAAAATTCAATATCATGTAAAGAATATAAGTATCTAATATAAAAATAACATTTTTTTGTCTGCAAAATCAGTAAATTCATTGCATTATATAAGGAAAGTCATTTGCTGCCCACATCAGATTTTTTTATTTTAGTTTCCGGCGTATTACTTTAAAACAAATTGTTAAACCTATTTCTATAAAATGAGCTCAATACTCTTGCATTATTATAGGTAGAAACGCATCGTTATAAATAGAATCCAAATGCACTTGTTTGTCCTTTTAAAATTCAATCAACGCACTTCTTGAACCTCCAAACGGCGGGTCTTACATTTAAATGATCCTAGTATAACTCAAATAAGCATGCTTACCTTACACGAGCGTTTAAACTTAATTAAGTTCGTATTCCTAAAATCTTAATATTCAGCTAGCATTAAACTACCGTGACAGCAATATCTATCTATTCTTATTAAACTTCAAGATTTCTAAAGCAGTTTAAGTGTAAACAAGGTTTGAATTTGCAATTAGTCTAAAATCTTTAAAATCTATTGTTTAAAAAATTCCACTGAATATTTGCTGCAAGATGTCCTGTTTAAATTACAAAAAACGTTTTTAAGTTAAATAAAAATAATTATTTTAAATTAATTTCTTAATTGAAATTTGTAGAAGTACCATGTCTGAAAATATTGTGAAAATTAATAAAACATTTTAAGGTATTTATTCTTAAGTAATTAAAGTGATTACATGTCAACATCAATAATGCATTAAATCAAAGACAAAAAATCGTTGATTAAAATGCCATTTAATAAAAACCGTCCTTTATGACGCACAAATATTAAAAAACGTCAAAGTGCTTTCGGGTATTATCGTATCGGGTATGATAACACCCTTCATGAAGGTCATCTGTCAATGTTTTGAGAATAGCAGCCGCTGTTTTGTTGTTGTTGAGACCCAGACCATCCGACCTACCAGAAAGATGTAAGGTAACTGTTTGGACGGCCGGGAAGTGCCACCCAATTTTGACCATGACCCAGTGGGGGAGGCATCCACAGGGACCGTATCCTCTACTACCAACCTCTCGGAAGGACTTACGGACCCACATGTATAACGTGATCGTACTCCGCGTGAACACGGCGGCAGTTTTGGCAGTGGCGGGAATCGAACCCGGACCTACCGCGCGCAATTCCCGCGCGCTAACCACTGGGCTGCTGCGCCCTAGCCTCTGTTTTGTGAAATTATTTTCAGCAGTATTTTGAGAATAATATCGCTTATTTTGTGAAATTAGTGGAGCATTTAAGTGCTGTTTGATTCTATATTGCTCATGTTTATTTTGTACTTGTGAATAAACGTAAGTTATCCAGAAACTTGGACTCGTTTTTGTATCCTATGTACACACCCACGATTCTGTGGATACGTTGGTAATAATATCGTATTTATGCATACGTTTCTAACATCAGGAAACTTTAAAAATGTTAACAAAATAGTTCCGTCAGTATTCCATCAGGAAAACTTGAAAATTTTGAGTCTCTTTAATACACAAATTTAATATGCCGCAGATTGGTCACGTAAGAATTACATATTAATTAAGTAAACGAACTAAATAAATATTTCTGAAAAACCTTCATAAAAAGATTCCGGTTGAAAAAGAACAATTTGTCGCCGCTGGGCAAAAATGGAACATTTCTGACTTTCGCATGATATATTTCTATTCTACTAAGCCAGTTATTTTTGTGGACATTATTGAACCAGAATCAAAACTGTTCTTATATCTTTCATTTATTGAATGCATTTATTGTATTTATAGTTAAATAGATGAGAATATGAAATAATAAATATAAAGGAATTCTAAGCGAAATTCTTTATAAAAATGAGCATAGTATTCATCTTACTTAATAAAGAAAATTGTATGTCTGTGTGTGTGTGTGTGTGTGCGTGTGTCTGTGTGTGCGTGTATGTACGTGTGTGTGTGTGTGCGCGTGTGTCTGTGTGTACGTGTATGTATGTGTGTGTGTGTTTGTGTCTGTGTGTGTGTGTTTGTGACATTATTGAACCAGAATCAAAACTGTTCTTATATCTTTCATTTATTGAATGCATTTATTGTATTTATAGTTAAATAGATGAGAATGTGAAATAATAAATATAAAGGAATTCTAAGCGAAATTCTTTATAAAAATGAGCATAGTATTCATCTTACTTAATAAAGAAAATTGTATGTCTGTGTGTGTGTGTGTGTGCGTGTGTCTGTGTGTGCGTGTATGAACGTGTGTGTGTGTGTGCGAGTGTGTCTGTGTGTACGTGTATGTATGTGTGTGTGTGTTTGTGTCTGTGTGTGCGTGTATGTATGTGTGTGTGTGTGTTTGTGCGTGTGTCTGTGTGTACGTGTATGTATGTGTGTGTGTTAGTTTGTGTGTCAGTGTGTGTGTGTGTCAGTGTGTGTGTGTGTGTGTCAGTGTACGTGTACGTGTACGTGTATGTGTGCGTGTGTGTCAGTGTATGTGTGTGTATGTATGTGTGTGTGCGTGTGTGTGTGGAGTCTGTAACGGCAAATCGTACGATCATGGTATTTGGTACACATATACTTCAGGATCCGAATGGGTGCTTCTCGGCGTTATTTATTTTAAATTTCGATTTACGTTTTTTGTTATTATATTATGTTTCAGACCGATTTACAACGATATTAAGCAATATTTACACAAATCTATTCCTTAACGCGTTCCGTAGCAGCGCAGGATTATTTTACTATACCGACATCTTACTTCCTTAGCTCTAGTTAAGAGACCACAAAAAGCAAAGTTTTTTAAATAAATACACTATGATGTGAAACAAGCTGAACAAAGGTTCAGTCGAATCGGCACCAGATTTGACATTATACTTGAACAGTGTTTTTGACCCATAAATTCATCAATTTACGATTTAACACGTAAGAGAATCACAGAATCTGGATGAGAGGAAATCGCACTACAGGCCTATCCTGAAGAAACAACGCCAACAGTCAATCAAGACCGTCCCTAAACCAACATAGGGTCAAAGCAAAGCCAATCAAGTGACGGGGCCATAAGATAGACGCGTTTTCTCCGAAGCCACGGAAAAAAATAATATTTACCTAACCCGAAACAGAGGACTGGCAGACATGTGAAAGTATTCGAGATGTGAAGACTGGTGAAAGTATTCAAAATATGAGAAATGTAAAAATATTCGAAGTGTGCAGAATTGTAATAAAAGTTCGTGAGAAACATAATGGTAAAAACCCAGACATGAAATGTGGAGTCAAACAGACTCGCTTGCTATTTAAGTGCAAAAGTCAATGAATTTAATATGTACAGAAGGTATGCATGAACAACACATATTTAAAACAAATGGGTCGAGAAAAGAACTAGTAACTATTAATAATGAAGTAATTCTGTCTCACAATATTACCCCCTAAGTATTTATCACTTAAGATTAAATGAGTTTTCTGTAAAATGTATTGCTTCTAGGTGTCATTTGTTATACCATTTGAATGCTACTGAATAAAATTTTATAAATAAAAAACTAAATGGCATAGGTAATGACCAATAATTACTTTTCAGATTAAGTAAACTCTCACTGTAAAGTTGAATTTCGTGGTTTAATCACGGTAAACAACGCAGTGTGCGCAAATGACCAATTCAATAAATAAAGGGTAATGTTTAAAACAGTAACAAATAGCTATTTTTATCACAACATGTTTGATAATTTTTATTTTTCGCATTATCCATTATTTTTCGTTCCACTAGCTACCATCGTTCCAAACGTATTCTGCCCATTTACAACTTACCCGGGCACCCAGCACATACTATGCAAGAAAACCATTCCTTTGTCTCCCTTATGCACAAATATTTCGCAATATCCAGAATTCACTACAGTTGTCTAGATATATTGTCTTTATTTAATGCGTTTCACCACATCGGCGATAAGAAGCATTCTCACGTGTCTAAGTGTTTGCAAAATCCCTCGCATTTGTTCAGTCGGACAAAATTGATGAAAATCTTGACTGATGAACGGAAGTGTGTTATGATCTGTAAGACAAAATAAATGGCCATCTCCACTGCAGCATATCCATTCGCTATCGGGGATTATGCGTTATTTCGCACTTGACAGCACTTAAACGTCTGAATGAATTGCTTCTTGACAATCAATGAATAGCTATTGCGACGTTGTAAGTAAAATTAATGAAGAGTATATTACATATTCGAGATTTGGAATCCTATTGAAGATCCTGACATGAGCACTAACTTTTCAATATGCGTTTATAGGAAATATTTTTCAATATATTATTATATAAAAAGAATACTGATAGTTATATTATCTATGCAACATTATTAAGGTTATCTTGTGACCTAAAGTAAACCATTTCTAACTTTTATTATTTTTACATTCCCTACAGTAGATGGTCATGTAAAAAGTAAATATTGAAATGAGGTCCAAAATTGGAAATCGATTTTTTAATAAATTTACGCGATTTCTGCACTGTAGAACAGGAATAAACTATAATTAGAGAAGCTCATGTTTGTATGTTGAAGACCCAGATCGTCCGACTCATCCAAAGACTTGAGCAACCATTTGGACGGCAGGGAAAGACATGTTTGTATGTGTGCCTTTTTGTTTGTGTATATACGTCATATCTGTCTACTTGTGTGTCTGTGCAATGTGACTATGAATCCAATGTACTGCTATGAATCCAATGTACTGCTATGAATCCATCATGAATTCTCTGTAACTTGCCGATATAATTCAGAATTTTCATGGTATTTTTAGGTAAGTTATTTATGCGATATACTTATACTGGTTAAAGTTTGGTCCGATTTGGAAAAAGAAAACCGGTCAATTTTACTTTCCCCACATTACATGGTAATGTACAGGGAAAGTATTGGAACCGTATCGAAAACCTCAACTCGACTTTTCGTCGGATCTACACGTTTCGAGAACTTTAGAACACGAAAAACTATTTTTATGTCTGTGTATGTGTGTCTCTGTCTGTGGAATGTATATATCTATTGTAGCTACAAAACTAGTTAACTAAATTTCGCAAATTTGGTAGATTAGTCACTTATGAATTACCCAGATGCTGATTAGTACGATTCAGAAAAAAATAACATTTTCTTTTCAAAATGGCCCTCTAAAATAGTTTGCATTTAAAATAAAAAACTACGTATGGATAACGTATCAATTAGACGCCTGTTTCATGCGTAACGTTTTATACGTGACGTCAAAAAGAATAAAACCAACCCCATAATTCTAGGACTTACCATTCTCGAGATATTTCACTTTTTTCGCATTTTTGCCGCGTCGCCATTGAAAATACATACAGTCGCCAAATGAAACCAAAAACTGTATTAAAACTTTAAATTCAGTCTAGTTTCAATCAACAGTCAGTTATTTTCTGCAATTAAATTCAGTCTAATGAATTGTGAAAGAAAAAAAAAAGGAAAATGAATTTGAGTCTATAGGGAAATTTATATGATGCCGACATAATATTTTTTTCGGATGACACGCAAGATTCATCATATTTCGAAATGAAATACCAAATATAATTAAATGCATTAATTAAATTGTTTTATTCAAAATGCGATTTAATAACAGAACAAATAAACACAACGTTATATCTCTAAAATAAGCCGGTCACGAGATATTTGACTGAGGTTTTGGGAGTAAGTGACTTTCTAAAATATACAATGTAGCCTAGAGAAAAATGTTTTAAAAATGAATATATTCAGCATATGTTATTTTAAGAGATAAAACTTAAATTAATCTATTGTCGAATATATGAAGAAAAATAAACATTGCAGAGTCCACAAAGACGATAAGAGCTTGCACTTCCATCCTAGTGGTTCAACGATAGAGCGTTGGTAACATTTCGAAGATATGTGGTTTGAATCCCAGTTGCAAGTTTTTTTACAATGGCATCCAAACAAATTGACCCTGTAGGTTAGTGCAAACATGTCGTTGGTCTATGACCCTAGTATGACGGACACAAAATCAGTGAACTCTGGTATATTGAGCGCCAAATTCAACATCGGGAAGTCAACGACCCAGCAGAAAAGTAACTTGGTAGATAAAAATAACAGCAGGAGGCTAACCTGAGCTAATAATAGCAGGCTAATAGGAGGTGGTCATTCATATTATCAGTTGAACACCAATCTGGCATTAGAAGGCCTTGAATTCCACTTCAACGATAAACATATGCAATTCCGTTCCGGTAGCTTAAGAATAGAGCGTCGGTTGACCAAACCAAAGATCCATGGTTCGATAGTGAAAGACCCAGGACAACCAGTTCACCCTAGGGTATGAGCAGCTGGTTGAGTGACCGACATGAGTCGATAGTAATACATTTCTGTAGTGAAACAAGTTCTGTAGTGAAACACACAGGAGGGCTTATAAAGGGCTTCATCCTTGTGACGGGCTCACAACGGGTTAGCCCTATAACTTTCAGAATCCACGAAATTTAAATATACCACATAAGACGACGACATACTATATTTAGAATTTTTTGTTACTCGGGTTCTCGAGTTATTCCTGAAAGAACCGAACATTCCTATGGCGGGCCCAAAACCAACAAAATCGATTAGGCTTGACGAACTTCTGAACCCATCTTCGAAATGAGTCCATGATAGCACAGTTATGTTTATCTATAGCAAACTTACAATGCCCGTGTAATACAATGGGAATAAAAGCCATTGCATTGTCTATAGCTGTAAAATAGACAAGATGTCGCCAAACCCCAGACATGAAAATATCAATTTTTATAATGGGGCGAACAGTAAGTTTATGGCCAAATTATTAAATTTTAACCTCGTAGCACCACGTGCGCTTCATGATGTAAGCAAGGCTGCAAGACATAGGAAATGATCTAATGAAGCTAAACATAAAACTCCACCTACATGACTAAAACCCATGGGAGAATGAATCGACAAAGCCAATGAGATGAAGGGGGAAGCACACAGGGTAAACCTTGCAACATTTTGTGAAAAGGATCATTAAGTTTTTGGTGTTCTAGAGAAAGATGTTTCTATTAATTTAAGTTCAATCTATGATTCTACATTACAGTAGATGCTTCCACATACTTCGAGTATGCTGGATGACTTTGATAAATCGATGTTTGCTCCTGTTTAAAACGATGGCATGACAATGAATGTCGCGCATCAAGTGTGCAGTCTCGTTAACCTATAAAAGCAAATGCTCCTTAGAAATGTATTGCGTACAGATTTTTAGTAAAAAGTTCCAATATGACTGTGTGGGGATTCTTTATGCAAATCTTTGAAGTTCAGTGTAGAGGAAGCCCACTCTCGTGGTTGGCCAGATCTATTTATACGGCGGAAAAATATCAGATCTATTTATACGGCGTTTCGGTAGGAAAAAAGGAGTGTTTAGCATATTCGGTAAGGAAAGCCATGTTACGAAATTAGCGTGTGTTGTGGATATCAGAAATGATCATCGTCTTCATATAGTACGTTATCACATCAATTAGTTTATAGTCTATGAAATTCAGTAATGAGTTAGGATCAAATTAGATCAGTAACGTCCCTGGTAAAATCTTATACGGTTAGCTGTGTAGATGTGTATATAGATTTGTTTGTAATGCCATTTATGTTTGAGTTCCAGCGAGATAGATGCGAATAAAATAGTTAATATGTTAAGTGTCGCGATTAATTCGTCGAATCATGATCGTTAGGTAAAATGGAAGTATATTTCACTTAGATATTGAAGTAGATAAAAATAACCTTAACAGTGGCCCTCCGAACAGAGGAATACTTTATAACTGGACAAAAAGTTCATTCCCAACCAGATTCACCAAAGATGAACCAGGTAACATTTTACATGCAATATTTGAGGAAATAATAGAAGGCTGACCTTTAGCCAGTAGCTAATTTACCAAATCTGTAATATTCTCTCACTGTATCACAATATAAACGGCTCCAGGCAAAATATTTACCTGTAACTACTATGTTAATAACTGATGAATTTTGTAAATGATATTTATGATGAAATTAATATTGAGCAAATTTAGTATGACTAATAATAAGAATATTCTAATAAATTTTAATTTGCCAAATTTTGTCTCGCCACTTGAGTGAGTTAAGTTGCATTTATATTTATTAATCAGTTGCTTTTTAGGAACACTGGACAACATAGTAATTTAACTTGATTGGTTATTGCAGCAAAAGATCAACAGTCTTCTGATTTTTATACGTCAGAACCCCATCAAATAAAAGTGACCGCAAAGGCGTTACTGAAGAACTTAACAAGTGAAGATAACAAACTCTACAACACAACGTGATAGACGAAAAACGTGAATTACAAGTAGAGCATTGTCTATTAAGTAGAAATTGACATCAGGAACCGAACGAAATGCGCATACAAAAGACAAGAAATCCAGTCATATTAATGGATGCTAGATTCGCAGCCACGTACGTCACAATACTGTCAAACATTGTCGAATGATTCCTAACGGTATACAAGTAATGCCATTCACATAACATCCATCTGTGAGATGAAGGGAAAACTCAACATGTAAATCTTCCGTACATGGGAGTGTTGTTTATTTTAGCATTCTTGAATAGAAAATCAATTCCCCATCAACCCTAATGTGTCAAATAAATATCTTCTATAGCAGTTTTTTTTTATCGATTTCTACTCTAATGAGTAATGTTCTGCAATTGTTAATGTGGCGATTTTGTCAATCTGGCTTTCTTGAATTCTGTATCGTAACGTTTTAATCTCTCCGTTAGAGATGCTACAATCACTTTTATTTGATAGGACAAGGACACTTTAGTACAGATAGACCTAACGTGTACACTTGCGAAGCTATCCTTACAACGTTATTATTTTGTTTAAGGACTGTATTTTCATAGGTAGTATAGCCATATAGACTTTAAACACATAGACAAATGGATGTAGTATTGACGTATAGCCAGACTGATCTGTTGTATAGTTTACACTTTACATCGCGCAGTAGGGGAGATCCTGTTAGTGATGTTACTAGTAAGTAACGTTTAAGGACTTAACGTTAAGGAAAGACAAAATTAAAGGCAACGTTTAAGGAGGAAGTTAAGGAAAATGAAGGGTTCAGAGCGATCTAAGATATTTGTGCTGCCCATATGCAAATTTTTCCACAAAAAAATTTTAAAAAATGAATGTATTCTATTCTCATTATAATAATTGTACATCATAAGTAAATTATGGCAAATTAAACCGACTTTTATTATAAATCCGGAAACAATTTTACACAAAATATCCATTACATGCAACATATAAATAAAAATATTTCTCAAAATTGGAAAAACGTGGGGCCGTATCAGGCGCGACATGGAAGCTAGAAACGAGGTCTCAAAATTATAATTCCCCAAGCTAATTTTTTAGAGGTGAGTAAACATCCCCCCCCCCCGAAAAAAAAAGGAAAATGTAAACCCAACAAAAAAGCAATTCTTATATGCTTTTGTTTTAGGGACCAAAACTAAAAATTGACCATCGAAATATTAGTTTCCCCCAAAATAAGTTTTTTTTTCTTTTTTTTTTTTTGGGGGGGGGGGGGGGGGGGCTTTTTTCATATATCTACTTAAGGGGCTAAAATTCTTAGTTACGCCACTGGATCTCAAATGCTCAGTAATAACATTTTTAGAAATAATATATAAACTCTAACTATTTCTTAAAGAGACTATAATGCGTGTCAAATCGTTTTGCTCATTTAAACTGTGATAAGTATTTTATTGATTCCTTAAATATTCTCCACTTCCCAATAACTTCCTAGACGCATGGAATCATCCCAAAATATTTAAGAGAAAATTAAGCATTAACATTTCATATGCGCTTGAACAATCATTTATTTCAGTGGCGTAATAAACCGAGAACAATAAATTCATCATGACACCACGTGAATAAATTGTTTTACGAATAACAAAAGACGATATTGAATGAAACATTGGGGACCATAAGTGTACCAGACGGATAACTTTATATTTCCTGGAACATAAAAGTATTTCGAAATTTATTATATTTGGAAAGTGGTAGTTGCAATGAGTGTAATTAAATTTTACTTTTATCGGATTCGGTAATAAGGGAAAGAAAGATTTAGGGAATACTTTATCAGAGTTTTCCTGGTAGAGTTTGACATTAATGGCTGAATAAAACATATTTAATGGACTTTGTTTAAATGGAGCTTTCTTAAAAAAAAATTATGACAATTTTGCTTCATATTAAACGTTTTTAAAACGTGTTCTATGTCAGAATTTTTGAAATATTACTCTAAATAAATTGTTCGTGACGGAAACTTTTAAAATTAAAGATCCGTAAAATATTTATAACAAGAAACTTAAGTGACTTCATATGAGGGCAAGTGTACACTTAATTTTTGACGGATTAAGCAACTTTATTCTGTTTTACATACATATTTCGTACAGTCATGCGAAGTTTCGGATGAACTGGGAGGGACATCTCCAAAACCGGAAATGGAATTATTTAGTGAAACCTCCGAACCCCTCTATAATTCAATGCTGGATCGATATCAGTCTTCAGCTAAGCTCTAATTAGAGCCAATCCTTCTACAGAAATATATGCTTAAAGGGCATTTTTGAAACCAGAAGTGAAAAATATGAGAAGTGGAAATCCTTATCGACCCATAACCTCTCCGTCGCCACCACCATTTTTCGAAATTCCTTGCAGAATTAATATCAGACATTATTTAAGTTTATCAATAGCCAATCTTGGGAAATAAATGTTAAAAGATGTGTCTTAACCGGAAGTGAAAGTCCTTAGTGAACCCCTCAACCTTATCTAAAATATGTTAAATTCAGATCAGTCATCATCTGGGCTCTATCTGCAACAAATAGTGAGAAATAGATGTGCAAATGAAAAATAATTCCCCAAAACAATAATATGGCAAAATGTTTGTCTCAAAAAACAACAAAAAATATTATTCACCAATAATAAAATAGTAAATATGTGTATTAGATGCGAATACAATAATATGACGTTTTCAAACATTGAGAAACTGAAGCTTTCTAAGTTAGGTTCTCATTTCAAGTTAAATCACCGTCATCAATAACGAAGTGACACATCTATGCGATATTTTATCAAGTTAAACAATGTTCGGATTATGAGTCCACACTCTCTCATACATTCATATAACATAGTGTTTAGTTCTACATGCCGCAAACATAAGCAACATTAAATAAATTTGATGCGCTCAGCAAACACATGACTCAAATACATTTTCTCTCCATGTTTTTCATAATCCATTAATTTCAGCTCAATTGCACACAATAACACGAATAATAATTTGAAATTACACCGAATTTGACGTTTTAATTCAAATTCTGTTTTCATTTGTCGAGTGGAAGTATATTCAAAGGCGACGTTGCAAAAATGTGAGAAAATTAAAATCACTCGAAAAGGGTTAGTTCTGTTGTTGTTGTTATTACAAGACCAGCAGAGCTAGATCAGGTCCATGACATTATACACCCTAAAGAAATCCAGCATCAACAACGGACTGGCAGCAAGATCACGCGAGAAGAACCCCAGGCACGCAAGAATATGAACAGGGGAGGCCTGCTCAGAAGAACACTTGGTGCAGACTTCAAAGCACATAGAGCCCTCAGTATATTTCATAGATCTGAGATGCCCGCTGAGGAAGCGAGTAAGAGTAGTTTGATCCTGCCTATTACAACCAAATGCCAGAGAACCACTCGGTCGGTACCCCTGATACCAGAGGTGCACTGGTGGAAAAAGCCAGGTGTTTTTGTTTTTGCATTTTGTCCTGGAGAAAAGTTCCATAAAGGTGAGAGGCTCAGAAGACACCGAGGCAACACAAGCACCCGCCTTGGCCAGGGTGTCCGCGATCTCATTTCCCTCGAGGTCAACGTGAGAAGGAATCCACTGTAGGTGGATCCGATGAGACGAGGAAAGTCGTTTCAACTTTTTAAGAATACTCATTTTTAAGAACTCCTATATTATCCCTCACACTATGCCAATTGGCCAAGTGTTGGGCAGAACTCCTGCTATCAGACAGGATCCAGATTTCATTTGTCTGAGTGAGTGACACAAGCGAACCAAGGCCTTCATCTATGGCTATTAGTTAACTACGAAAAACAGAACAGAAGTCAGGATTCCTCCTTTGAATCTTTACTTCCTGGTTTTATGATTTGATGTGAATTCCACTACCAGCACCATCACGATCGTTCGTGCTACCATCCGTATACACCCGAACAGCGCCCGCTGGAATATCATTAATTCTTTCGAGAGCCAGTTGCCTTAAATAAACAGGAAGATCAGTCTGCTTATTCACATGAACAGGAAGGTCAGTATGGAAAAAGGGTTAGTTCTAGAGCTGTGTGCTTGGACTTATTATTTTCGTCGTCACATATTATATATACAAGGATTTAAAGTACATATTTGAGCATGAACAGTCTTTTATTTTTGATTTTGACGCTTTTTGCAAACCATTTCACAAAGACAGGCAAGTTACTCTTTTCCGAATCGTACCCAAATCTAATCAGCCCCAGGGTAAACTACTAGTGAATTATTTATCAGCCGATACATGAAATGGTATCAAAATATCAAGCTATTTGCCACGAATATGTTAATCTCTATCGTGACATACAGCCACTTCCGTTCAGAACGTTTATGTACACTTCGAAGACGACTTTACATCAGTTAACCTCTATCTGGCAAAATGAATTCATCGTGTTCTGGAAGCAACTGTAAACTACTTCTGATTTTTTCTGTAGGAACTACCATTGACCACTATATTTCTATCCACAGAATCCGCTTATAGGGGTGCAGTTAAAATCGCTCTCCTACTGCAGATAACAGTATCCATGAACCAGTTTCGTATTTTTGTGTGCTCGTCAAAATAGAAGAGCGAATTCCTGCAATGGTACCAAAAATCATGCTGTCTGCCACAAATATGTTAATATCTATGGTGATATACAGCTACTTCCGTTAAGAACATTTCTGCCCTCTTCGCTGCAACTGTAGACCAGTTAAGCTCTATTCCTGACAAAATAAATTACTCGTGTTCTCGAAGCAGCTGTAAAATACTTTGAATTTTTTCTGTAGGTACTGCCATTGAATGTTATATTTTTATAGGAGTATTCGCAAAGTCAAAATCACTATCCCATTGCAGATAAAAGCATTCATGAACCGGATTCGTATTTTTATGTGGTCGTCAACATAGAATAATGGATACATGGAATGGTAACAAAAATATGAAAACCTCTATAAAGACAGACAATTTAAATTCTGCAACCAGCAGTGCATTTGAACTAAAGCTATACAAGACTACAACGGTCATGTTCATGTTTACAAAAACCGTCTGTAGGGATTGGTCCCAAAGCTAGAATTACGCTTTCATTGCAGATAACAGATAAACCTCTATGGATACTATAATCTGCAATGATTTCTATATTTTTACTGTAATGAACTAGTTTAGAATGTAAAATGCAGTGCAAATAAAGATAAATAAGCAAATGTACGTTTCAAAAAACATTCGGATTCCTTTCTTCACTGCAGTAAGTCTTAAACGCCCAATTAAGTTCAAGACTGTGGGTCGCCTAAACTCAAAATATCTACGTGACAAATTCTAATATTGCAGCATTATCCACTGTGATTGAATCAAAATTAAACTTGAAAATGAAAAAAACTTGAAAATATGATGTTTCTTCAATTTTTCTAGGACGTCGTGAGCCAGTCATTATGGATTGTGCATAGAGCCACCTACTTATATTTTATTACGCAATCCTACTTATGCAATCTCATTAATTAAAAATAATTTATTTCAAAATTAAGGCCTTTTTTAGATATTTCAGGCAAACTAAAATAAAAATTAGCATATGTAGACTTCCCTGGAGACACTTTGTACCTACCGAAGCTTCCCATTTTGTTCTCCAACTCATGAATATTAATCATTTGCTTTTAAAATACCGATAATTATATGCTAGAAACTATTGACTGTTATAAAATACATCTTTTTTTAATCTTTTGCAGAGTCTCTATGGTAATAAAAATACGTGTCTTTGACTCCACGTTTGGAATTTTCCATCTTTATATTGTATTACATGTAATTATTTGAAAAAGATTGGTTAGGAAATAAGCGTTTTGATTTCCGTATTTAATTCTAAATTATAAGAAACAGGCATACAATATTTAACCAATAATATATAGAGTGTTTCAGAAAGAGCGTCTGAAAGGAATAAAATTCAACATTTAATCGTAAAAGTAAAGTAAAATATAAAAAATTATCAGTAAACAGAGAAAATTTTAACTTTGAAAGTTGCACTTTCCTTGAAACTAATACTTTTATAAAAACGAAAAATTCAATTTTTTGTACAACCCCAATAAAGAAATGTCAATTAATAAACATTTTTCCGTGGCTAATTAGGGTGAAAGAAATGTACCCTGTATCTTTTGATGAAATATTCGCTGCGATGCTCCACTAACTGTTTTTAGGTGTTTTTCGTTCGATTGAAAGGAACCGGCTACGAATCAATTGTTGAAATAAAATGGTAGAACATTTCAATTGGCAGTTTTCTTGTTTTAGAGCCAATTATTCACATTTGAAGTTCTGGGAAATGAAATAAGCGAAAATAAATTTCAATTATCACCATCTCAGCGAATATTTCAACAGAATGTACTGGATCAATTTCTTTAGACCTAAGTAAGAGCGATGCAAATGTTGCCAATAAAATTTTGTTAATGGGGGGGACGTAAACATATTAAATTTTACATTCTTATGGTATTATTAGTTCCGGGAAGTGTAACTATCATAGATACATTTTCCTCTATTTACTTATTGTTTTTCATATTTTACTTTACTTTTACAGCCAGTCGTTGATTATTATGTATATCTTTCGGGCATCCTTTGTGAAACATCCGGTACTTACTTTTTTTAAAGAAAGTTGATTTAGAAATCTGAGTATCATCAATAAAACGTGCCCGTTGCATGTTTTATTTTATTATTTCTTACATACAGTTAAAGGCATAACCATATGCGTAGATTTGTAGAAAAAGTTGGGGGGGACATAGTGCTGTATTTAGGGGGTTAACAGGTTCGAGTCCGCCCTCCCAGGATTTTTTTCGCTCTCTTTATATGACAAGCAACATATTGTAATGGGGAGGGGGCGGTTACAGCATCTCCTCTTGAACACAAAACCTTTTTAACTTTGTGTAGAATAATATGCATGGATATATATACCATGGTAAGCAAACGTTCAACTTAAGCAAAACATTAATTTATATGGTAAAAAAGTGCTACTGAAAGCCACTAGCATTAATATTTACAGATAAATATCACAGTTTTGTTGCAATGGAAAATAAATCTACAAATAGGAAAATAATGAAAGCAATATATCAAATTAAGAATGTTCTAATGAACGCCCCTTTGGGACTAGAAAATAGAATCTTACTACAGGGTCGAGTCACTTTATTGTTGCCATCCCCTACTTTTGACGCTAACAGCGCATAGCCAATGAAAGAAGTGTCACGTATCGTGAGCTGGCTAGGTGGGTGTATGAGGTGTACTGTAAGCATTCTGAAAACATATCACTCGTTTCTTCCATGGCTAAAAAACACGATTTTTCAGATTTGGAATAAGTGACGATTATCGGGTTGCGGTCCAAAGGTGGCAATATTTCTAAATCAGGCCAGTTTGTGAACCGTTCGCGTGCTGCTGTGGTTAAAGTGTATCACAATGGAGAAATGGTGCAATTGATAATAAACGATGTGGAAACTGCCCGAGCACCACGCGTCATTGATTGAAGAGGTGAAAGTTGGCTCCGAAGGTTCGTGAGGGCCGATCGCCACGCTGTAGTGGAACAACTCATTTGCCGAAAAAACTAAGGGGCTACCGGAAGTTCATCTCATACAACAGTTCAGTGAACCGTGCGTATTGGCACCCCGAAGCAGACGGATGATCACTGCACCTACGCTAACGAAGGTGGATCAACAGAAAATGCTAACATTTACACGGCAGTATCGGAATTTAATCTCCGCTGATTGGCGAAAGATTGATTACCTTCTCCGTTCTCTAAATCACTTTTATGCTTCATCGAATGGATGGACGTTGTTGTCGTATAAGGCGTGAAAGATCGAAGAACAAACACTCATTAACCATTGCTGGAAGAACACAAAACGTTGAGGGTCTAGGGACTATTTCCGTGGCATTCTGTGTGGAGTCTGGGTGCGCTATGTGGTGAGGTGAATTTTTTTTTTTTTTTTTTTTTTTTTTTTTTTTTTTAATTCAATTAACGTGGCAACAACAGATCGAAATCCAGTTACAGTAGCCACACAAGCCTCCATGCCTTATTCGGGATTCGAACCCGAGCCCTCTAGACAGCAGCCGAACACGCTATCCACTACACCACCTGGGCGGCAAATTTTACACATAATTACAAAAAAAATTTTACACATAAATACAAAAATAGAACACATAAATACACTAAATATTACTCACCAATAGTTTCACTCAGCTCAACCGCGTTTTGTATAGTGGGGTCCGATTGGACCTAAGTACATTGCATTCCCTAATTAAAGAGTCACTTCCTTCTTGTGGCCATTTAACAATTTATTAAAAGAACACATGAAATCTCAATGAACACTAATAACAAATATACACAATTACAGTTACTTCCCAATTACCCAGCTTGACCTCAGGGTGTACGGTTAATTTTACATTAATTTGATTTTTTTTTAATTATCCAAATTTTGCATTTAATTGCCTTTAAAGAAAACAAAATTCATTGGGCAAATATCCCACGAAGTTTAAAGTTACCCTTAAAACACTGTAGGTCACATCAAAATACTGTTACACATTACTTATAAACCATTTACAATCAAATGTAATTCTCCATACCTTCATTACAGAAGAAATGACACTCAAATGTGTGCTGGCAGCAATCCCTCTGCACATTGGAAATGGGTGGCAATATTAGTTGAATGGCAAGTTCAGTATTGGTCATTTCATAAATATTACTGTCAGTCTGAGCAGCTCGATTGAGGTTAAACAGGTGAGGTTAAACAGGTCTGGATCAATAGCATCGTAGTGGTGCATACTTGATGCAATTAATACAGCTTTATTTTTCTTTAGACAATAAGGCACCAAAGTGCATTCGTATTGAAATCTAAAAAGATAACTTTTCTCTTTCCTTGTTTTCTTTGGTAAAAATTCGGGAGGTAACTCCCGCTTGTTCTTCTTCAAGGTACCTACTAGTGTAAATTTTTTTCCTTTTGCAAGGTTTCCATCAGTCGAAAACTTGTATACCAGTTATCGGTTATGATATTCCGGTTAGTGCCTTCAACTGGCTGGACTAGTCGGAGAACAATATCTTGGCCAGTATTCTTGAAATTGTACGGCCCTTCGGGTTGTTGTCCTACGTATGGTTCAATATTGTACGTATATGCAGTCTTTGCATCAACCAACGCGAATATTTTTAGTCCGTACTTAGCTGATTTATTGGGGAGATATTGTCTGAATGAACAGCATCCTCTAAATGCAAAAAGTTGTTCATCGATTGTAAGATATTCGCTCGCAATAAAGTTGTTTTGAAAATTTGTCAGAAATAGCTTAAAAATTTCCCTTCTTGGTGGAAGTATATCAATTTCCTTCCTTGCAATATGGTCTGTTATATCATCAAATCTTAGACATCTTAGTAAAAAGCGAAACCTCTTGTCACTCATTGAAAGGTAACAAGCCTCAATACCGCTGCCTTTTGAGTTATCCCAAAGCTGAGCATTTTTACTTTCCTTATATACATAATGTATAAGGAAAGTATTGTGACGGGGAAGAAAATTCGAATTCGAGTTTTCGACGGGAGAGCACGTTTCAAGCATCCCTGATCACGTATCAAATATTTTGAGGTGATGTCTGTGTGTGTGTGTGAAAGCATGTATGTGTGTGTGAAAGTATGTGTGTGTGTGTCAGTGAGTCTGTGGAGACGATAACTGGTGAACAAATGGACCGATTCGAACAAAATTTGGTACAAAAATCACAATCCTTGAATACTGGAAGCCTATTGTCTTTAAATGTAATCGAATGTTCAGAACCCCCTTAAATTGTCGACTGAACTTTTGTAAAAGTCATCAAAAAATCAAAACCTTTCATAAAGTTACACAAATATACATTTCTAATGTAATTTGTCCTTAAAAACGATTGCCGTAAACTTTAAAACGCTAGCATGAACCGTTCTAGAGATATTGCGCATTTTATTAATAAATTTATAAAAAAAATCCCATAAATTAAAAAACATGTATTAACTTTTGAGAAACATATTCACTTTTCATATATAATATCACGCGATAAATTGGGTGACATCATTCTCGTGGATCTAACTCGTTCCATTCATGAGAAAAGATACTTTGAGTAATACTTTTGTAGTTGAACGTCAATAATCATTTATCTGCTGCAAGAATAACTTATTTCTCCGTCCATAACGCTTGGCAAGATTTTGGCGCCGAATTTGGCGAAATGTCGCCAACTTTGCGAATTTCAAAATGTTGCCAAAATAACGAAAATCTTGCCAAATGGATAAAAATGACACTAAATCAGTGAAAATGACGACTAATTGACGAAAATTCAATTTCTTGGAAGAATATAAATAGCCACTATAAGGAAAACATATCTTTTTTAATGTAAAAATAGTAAATTCATTGCATTATATAAGGAAAGTTATGTGTTGTCCACATAAAAATTTTTATTATATGGATTATGCATTGCTTAGCAGCTGGTAGCAATATTTCTATGTGATTGAATTTATTGTAGTGTCCCATGCAGTTGGAGGTATGTGCTAATTTCAGTATGCTCATATGACGAGTATAGAATAAATTTAAGATTCGCGTTAAGAAGGGTGATCACCACTCTGGTCTCGAAATAATAAATAAAGCTGTGGTCTCACAATATAAGAGAAGATATCCCATTGTTAGAAGTTAATGGAATGATTTTGTATTAGATAAGGTTAATGTTTGTAAACACTAAAGTAAATTCTGATGTAATTAAATAAAGAATGTATGTGTAAAAATTAGTAGATTGTCTTTAATGACTAGACAAATTATATTTTCTTTGTAGCAAAGGTAAGTAGTCTCTCACTGAAAAAAATAGGAGGGTTGTAGGGTGTAGGGTTAAAAAATTATTGCCCGAGATTCTACTATACGCAACATTAATAATTTGATACAACATGCGACACCAAAAATTCTACTTCACAGATTATTGCACTCACACCCTCAATTTCAAAATGCACAAAATATAATAGTACATAGGCAATACTGACTGCATATGCATCGCGTACTTGAATACTAAAGCAGCAAAGGTAAATAGGATCTCAATGAAGAAAATGGGAGGGTTTAAGGATTAAAAAAACAATTTGTCCGATATTTTACTATACGCAAAATTAATGCATCAAAAAATTCTACTTCACTGATTATTGCTTCCAAATGCTCAAGTTCAAAATGCACAAAATATCAAAATACATAGACAATACTGACTGCCCATGCAGTGCGTACTTGAATACTCAAGCAGCAAAGGTAAGTAGTCTCTTACTAAAGAAAAAAATCTGATGTGGGCAACACATGACTTTCCTTATATAATGTAATGAATTTACTACTTTTACAGTAAAAAAAAATCTGATGTGGGCAACACATGACTTTCCTTACATAATGCAATGAATTTACTACTTTTACAGTAAAAAAATAGGTTTTTCTTATAGTAAATACTTATATTCTTTCCAAGATATTGAATTTTCGACAATTAGTCGTCATTTTCATTGACTTAGCGTTATTTTAATCCATTTGGCGAGATTTTCGCTAATTTGACAACATTTCAAAAAGTCGCCAAGTTGGCGACATCCCGCCAAATTCGTCGCCAAAATCTCGCCAAGCTTTACTGATGGAGAAATCAGTTATTCTTATAACAGATAAATGGCTATTGGCGTTCAAATACAAAAGTATTACTCGAAGTATCTTTTCCCATGAATGAAACGAGCTAGATCCACGAGAATGATGTCACCCAATTTATCGCATGGTATTACATATGAAAAGTGAACATGTTTCTCAATAGGAAATATACATTTTTATTTTGTATGACTATTTGATAATTTTTTTTGAAAAATTTAAAATATCTCGAGAACGGTTCATGTTAGCGTTCTAAATTTTATATCAATCGTTTTCTAATGAAAAATTACATAAGAAATGTCTATTTGCGTAACTTTATTAGCGGTTTTGATTTTTTGACGATTTTTTCAAAATTTCACTCCAAAATTTAAGGGGGTTCTGAACATTCGATTACGTTTAAAAACAATAGACTTCCAGTGTTTATGGATTGTGATTTTTGTACCAAATTTCGTTCGAATCGGTCCCTTCGTTCGTCAGTTATCGTCTCCACAGACCCACTGACATACACACATACTTTCACACACACACACAGACATCACTTCAAAAATGTTTGATTCGTGATCAAGGATGCTTGAAATGTGCTCTCCCGTCGAAAACTCGAATTCGAATTTTCGACCCCGTCACAATACTTTCCTTATACATTATGTGTATAAGGAAAGTAATAGGATAGTTTTAGGGTTGAAAAAACGTAATGCCCGATATTCTACTACACGCAAAATTAATAAATCAATATAACAAACTACACCACAAAATTCCACATTGATTATTGCATCCAGATGCTCAATTTCAAAATGCAAAAAATATAACAATACATAGAAAATACTGACACTGCCTATGCATTGCGTACTTGAATACTCAAGTACTAGAAGGGTCTTTCCACTCTCCTCTACAAGAATTAACACATTGCATGTTCCTCCCCATTCAGTTTGGCATCCCTGGGCTCAACCTGGTGCATATGCCACAAGTGGATTATACAAGTATAATCCGTAGCTTATACATGTATAACCCGTGACTCTTCCCAGCAGGCCCTCTAGTACTCGGAAGAGGTCTGAAATGACATTCTCACATTGCATATCTTTCTATGCGTTTTCATCTCCATTTCAATCTTATTTGAACCTTCGTCAGTTATAAACACTGATAATAGTTTCCATTTAGGGAACAAATTGAAGGGAACTCTTCCCCTAATTTCCTTGGAATAATGTCGGCGGGGGCACTACCATCCTATAGAAGTGGGGTGGGGCCTGTCATGCAGTCGATTCTTGGAATCAAGCTTCAGCCTCTAATAGGAGTTGAGCGTTGTCGGAATATATAACATAGTTGTCGCGTTTAAAAAATATTGTGGTAGAAAATAATTTAATTATTTTTGATTCAGAATATTCTTATTACCAGTTCATTTTACAACAATGAATATATGTAGTAATAACTGTCAGTAGCAATATCCTCTATTTTAATAATACATACATATTTTAATATTAATTGTCTAGTATATAATTTTATCGTTTACTATTTACGTCTGTCTTTTACTGTTTACTATATATTTCTCGTGAAATTTAAAAAAATGAAAAAACACTACTACTGAGCCACTTAGTTTTTTTCGAAAGAGAAAAAAATAAAATATTAAAATATTAAAATTATTTTTATATAATCATAATCTCGACTATATTTCAGGTAAAACAAGAAACATTATTTGCGTTTTTTTCTATTAGTTCAGAGGCATAAACTTCTAAAGTGTTTACATTTTTCTTAATGCTCCGTTTTTCCTTAGGAGTAACCCCAACCGTAGATGTTATTTATATCAAAAATATCTCTGTAGCAGAAAATTTAATTATTTTGATTTATTTATTTATTTAAATAAAATGCTAAAATGAACAACAATTAAATGCACATGAAACTAATGTGCATTCTATTCAACATACCCTTTGTCAGCAGCAATGCATATTTGAATTCGAAAAAAAAAAAAATTCCCGCTTAATTTGACACGCATTGCAGGTGTTACTGTGTCAGGGCATCTCGCAAGTATGATTTTATTGTTTTTCATATTACTTTTTATTGCTTTCCATATACGTGTTTCGTGCGTAACTACTGTCGATTTCGACTCATTAGAGAAATATCTATAATTTTGTAATTGACTTTTTGCGTCCATTCCGCTTTCTTGCCACGTTCTTTTCCGAAACTTTAAATTATTCGTCAGGGATGTTTCAGCCACTTTTATGCAATTGACTATAATCACATTACTATAGTTAGACCTAACGTGTACATTCGTGAAACTTTCTACACAAAGTTATAAGAGAGCTTAAGGAATTCCATATATTTCTTGTATATTCCAGGTACGATTTAGTTTTTTTGTGCTTTACCTTCTGATTAGAATTTTAAATATGCCTACCGTAATTAGATACATCGTCAGATAAATGTATTTTTACTTTTCTTATATACATAATGTATAAGGAAAGCATTGCGACGGGGTCGAAAATTCTAATTCGAGTTTTTGTCGGGAGAGCACGTTTCACGCATCCCTGATCACGAATCAAACGTTTTTGACATGATGTCTGTGTGTGTGTGTGTGAAATGTGAAAGTATGTGTGTGTGTATGAAAGTATATGTGTGTGTGCGTGTCAGTGAGACTGTGAAGACGATAACTGACTAACGAATGGACTGATTCGAACGAAATTTGGTACAGAAATCACAATCCGTAAACACTGGAAACCTGTTGTTTTTATATGCAATTGAATGTTCAGAACCCCTCTAAATTTTCGATTGAAATTTTGATAAAATCGTCAGAAAATCAAATCTGCTAATAAGGTTACGCAAATAGACATTTCTTATATAATTTTTCATTAGAAAACGATTGACTTAAATTTTAAAACGCTAACATGAACAGTTCTCGAGATATTGCACATTTTTCAAAAAAATTATCAAAAAGTCATATAAAATAAAAAAAAATATTTCCTATTCAGAAACATATTCACTCTTCATATGTAATACCATGCGATAAATTGAGTGACATCATTCTCGTGGATTCTCCATTCTTTCCATTCATGAAGAAAGATACTTTGAGTAATACTTTTGTATTTAAACGCAAATAGTTATTTATCGGCTGAAAAAATAACTTATTTCTTCGTTCATAACGCTTGGCGAGATTTTCGCGACAAATTTGGCGGAATGTCGACAACTTGGCGACTCTTTTAAATGTTGTCAAATTAACGAAAATCTCGTCAAATGGATAAAAATAACTCTAAATCAATGAAAATGACGACTAATTGTAGAAAATTCAATATCTTGGAAAGAATATAAGTATCTAATATAAGAAAAACGTATTTTTTTAATGCAAAAGTAGTAAATTCATTGTATTATATAAGGAAAGTTATGTGTTGGCCGCATTAGATTTTTTCTTAAGCTTCGTAGAGTTCCTTTCAAAAACAATATTCCAATTAAAGCACTTATTTCTCTTTCATTTGTAAATCTAGCATCTCTAATTCTATCAAATAGGTGCTGAATACTTTGTATGTATATACTAGTTGATTTTGTTATCATTGTTATAATAGGATCTGTTATGAATAATCGAATACATTCGATTTCTGATTTTGTTTGACGGACATTTCTTTTAGGTCCAGGTAAATATATAATAATATTGCTGCTTCTTGTGCGAACTTGCACATTTGGCTTAATTTTCCTCCACTTCGTCACTGTATCCCTTCCGATGTAGTATTTACTGCTTATGCTCTCAACAAGCATATCGTTTACTTCTGGTTCTAATATTTCTGTCTCCGATGTTTCTTCTTCTGTGTCTGAATTGTGGTCACTTTTATTTACTATATCTTCTTCAATTTCCAGTGGATCCTCTTCTAATTCGTCCCAACTTTTTTCCATGTCATATTCAGAAGACAATTCTTCAAGCCATCTCAATCCAATCCTCCGGATCTCTCGACTTTTCAATACGGCTTCTTTTTAGCTACGACATGCTTTCCTTTGAAATCAGAAAAAAATTTAACACTCACATATGTCAAAAACGTCAATTATCTCACATTCTATACTATAAAACGCGAAGAAACAAAAATTCAATCTTGATAAAAACGTAACGTAAGCAGGAGTTTGGCCTACAAACGTAGACCAACCAAATTCTTATCGAAATAAACCACACGAACGCACCCGTTGAGAAACGAACGATACTAGTTGCGTAAAACAATATATTTCGTACAGCTACTCTGAGAAGGCAGCGCTTGAGGGCGCCATCTATTAGAAATTATATTACTTAAAATAACCTTGTCTACGATCGTAGTCCACGCGCCAAACGAAAGATTAATATGGTATGTGACCACACCGGACATTCACATAAACTTTACAATGATTTTCCATGCTTTCAATAAGGTAGGTGATCAACCATCGCAAATGCGAGCAATGTCTAGTCCTCCAATAGGGCAGTTTTCAACTCTCTGAGACTAGTTGGATGAGGTAAAAGTAAAGAGACAGGTTTTCACTGGGATTAAGGTAAGGGGAATAAGCCGGCGACTCCATACAAAGAATGTCCTCACTATTCAGGTATTCGTCAACGATGTCAGCCGGATGGAAATTTCATGATCACCCATAAGGAGGAAGTCAGGAGCAACTGCTGCAGCGTAGAGACTCGCAATGGGTTCTAGGACTTCATCCCGATACGTCAAGCATTATGGTCGGAGCAATAGGTTATTCTTGCAGTAAATAAACGACTAATGGCGTCCAAGTACAAAACTATGACCCAAAGTACCTACTCTTATAGTAGATTCGTTCCAAGATATTGAATTTTCATCAATTAGTCTTCACTTTCATTGATTAACGTCATTTTTAGCAATTTAGTGACATTTTCATCAATTTGGCGATATTTTTCTCAATTTGGCAACATTTAAAAACTCGCCAAGTTAGCGGTATTCCGCCAAATTCGTCTTCAAAGTTTTGCCAAGCATTGTGGATGCAGAAATAGATTATTCTTATAGTAGATAAACAACTATTGGCGTCAAATTAGAAAGCTATTAACCAAAGGGTCTTCTCTCGTGAATGGAATGAGCAAGATCTACAAAAATGATGATAATAAATTTATTGCATAATATTACATATGAAAAGTGAACAGATTTCACAATAATTAATACTTGTTATTATTATTTCTTCATTTATTGATACATTTTTTTGAAAAATGCGTAATATCTCAAGAACGGTTCTTGCTGACGTTCTTAAATTTATTCCCATCGTTTTCTAATGACAAATTACATAAGAAACGATATTTTACGTAACTTTATTGAATGTTTTAATTTTTTGATGATTTTTTCAAAATTTCAATCCAAAATTTAGGTGGGTTCTGAACATTCGATTGCGTGTGAAAATAATAGGATTACAGTTTTCACTGATTATGATTTTTGTACCAAATTTTGTTCGAATCGCTTCATTCGTTCGTGAGATATCATCTCAAAAGGCTCACTGACACACTCACACAAGCAAGCATCATCTCAAAAACGTCTGATTCGTGTTTATGGATGTTTGAAACGTGCTCTCCGTCGAAAACTCGAATTCGAAATTTCGACCCCGTTACACTACTTTCCTTATACATTATTCCATGTATATAAGGAAAGTAAAAAGAACTCAGCTGGGAAATAAGAAGAAAAATCCATAAAGCGGGCCAGCGTCCAGGTGGATTGATGGATTGATAACAAGATGGATTGATAACAAGAATAAACATATTGATTTTCACCAAGGCAGATATTCAAATATTTCTAATTTATGCCCTATATTTTTACCACAATACTGAAAAATCTTGTTAGAAAAAAACTATGAGTTTGTCAGCTCAAATTTTAAAGATAATTCATTTTAACAGTTTAGAGAAGATTTTGGCACACAAGCAACATTTTAAATTCTCCGTATAAATATTTTCCTTTCATGTTGCTTCATTAGTTCTGCAGATGTTTTAGCAGGATATTACAGTGGGGAAATCTTCAATCTCCTGAAAAAAAAATGTAATATCGCTTTTAAAAGAAATAAACTTCAAAATTAGTTTACAGTATGGAAGCAAATAAATAATAGCAATTTCATCCCTTTGAAGCAAAATACTTCAAACGAACAATAATGCTCCAATGGACTTAGAATCTTTTAACAGTTTTGTATGAACTTTTTCAAGCATTCTGCTTCAAAGGATTCATAAAACTGTGGCGTTTAATGAATGAATAATATATCCACATCTCCAGGGTCGATTTAAGTATTATTCTATTGTGTCGAATGAATGGCTAGGGCTAATATTTACACAGAACTAATGGAATAATATTTACACAGCACTAATGGGCCAATATTTACACAGAAATGCATTGCAGAATTTACAATATAAGAAATCATGCAAGGTTTCCATTATTTCCTCAATATTTCTTAGGAAAGTCTTGATATGACGTCATTTTTCAAGCGTTTTTAGAGCAAAGTAAAAATGCACAAATTGCCTCGAAAATTTTAAGAAATATTCAACCCACCACATAAAATGTGTAAAAAAAATTGCAGCAAAATTTGTTGGGTAGTTCTTAAAATAAAACTTGAAATAATAATTACACTCATGATGGATGAAAAGATCATGTGATCCATTGCAAAATAAAATATGGCATCCATTTCTTTCCGCTGTGTAAAGCGTATGATATTTAATGATTGTTTAAATTTATCTTTAGTGTTACATCCGTCATAAAACCGCTTTATTTTTGCGTATTATCTGTGTACCTAAATTCTATGCCAGCGCAATTACAATATTTTTTATTTTAAATTATCACTAAACTTTGATTATTTTTACAACGAAGCCTAATATTAAAGCATGGAGAATGTAAACAAATTAGACGAATGTAAAGTGAGTTGAATAAGAATTGCTGATCATTTTTCACTTAAAATGATTGAACTCTGGAGTCTGGAATTTAAGTAATATAAATGAAATATTCATTAATTTTTGAGAGGCAGACGATTCATATTTGGATGACGTCATTTGAATAAAATTCAATTTATGCAACTATCATTGGTTTTTTCGCAGAAGTTTGAAATTTTCAAGTATAATACATTTCTGTATTACTGTGGTAAATTAAAAAATATCAGAACTGAATGTATCACATTTTTTAGATGTTTTGAGATGATAAAATGAGATGATGATCTCAGTTTTGAGATGATAAGATAAAGCAAACTCAGTTTTGAGATGAAGCAGCCGATTGTATAACATTGCCTTTTTTGATGAAGTTTTGAGTTTTCAAATATAATAAATTAGTGTAGTACTGTGATAATTTAAAAATATCAGCTGAGAAAGTTTCACATATTAGAGATGTCTAAGTAAAATTGCATTTCAGTTGGAAAGTGTTTCATAATCAATATTTTATACATGATCATCTTTCTTGTTTTTTTTATTTGATGCGTATCGTAAATTGTTATTTTTCCTATTTCAGATAGAAGAGAAAATTTAGATATGAATGACGTTTTCATTCTTTTACTGTTTCATACCGGATAGTAGAGCGTTCGTAAAAGTAAAACCTTACGGAAATCAAAAAGTATGGAAGCAACGTCTAAGAATATTTAGAGTAACGACTACATATTTAGTAAAGGGTAAGAAATCACCATTTAGGGCGTACACAAATTTACAAAAATGCCAGAGAGTCTGCAGACGTCACAACTTCCTTCATTAGTGGCAAAGCAAATGAAATATGAAATACAGGAGCTCTTATATACAACTTAAAAGAGCAAAACAAAATTTGCATATGGATGGCCGGAATATACGATACCAATTAAAATCTTTATATTACAAAACAAACGCGTAAATAAAGGCAATGCAGAGAGTTTCGAACAAACCAATTAAACGTCTCATTAAAAGCAAAGAAAATGTGAACTAGATATCCAAAAATCCATAAAAGGATCTAACACGCAATGAGTCGAGAATGAGACGTCAGACGAAACTCGGGGTTTAAACGGGTCGAAGTTACAATTAGAGTCACGATAAATATAAAATGTAAAATGTCACGGGGGTTATTGCAAGTAATTAACAGAAAAGTTTAATCAAAAATAGGAGTGAATTTACCATTAATAACAAATTGGGAAATATCAGCATACTGTTTATTATATTTAATATGTCGCTCATGTTGGAAACTATCCATATGTTCATAAGATATCGCGTCTACAGACACACAGGTATATACACATACAGACGCATATACAAACAGACACACATACTACATGCAGATATAACTTGCACATAGGCATGTACACATGTAGACACACATACACACAGACACACATACACACAGACACACATACACGCAGACACATATATATACAGACAGAATATGCACACATACATTCTTTCGAAAACATTCGATTTTATATCAAAAATGTCGAAAATCTTTAAATTCATCGAAAATTCGAATTCGATTTTTCCCGTTAAAACACTTTCCCTATATATGTAATTTCATAATACTCTATGTGTATATAGGTACTCAACATTAAAAATAGTAATAGCTGATATATTTGATATTTTAAACACACATTACATCAAATTCCTAGATTTGATCACATTGATCGATTTGATCGCCCGCTATAAACCATTTTTCCCATTTACGTGACTTCAGGGCAATAACCCATTTCTACCTTCATGCTATCAACTGAAGAATTCCAAACTCTTTCAACATTTGAAGCAAAGGGAAAAAAAAAACAATGGAACTTGCACAAAATGATGTCGAATTGAATTTATTTTGCAGATGAGCGTATATAAAACTATTTGAGAAGTCGTAGCAAAAGTCATAAAATGTTTATATTTCCAGCTGCATTTTCTTTGTAGATTTTATACGTAGAATAAAATATTTAAAGTTCATACGGTTTGTAGAGTAAAATTGTACAACTGTTTTTTCTAAAGGGCGTCCATTTTAATATATTTATCAGTCTCTGTAATAAAGTTATCAGCTTGAAATATAGCTATGCCCCTCTGTTACTTATATTTATTAGAACATATTTATTAGACATATTAACTATTATTTTCTATTAGTTTTCGATAAATTAATTGTTAATTAGTTTGGTACATCTAAATATTTTGGTTCAACCTTAATGTCCTGTACCAGGAGAACATGCATAGTCACAAAACTTACAGAAGAGATAAGGATTCAAAGCTTGGATTTGTGCTCTTACAGAAAAAACCAGCATGACTGGATTTGTGTTGCTCTTCTTAGAGATCATCAGCAGTGAATATAATGTAACTGCAGGGGTACCATATCAACAACGCATCTAACACCATTTTGTTAGCTATTCTGGCTATCAACAGATTCAGACAACAACGCAACGGATTCAGAGATGGGAAGGCTATAAAATCGGGTTCACCAGATCATGTACAAATTGATCCAAAATTACATACAAAAAGGCCTTACATAATAAATACTCACAAGTGCAATTTGCTGCCAAAAATATTATTTTAATTTAAATATGGGTTATCTGCTCTAAATATAGTGTCAGTTTACAATATCAAAATGTAAAAAAACACTTTGTGCGAAGTATAAAGAAAATTTGTGCAACAGAATTAAAGAACAAATAAATTAATAATGTTGCATATAACTGTTTTAAGAATACACTGGATCCTCTTCGGTGATGCAAGGGAAACAACAAACCCAAGTCAAAATGGCGAAATGAGCACAGATAGAAGAAACAGAGACGCTTCTGTACCCAAGTTCTGATCAAGTGTCCATCTGTGACAGCCAATCAGAAGAATGAGCAGTTTAGCCAATCTGTAACAAAAAGCAACACACAAGATTGGCATAGGGCAGAAATATCTCAAGATGAATACACAATATGGACGTTCTTTATTTAGCTCTCTGGTTGTCTCGCTTAAGTGCGCTCTTAATCCAGGTCTCGGATATGTAAACACTTTTGTTTCTGTGGTTCGATATTCCGAATATATTCCAATATTTTCCCTAAGCATTATATTATATATTGTGTGGAAAGTAAAAAATAAAATGCTGACAAACTATTTCTAGTTTGCAATAAATACATGGGCACTTAAGCTATATACTGAAACAAACTTCATTAATTAATAACATAGAGATATTAAATAGTGATTTCATAACCGTTTTTTGTTTATACAGGAGATTTATTATGATTAATTGCTAAACGAAACCAATGTAACGATGGTTTTAAAATGCCTTCTTAATTGCTATAAAAATCTTGCGAAAACACATATTTGGTATTTATAATGACACAAGGCAAATAATTAAATCTAAAAACAATTGTTCATGCTTTCATTACACACTTTCTTGTAAAAAAAAACTATTTTTTGCCCAATCACGTTTTTATCGTTTTTCTACATTCTGTAGCATAATTAATCATTTTCAATATATTACTCCAGCTGTTACATAAAACGTTAAAGAACAGTATAAATTATATAAAGATAATTTATTGAAATATTTTTTGTCGTATAAAGGAAGGGGTTTTATATATAAAGATATATCAGTCTATTTATTAATAAAATATAATATTTCTTTTAACATTATTGTTTTTATATTCATTACTTAGTATACCAGAATTTAGTAAATCCAATATCTGATATTTGAATAAATTGTGTTATTATCTTCTCCTGAAAAATTGATTTTATTTCTACTTTAACTACAATATGTTAGTAAAGAAATGTTATTGCGTAGAAGGTTTGTAATTGGGTTCTTCACGAACTCACACGAGCTATCATTTACTCAAATCGATCATCTTTGCGAGTCATAAAAGAGCGTTTGTGCCTGTGTGTATAGTGTATGAATACACTAAAGTTAAACGCTATCACTCTAATTTTATGAAATGCGTCGATTAGGTAACTTATGCACTACTGATTAGATTTTGGTGCAAATCGAAATAAGAATAGCCTCTTTTTTCAGCATACTCAGCAAAAATCAGACAAATAAAAAATCTGATGTGGGCAGCACATGACTTCCCTTATATAATGCAATGAATTTAGTACTTTTACAGTAAAAAAAATAGATTTTTTTTATAGTGGATACTTATATTCTTTCTAAGATATAGAATTTTTGTCAATACGTCGTTATTTTCATTGATTTAAAGTCATTTTTATCCATTTGGGGAGTTTTCCGTCAATTTAGCAACATTTAAAAAAGTCGCCAAGTTGGGGACATTCCACCAAATTCGTCTCCAAAATCTCGCCAAGCGTTATGGACGAAGAAATAAGTTATTCGTGCAGCAGATAAATGACTATTGACGTTCAAATACAAAAGTATTACTCAAAGTATCTTTTTTTATGAATGGAACGAGCTAGATCCACGAGAATGATGTCACCAAATTTATCACATGGTATTACATATGAAAAGTGAACATGTTTCTCAATAGGAAATTTTTATTTTATTTTATATGACTTTTTGATAATTTTTTTGAAAAATGTGCAATATCTCGAGAACGGCTCATGTTAGCGTTCTAAAATTTATGTCAATCGTTTTCTAATGAAAAATTACATAAAACATGTCTATTTGCGTAACTTTATTAGCGGTTTTGATTTTTTGACGATTTTTTTCAAAATTTCGCTCGAAAATTTAGGGGGGGGGTTCTGAACATTCGATTGCGTACAAAAACAATAGGCTTCCAGTGTTTATGGATTGTGATTTTTGTACCAAATTGCGTTCGAATCGGTCCATTCGTTCGCTTGTTATCGTCTGCACAGACTCACTGACACACACAGACATCACTTCAAAAATGTTTGATTCGTGATCAGGGATGCTTGAAACGTGCTCTCCTGTCGAAAACTCGAATTCGAATTTTCGACCCCGTCACTATATTTTCCTTATACATTATGTATATAAGGAAAGTAAAAATGATGAATATATTATTATATAAACGGTTAAATACATAAACGGTTTATATGAACCATCCTCTAGATATTTCCGTTCTTTTGAAATTCTTGTGATTTTGTGTCATTTAATAATGCTCTAAATTTTGAAATGAAACGATAAATTTTATTTAAATACAGAAAATTGGTAGATATTTTAAATAAATACTTAATTTATACACCATTGTGAGAGATAAAATTTAATTGAATTACTATAAATAATTTAAAACACAAAAAAAATTGTTTAGCCTGTAAGAAGTGCAGAAGTTGCAGATTTCATATTTTTATGTTTAAGTAAAGTCATGTGCCGACGTGGTTGTCGAGTGGTCAAGGCAAGCGTTTCCGCAGCAATCGCTCGACCGCCACGTTGTGGGTTCGAGTCCCACGTAAGGCATGGATGTTTGTGTTGTGGGCGCAATGTGATCCGCCCCCCTTTGGTGCGCCTGGGGCAACGTCAACGGACGGCTAAATGGTCCACACTCTGGCCGCTGTAATTAATAAAGGCAAATGATGATGGTCAAAGTGCCTGGCCATTTGAAAAAAAAAAAGTAAAGTCATGTGCTGCCCATATCAGATTTTGCATTTATCACCACAAAATGGAAATTTATAAGTCTGTCGCAGTGTTGGCCACATCAAATTTTTTTTAAACAGTGTTACTCTAGGTTCAAACTATAAGCAAAAACATCTTTTTTTTTTAATTTCACAACTGCACCCTTTTTCTTTATTTCCCTTTATTCGATATATTCTTTTGTGATAATTCGATAATTACCTGAACTGTAAAAGAATTATCCTTTTGCATCTTAAGCAATAATAAATTTTCGCTTGAATCAGTAAGAAAGCATTGCAAGATTTCTAAACATATGGCACAATCGTTAATTACGAGCATTTAAAAAAAACGATATAATGCGATGGTAATTTGCGAGTGCTAAATAAATGGTATCTTCAAGTCGAATGCATTATTTTCTACAATGTATTTTTAATTAATTGTATGAGTATTCTCAGAAAAAATTTCCAATTTGTTTTAATTGTTTAGGTAATGAGAAATATTTATTAAATAAGCTATTGTTCCTAAAATGTGTTTGTTGTACCGTGCCTATTATCTATGAAGATGGCCTTATTATGCTCAAAATAAAATATTTTAAATACAATCAAATGTTTAAAAAATCTGATGTGGGCAGCGCATGATTTTCCTTATGTAATGCAATGAATTTACTACTTTTACATAAAAAAAATAGGTTATTCTTACAATAGATACTTATATTCTTTCCAACATATTGAATTTTCGTCAATTAGTCGTCATTTTCATGGATTAACATCATTTTTATCCATTTGGCGAGATTTTGATTAATTTGGCAAGATTTTAAAAAGTCGCCAAGTTGGCGATATTTCGCCAAATCCTTCACCAAAATCTCGCCAAGTGTTATGGACAGAGAAATAAGTTATTCTTATAGCACATAAATGACTATTGGAGTTCAAATACAAAACTATTATTCAAAGTATCTTTTTTCATGAATGAAACGAGCTAAATCCACGAGAATGGCGTCACCCAATTTATCGTATAATATGACATATGAAAAGTGAACATGTTTCTCAACAGTTAATATATTTTTTTTAATTTATGGGATTTTTGAATAAATTTATTTGAAAAATGTTCAATACCTCGAGAATGGTTTGTGCTAGCGTTCTAAAGTTTATGTCAATCGTTTTCTAAGGAAAAATTACATAAAAAATATCTATTTGCGTAACTTTATTTAAGGTTTTGGTTTCTTGATAATTTTTTCAAAGTTTCATTTAAAAATTTAGGAAGGTTCTGAACATTTGATTGCGTTTAAAAGCAATAGGCTTCCAGTATTCATGGATTATGATTTTTGTACCAAATGTTATTCGAATCGCTCTATTCGTTCGTGAGATATCGTCTCCACAGTCTTACTGACACACACACACACACACATACTTTCACACACGCATACACAGACATCACCTGATGTTTGATTCGTGATCAATGATGATTGACACGTGCTCTCCTGTCGAAAACTCGAATTCGAATTTTCGACCCCGTCATAATACTTTCCTTATACATTATGTATATAAGAAAAGTAAAAAATCTATATGTATAAAAAAAATAATCCTATAATTTTTTGTTTACTATATTACAAAATGACTGTAAAGCGTACAGCTTTGAAATTTAACAAATAGACAAACATGAAGTCGTAGATGTGTAAGACGGCCTTATAATTTGTGACTGAAACCTTCGTTATTTTTTATTAATTAAAAAAAATTGGCATTGTCGAATATTTAATGCGTCGAGTCGACGTCTACGACGGGATAACCTAGTGGTTAAGAGCTACAGGTCTTAAATAAGCAATCAAGGCTGCGGTTGTTAATTTGCGAAGACGACTTGGGTCACGATTAGAAGGCATGTTTTTGGAATTCCATGATCAGAAACTTCAATGTAACTTTGCTTGTTTTGTTTTAAAGATTTGCTAAATCTCTTCCAATGATGGTTATCATTCATCTATTTCAATACTTCAGTGAAAAATTAGTATGATATCCTTTGCCTGTGTGAATTGTTGGCAAAGCCCGCTTGTAATTTCATTAAATTTTACCCTGTAATCAAGGCTTAGATATTTAGACCTCTAGACACCTGAACCACTGTGGGTAATATTTATTGCGTACGTCCCAATTAATTTCATTTTTAAACTTAATTTTCTCGTTTACTTGAATCTAATGAAAGTAAAGTCTCATTTGGCCTACTAAATGCTTGGGCAGTGAAACCAAAAACTGTTCCAAAATAAAATCACTACTGAAATTTTGCGTGTCAATATTTGGATATCCTCATACATTAGTCTGTGAGGATTTGTCTTCTTCGCCAATACGATCAAAATTTTCAAAATTCCCAAACGAATAAATTTTCATATGATTTGATTTTCATTGATAGAGCATTGCGTTTCCCGGTACCAACACTTATTTCGATACGCATAATAATTCACAAAATAAATTTTAATACACAATTTAATAAATTACCCTGAAAATATAAGAAATATAAATTCAGGCAATAACTTGTCTCTTACACTCTAGAGGAATTTTTGTTATGATTTAATTCACATGCCACTTTAAAATGCTTGGAACACTGAGTTAAACGTCTAAATTCCCTCAAAATTTTGTTCTTTAATCACTGAAGGGAAATTATTTTCCCGGAGTGGTAAGAGATTGTGTGAAAGGAACGGTCAAGTGGCAGGATTGCGGCATCTTCCGTACTACTTAAGCTAGGAAACTGCAATTTTAGGAATTTTTTTTCTTCGTTTCATGCAAAATAATATACTCTATAGCAAAAAAATCGACGCACCAAGAAAGAGCTGTCCGATTGTAATGAAATTTCGTATGCAAAGACATTTTGAGCGAACATGCAAATGAATAAAATTTGGTGTCCTATAAATGAATAGTGGGGCTCCAGCGCATCGGAACGGAGCATTCAGCAGATGTATATCTGGGCAGGTGTATATCTGCAGGTGGGTAGGGTCTGGGGTGCCATCTCTTTGATAGCCGGACTCCTTTGGTAGTAATTTCTGGCACACTGACAGCATAGTGGTTCGTAGATAACATTCTACGACCGGTTGTGTTACCGTTTTTTTGTGACACCCTGGATTTATTTTCAACAAGATAATGCCCAGCCGCACACGACACGTGTTGCTATGAATTGTCTTCAAGCTTGCCGAACACTTCCTTGGCCAGCTAGCTCTCCTGATCTCTCTCCCATAGAGCACAGTTGGAACGTTATGGGAAGACGATTGCAACCATCCCGGAATGTTGACGATTTAGCCCGACAGTTGGAGACAATTTGGCAAGACCTTCCGCAGGACACCATCCGTGAACTTTCACAGTCTATGTCACGCCGGGTGACATCTTGCATCCGGGCCTGAGGTGGATCAATGCCTTATTGACTTCCTCCCTTTGTATACGGTCAAACTCTAAATCATTAAATTGTTCTGAAATTGTAATCGTTTCTTTTTCTATGTATGTGCTTCACATCCACCAATTTTTATCACAATCGGACAATTCCTTCTTGGTGCGTCGATGTTTTTGTTATAGAGTGTTCTTATAAGGGACAATTCTTCAAACCCTTCATAAAGGGGGTGTCAAGGGGAGAAATTACCAAAAGCACCGATGTATCTTCCAATCACATGGAACTAGAAACCTGACCGGGGAATATCGCAAAAATCAGAGGGAGCCACTAAGAGGGGCTATTTGAATACTTAATATTGAAAAATCAAGGAACAGAAATAAAAGGAATAATTGAAACATAGAATAAGAAAGCAGTAAAGCGAAAACTTGTCACTTCAACTTTATGACTTTTTAGCACGGACAAATGAAATCTAACATATCCTCAAAACAGATGTATGCTCCGTTATATCCTAGTTTATGCGAAATTTCGTTGCTCAGTTTTTCATTTTATTTTCCTCAAAGTATATTTACTTTATACACATGTTCTCTTTGATATAGTTTAAAGTCCATGTTTTTATTTTTAAAAAGCTTTAAATACGATTTATGATAATTCATGATTTAATTTACGAGATATAGTGAAATATTTTGAATTATGCTGGCTTCACAAAAAAGACATTAAACAATAATGAAATAATACAGAACATTTGAGAAATATTATTAAACAACCGAAATAAAGCCACTCTGAAAGGTGAAATACATTTAATAATAAACAGTGAAAATAATCCGAAAATTTAATGCCATTCCTTTACTCAAAATATTTTTACAAATAAATGATTAAAAGAACCCAACGCCAATTTTATTCATTATTTTGCGTGGCAGTAATCCTTTTACGAAAGGCAAAGGTAATAATGAAAAAACAACTTAGAACGAGAAAAAATATTGAATTTTGACACAGTTTTCAGTATGAAAAAATGCTGAGAAAGAGATTACTTTTAATTGTATTAATGATTCTGTATTAATTTTTATATATTTCTTAGAAAAGCTTTATTTTTGTTTTAGTTGTAAGATGTATTTTGCATAAAATTGATTATGAGTGTACTTGATAAAGATATCCACTTATTTATATATATCTACTGAATTATATTCTGATGTAAATTGCAACCTCGAGCAAATGTAGGTTTAACCACTAATTAAAATGTCATTTTTTATCGTCTTCGTTGAAAATTAATTCATACAGTTTACGTCAATATTTTGTTTCATGAGAGCTGAGTATGGAAACTGTTTATTCAGCTGCAGTTTTGTCGAAAACAGCTAATTAAAATAATTACCATTTTTCTATATTTCTAATAAGAATAATATTTCAATTTTTAATCAACATCAAGTTATAACATATTAATGTATATGTTACCGGCAATGTATTAAAGCCGGCATTTAATAGAATATCTAGGCATTTTATAGAATACCGAAAACTGGTAGGTAATCTATGAAACGATTAACATTTCACACATTTCCTAGACATTCTATAGAATGCCAAATGGCAAGCCCGCAAAGTATGAAATACATCTCCGATTCATTCCGTTTTCCATACTTTGCCTAAATACCATTTGTCATTCTATAGAATGCCTAGGTATTATATACAATGCCTAGGGAAAATATATAATAATTCTCATATTTCATACTTTGCCTAAAAACGGACTGGTATTCTATAAAATGCCAGCATTTCTTTCATTGCCGGTAACATAGCCGGCATTGTATGAAAGCCGACATTCTATAGAATACCTAGGCATTTTATAGAATTCCGAAAACTGGTCGGCAATCTATGAAACGATGAACATTTCACACATTTCCTAGGCATTATACAGAATGCTAAATGACAAACCCGCAAAGTATGAAATACATCTCCGATTCATTCCGTTTCCATACTTTGCCTAAATAGCATTTGTCCTTCTACAGAATGCCTAGGTATTATATACAATGCCTAGGGAAAGTGTATAATAATTCTCATATTTCATACTTTGCCTAAAAACGGCCGGTATTGTATAAAATGGGCAGACATATACACAGAGCATGCTTTTCATTTCAACATAAAATAAAAAAAAAATGATTTTAAATGAAAAAAATAAGGAAATAATGTCTTTTGACTTGAATTTGTAGCACTTTAGTTACCCATAAAATAATCATATTAAATATTATTAAAAAATTTTACTTAAAATTCTAGTAAAAACAGAAATTACTTATATTGTTAACTAAAAATATACTAAAATACATTCATATATTGGCAAATAGTTTATACACTTTAATCTTGATGGAACTGTTATGAATATTTTCTTTTGTATGTTTATTTCGTACAGTTATACGAATTTTCGGGAAAAAATAAAGAAATGACAACTCTATAACCAGAAATAGAAATTTTTAGTGAGCCCTATGAAATCCCTACCAATTATCTTCAAAGCTCTATCTATTACCAGTTATCTTCAAAGCTCTATCTATTACTAGTTATTTTCAAAGCTCTATATCCATTACCAGTTATCTTCAAAGCTCTATATATAGGCAATCATAAAACTTGGTCTTCCGAGGATATTCTTTTAACCGCAAATGAAAATCTTTAGAGAACCCGCCCCCAACCTCATCTAAAATTTAAATGTTGAATTCATATCAGTCACCATTTAAGTTAGCTAATCTTGATAAATAGATGTATGGCGGGGCTCCTTCAGATAAAGTGACGAACATAAAACTTTCTTGAACGTGACAGAGACTCTAAAATTTACATACGACGCATGCGCAACGCCTCTGCGCAGGCACATAAAAGCAAACGCAGAACATTTTCAGATCGTTCTTATTTCTGATAGCTACGTTGCACGCGCGGTAGAATGTTGCACAGTTTTTGTTATATATTTTTGTAAATAAAGTTATCTTTAATATATATATCCTTCTGATAAATGCAATTTTACATCGCACCTTTGCCGTAGATGTTTCAAGAAAACTTTTGAGCTTGAAATGAAAAATAATCGGAAGTGGAGATCCTTAGTCAACCTCCATTCATTCTTCTCCAAAATTTGATGCTGAATCTACATCAGATCCCGAGAAAAAATGTTTCAGGGAAAATGTAAATTTTTTTAAAGTGACATTTACAGAATCGGAAGTGAAAATTTCTGGTGAGTCCCTCCCACTACTCCTCAAAAATTTAATATTTTATCCATATCAGCCATTATCTAAGATCTATCTGTAGACTATCCTGATAAATAGATGTTTCAAGAATTCTTTTGAAGCGGAAGTGGAAAATAAACCTAATTTAAAATTCCTAATGAACCGACCTACCACCTACAGAATTTAATGCTGAATATGCACCAGTTATCATATAGACTTTATCTATAGCCAATCTTGAAACATAGATGTTTCAGGTAAATTAAAGAATTTTGGACCAGAAATAGAAATGAACTGGAAGTGGGAATCATTAGTGATGCTCCTATATTCTCCTCTGGAGTTCTATGTTGAATCCAGATCAGGCATCATCTCATCTCTATCTGTGAAGTAAATAATTAGAGAATGCTCACACACTGAAATGTGGTGACAAATAAATACTAAATAGTAGTTGTTTGATTGCCATGTCTTAAATTTACATAGTACTTGCTGTTGTGATAACACGCCATTGTATGTTGTTAGATGTTAACTGAAAATAAAACGATTTATTAGACATTGAATGAATTATTCAGCCTAGCTCAATGAAGATACATACATTTTAGTATAATTTAAATTGTCTTATAAATATTACTTAAGTTAAATACTCTCATTATTAAATTCACAATTTTTATTTAATTTCGTACAAATTATTAGTTACTAAGCGAAGTACAGAATATGCTGCTGAAATACTATATGTGTGATACAGTATCATTTTTTAATTGACTTCAAGTCCGTTTTATGATATCTCCTCAGAAAAGATAAATTAGGTTACCTGTGGTTCTTGTATGCACATAATGCAGCTTAAATTGGTAAGGCATCTATTTTACGTCCCTTTTGGAATCCGTATTTTTCTTTGAACATCACTCACAACCCTATCAATTCTCCACAGCATTTTGTAATACATATGTTCACCACAATATTGCCATAATGCACTGAGTGTAAGGAATCGAGTAGTACATTGGAATAAATGCTTCATCCGTTGCATGGGGTTATATGCTGGCTGTCCATTGGCTTTCAGGTCTCTGTCTGCCCATCCGCTCATAGGCATGTGAAGAGTCGTTCAGGCCTCCATTTCTGTACCTCCTTTACAGCCCGCGGAGTTGACTGAATCCGCGAACCCTCATATGCTGTCATGTCATCACTCATTTTCCGTGTTCATAAATTATTAACCGCACTTATAACAAGAAAGATCAATTATGCATAAGCATTGATTATGAAATACTTTCCAACTGAAATGCGATTTCATTTAAACATTTTAAAAATGTGATACATTCAGTGGTGATATCTTTTATCTCGTATCATCACGGTACTACAGTAATTTATTATATTTAAATGTTTAAAACTGTATCGAAATATAAATCATCTGATTCTCTATGCAAAATCAATGAATATTTCATTCATATAACTTGTATTCCACACTCCAGAGCTAGGGGCGCGGCAGCCCATTGGTTAGCGCGCTGGAGTTACACTCGGTAGACCCGGGTTCGATTCCAGCCACTGTCAAAACTGCCGCCGTGTTCACGCGGAGTACGATCACGTTAAACATGTGGATCCGTAAGTCCTTCCGAGAGGTTGGTGGTAGGGGAAGGAGGGTACGGCCCCTGTGGATGCCTCCCCGACTGGGTTCCGGTCCAAAATGGGTGGCACTTCCCGGCCGTCCAAACAGTTACCTTACACCTTTCTGGTAGGTCGGACGGTCTGGGTCTCAACAATCAACAACAACAACACTCCAGAGCTAAATAATTTTGTGTGAAAAAATTCAGCAATTCTTATGTAACTCACCCTACAATCGCTTGAGATACTTGCATTCTGCATAAGGTAAAATTAGGCTTCGTTGAAGAAAAAATAAAAGTTTAGGGATCATTTAGAATCACAACTATTGTAATTGCATAGGCACGGAATTTAGATACACAGATAATACACACATACGCAGATAATATATGTGTGTGTGTGTATGTATTCAAAGTATTGGAATCGTGCCGAAGATCGGAACTCGAATTTTCGAAGGATCTACACGTTTTGGGACTTCTAGAACACGAAAAAACTATTTTTAGGAAGACGTATGTGTGTGTAAGAGTGTATCTGTGTATGTTTCTGTGTGTCTGTGAGGATATTGCATCCACTCTAATTGAAAAACTAATGGACCGAATTTCATAAAATTTGGTAGGTATAATTTTTGTGGGAAATCCTGATGTTCATTAGATTATAGTACGATTCGTAATAAAATAATCTGCCTTCTTTGTGAAATGGCCGGCAGAAATTGCCTTTATCCACTCTAGCTAAAACTAGTGGAACAAATTTAACAACATTTGGTGCATAATATTTCAATGACCTACAAGTGATTTATATATCAAATTTAACAAAATTTGGTACAAAAATCATTTGTAGGTTATTCTAGTACGATTCAGGAAAAAGGAACAGGCTATTTTTGCGAAATGGCCCGCAAAAATCGTTAAATATAAAAATAAAGGACTACCTGTGCTCAATTATATCAATTAAATTCCTATTTTATACGTGATTTTTGACAACAAAAAGAATAAGACTAACCCCATTACTCTACGACTAGCCGTTCTTGAGATATTCTAGTTTTTTCGCGTTTTCGCTACGCCACCTTTGACAATACATAAAGGCAAATGAGAACCAAATTTAAGTTTAACGTGCAATTTCAATGTCATTTAAAATATTTATGGCTGTTATTTTGTGCAGATAAACTGAAGTTATTATTGAAGAAATAAAGAGAACGTGAATATGAGTCTGCAGGGAAAGACATGTGCTGCCCACATCAGAATTTTTAATAATATTACAACAATGATTTATAGAAGTGAACGGAGATTATCTGCAGGCCATTTCGAAAAAAATGTATGATCTATATTTAAAGATCCACCAAATTTTTGTCGAATAAAATGTTCAACAAATTTAGGCTGTGTACCAAATTTTAACTCTCTAGAACGTAGGAAAGTGCATTAAAAATGCCATCAAATAAGTACATCATGAAGAGTTATATAAAGTTAAAAAAAATTTGAAAAATTGTAATCTACCAAATTTATTTTAAAATGCGAAACCTCTCTCATATACAAATTGATTAAATTCTTGGAAAGATATTTATTATATAATATATATCTTTTTTCTTTCTGGAGAATATCCCAAAAGTCAGAATTTAATTGAATTTGTTTTTTTCCCTATATTAAATAATTTTTAATTAAGAAACTACTTAACATATTTTACTGAAATTTTTTTATATATTTTAAGGGATAATGTGAATATTTCCTAAAAATTTCGAAGCAATTTGTGAATTTTAAATTTGCTTAAGAAATGTTTGAAAAATTAGGTCCCACAGGGTTCAATGTATTTCATTTTTTCAACCCGGGTTCAATAAAAAACTAATTGGGTGATATTATTTATTTATATTCCCATGTGTTCCACAGACCGTCTGAAAAACATACTAAAATTTCATTTTGATAAAGTCATTTTTACGGCAGTTATCGTGCTAACGGACAGACAGACAGAATGAACAAAGTCATAAACACTTTTCAACTATGTTGTAAAGTGTTAATAAACACTTTACAACATAGACATAGTGTACATGCATGTTGTAAAGTGTTTATTAACACTTTACAACATAGTTGTAAAGTGTTAATAAACACTTTCAACTATGTTGTAAAGTGTTAACAAAATGTGACGCCTTCTTGTCACCTTGCTATTTTCAACAACCTGTAAACATTTTTTAAGACCACTGTATCACTGAAACAACGAACATCATCCAGCCGTGCCCTGTTTGTTTAGGACCAGGTGATGAAGGAACTTCGCGCGGTCTTCCAAGTATCAGATAACATGGCATTCTGGTGCCATCTTATCATCTTGCTATTTTTAACAACCAGTAAACACTTTCTCCGACCACTGTATCACACTGTCTATAGTAGATCCAGAGAAATAGCTGTTTCAAGGGAAAAATTACACGAATATAACATTATAGGAGAATTTCTATCACCAATAAATTCTAGGTTTCTATCACTAATTAATTCTAGGTTTTTCTCCGAAATTCTGCTCAAACAGTTGCGAAATATTTTCTGAAAGGTATAATGCAATGCTTAGATTATATTAAAACTAAATTTAATACCCAATGAAACATAGAATATATTTTTTATTTTAATTCAAAATATTTTTGGTGCTGCCATCTGTTGTCGTAATTTAATTCACACCGACTATTTTTATTTTTTAATGAACATTTTTAAATGTCTGTTCCTTCTAATACGCTATTTAATACAACAACAGACTATATATAATAATGCCACAATCACGGAAACGTAATTGAACTTGAACTTGAAGACAAATCTGCAGTCCTCAGTGATGTACATTCAGATCCCCTTATCAAATTTATAGAATGAGAAATTACCTTTCCGTGAATGTGGCATTATTATATATAATCCGTTGTTGTATTTAATACTGTATTAGAAGGAATAGATATTTAAAAATATTCATTAAAAAATAAAAATAATCGGTATGAATTAAATTACGACAACAGATGGTAGTACCAAAAACATTTTGGATTAAAATAAAAGATATATTCTACGTTTCATTGGGTATTAAATTTAGTTTTAATATAATCTAAGCATTGCATTTTATCTTTCAGAAAATATTTCGCAACTGTTTTAGCAGAATTTTGGCGAAAAACGGGTGTCGCGAAAGTTAACAAAGCGCGGATAGGGCAGAAGATTTTTACTGACGCTCACCCTTAAACATACTTTTAAAGCATCCTTAATTACGTTTATTTCTTTAATAACTTAATGAATGACATAACCCTGTATTTTAAAAATATTCTGTTATAAAGTCAATTGTATAGGAATTGACATTGCTTGGTATCTTTCAAAGCGTGAATAGACAAAAAATAAGTTTTATTTACATTTCTAGGCTAAGGCGTGAAAATAAATTGGAAAGTATCCCAAGATTTTGGACGTTAATGATATTTCCTACTTAGTCCTTACAATGAATAAATTGATTTTCTGACAAATGCATGTTTTCGCATTGTATAATATCAAGAATAAATGACGTTCCTAAACATTATTTTTAGTATCACAATTCATTACTATTATAATTTAAATAAAGTCTCCCTGTGCCTCATTTTATTTAAATAATAATCACCGGTTATCAGTAAAAAAATGTCGATTTTGTAATATTTCTAACTAGAATGAGAATGGTTTAGTTTGGAATTTTTAGTTTTGAACTGCGGAGACAAAAAAAGCTCTAAAAATATGAAAATTTTACATTTTGATTTTTATGACTGTTTCCTAATGATCTATCTGAAAGTGTTTAAATGTAACCGTAATTTTGCTCCGTACTATTGGACGGAAAAAATATTGTCCTCCAAAATTTTCAAATAAGAAATTTTGACGGATAAAAACATGCTAAGATTCCATAAACTTATTTTGAACACTTTTGGGTATGTATATCTGTGTGTCAATATATGTATGCGTGTGTGTGTGTGTGTGACTGTATATGTGTCTGTGTGTATATGTATGTGTATGTTTGTCTGTGCATGTGTCTCTGTGTGTATATATATATATGTGTGTGTGTGTGTGTGTGTGTGTGTGTACGCGCGCGCGTGGTGTATGATGTGTGCATATATATAATAATTCAAGTTCGAAATCCCGTAGTTATGTGTGGATTACATTGTGTGAAAATTGGAACTAGATGTAATTCTTATAAAATCTACTTATAACTCGAATGTTTTGAAATTTAATATTTTCATAACATTATTTCCTATAGGGGAACAGGATAATACTAGGGACAGTACTAAGAACATAGTCAGTGCCAATAGTTAATAAGAACATAGTTACACGAACCAATGTGTGTAAAGGGTATTACAGTAACAATTAAGTAATAGGAACAAATAGGCTATATTTGATACACATGAGTCAAATGCACTCTATACATCATCTGAATAGACTTCTTGCCAATTAAAAACAATATTTTAAGAATAATTATTTAAGACATTTTCCTTTCAGTTCATAAACGTGCAATATGTTGACAACGGTGCGCTATATATGTCATTATTCTCTTTTATATGAAGTTGTATACCAAAAAATGACTAAAAATATTAATTTAAACATAAATATTTTATTTTTTTGACCGAGAATGTTTAAGACACTGAGAGCTTTGCCCTAGATATCTGTAGGGCTATAACATATAATGGAATAACTGTACTATAAACTAGAACAAATCAAATGACATGGGGTTGCCCTGATCCTAAAATTAGGCAACTACTTGGATAATATCGATCAGTTTCTAAATCGCCAAGTCAGTTTCATTTCTTATCATCATGCATTGCGAAATCCTTAGTTTAAGCACTAAAATCATCGCTCCACAAAATTTCCGTATAACGAAATCGCACGCACCCCACAAAGCAAATAAAAAAATAGAAAAAGAAATCTTCAAACGCAAATTCGCAATGAGATATAATTCATATTACATAAAATTCGCAAGGAGATAGTTTATAATTATACAAACTAGTCTGCGATGTCATAAAATATCACTTTATAACACTATTGAATATTTATTCACTTTGGAAACAAATGAAATATTTATATACTAAAGATTGTGAAAAGAAATTGAAATAAAAAGTTAACTAATATAAGCCTTCTTCTGGTGTTGATGTTAGGAAAACACTTAATCACTATTTAAGACTCCACAAAACGTCACAACATTCAATTACACATAAAAATTACAAATATTTTATATACATGGCTAGGATTAGCTATACCTTACAACAAGTTAGCTACGTGCTTCAAACTCCATTCTCGAACTCGAATGTTTTGTCAACAAAATAAATGTTCTTTAAGTCTCGTTCAGTGCTGCCATCTAGTGTCCTTTTGGGAAAATACAGAAATGTTTATTACACTATCTAAAATATCCGAAACAAAAAGGTATCAAAATATAAATATCACTTCACTTTTAGCAACAAATTGCAAACATTGTGATGCAAAATTCTACAGAACTGAAAAAGTATATCATTCTTCGCGTACAATCAGTTTGAATCTAAATCCCCGCGAAATCAGTTGAAAAGCATTACACGTCGGTTGCCCACATGTAAAGGCAACAATTCCTGGAACATTTTCTTCACCCCTTCCAAAATATCTACTTCCGTCAATTTAAAATGGATCCTGTCCATGGATCGAGATGGTCGAACATGCTGGATCGTGTATTGTGATGACTGAATGCGATCAGCGTTAAAATCATACAAATAAAAATTACTTATAAAATAGAAAAAAAAAATTGTTATAATGCTTATGTATATGCGGATGTTTTGGTCAAAATATAAAATTGTGCTAAACTTAGTTTTTCGAATGCGACGATATATATATCAGATCACATAAAAAATGCAAATTTCGATGTATTTATTATAACATTAATTAAATATTAAGTAATTGCCCCAGGGATTCGGTTCAAACATTGAAAAGAACGTTATTTGAACTTTCCGATGGTGTTATTACTGATGGAAACTCTGTACTAATATTTTAGGTAGATTAGGAATCGATAAATATCGGCTTAAATCAAGATAAAACATGAAGTAAATAAAAAACTAATTCGAAATTAAAAAAACTAAAATAACGAAGTGCACTTTCTTGGGTGCTGAAATATCTGTGTACCAAATTTCATGGGCGAACGAAGCTTAGATTTCCCATTACAGACAGCACAAATTGCTAACCTGATGCCACTTGGAAAAAGATATATTTTTTTAATTTTTAAGAAAAGTATTGAAGTAAAAACTTTCAATGTGATTTCACAAAAAGATGCATTTATTTTCAAATTTGCAGACCTGATGCCACTTGGAAAAATATTTTTAATATTTAAGACAAATATTGAAGTAAACGCTTTCAATGGGAGTTTATAAAAGATGCATTTTTTTCTTTAAAGTGGCGGGCTGGATGCCATTCGGGAAAACATATATTTTTTAATTTTTTAGAAAAATATTAAAATAAAAACTTGCATTGTGAGTTCATAAAAATATGAATATTATTTTTCCAAAGAATTATTTTTCCTTGGAAAAATATTATTTTTAAATTTGAAGAAAATATTGAAGCAAAAACATGGAATGTGACTTCATAAAATTACTCTTTTATTGTAAAAACTTGCATTGTGAGCTCATAAAAAGATGATTTTTTTTTTCAAAGTTGAGGACCTGATACCACTTGGGAAAATGTATATCTTTCACTTTTTAAGCAACATATTGAAGTAAAAACTCGGGTCATAAAGTGCCTGTGCACCAAATTTCATGGTCGTACGACGCTTAGATTTGCCGCTACAGACTGCATAGATTGCGGACCTGATGCCACTTGGAAAAATATATATTTCTTAATTTTTAAGAAAAGTATTGTAGTAGAAACTTTCAATATGATTTCATACAAATATGCATTTATTTTCAAAGTTGCGGTCCTCATACCACTTAGAATTTTTTTTTTAATTTTTAAGAAAAATATCGAATTAAACATTTTGTGAGTTCATAAAACTATGCATTTATTTTCAAAGTTCCAGAACTAATACCAACCTCGGAAAAATAATTTTTTTTTAATTTGTTTAAGAAAAATATAAAACTGTTTTTAAAAATGTTCATTTATTTCATTTAGGTACTGATTATCAAACAAGAGGACCTACACCATGTGAAATGTTAATGTATCAGAACGTTCAGCAGAGTCTCAGAGAACTTTTATTTTGAAACGAAAACTAAGATTCACAATCGATTTATCAATGACAGAGTACACATCAAAGAAGATACGGTTACTGCTTTCTAGTTAGCATATTTGATGACAGCTCCCGAAACATCTGTGCCTCAGTTTAGTGTGCCCCAGGTCTCCAAAGTGTTTGTTCTCTGTTGCCCGTGGTGCCAATTTCATGATATGCCATTTTCGTTATGATTATCTTATTCAGCAATAAACAAAATTCCATTGATTTGCAGCGAGATCAAGTTATAAAGAAGCTTCAACCTCTGTTACCGTTTTCCCCGATATCGAAAATTTCAAGTCTTCAAAACGGAGTTTGTTCTGGATTCAACAGATTATTACTTTCCTTATATACATAATGTATAAGGAAAGTATTGCGACGGAGTTGAAAATTCGAATTCGAGTTTTCGCCGGGAGAGCACGTTTCAAGCATCCCTGATCAAGAAGCAAACATTTTTGAAATGATGTCTGTGTGTGTGTGTGTGTGAAAGTATGTGTGTGTGTGTCAGTGAGTCTGTGGAAACGATAACTGACGAGCGAATGGAACGATTCGAACGAAATTTGGTACAAAAATCACAATCCGTAAACACTGGAAGCCTATTGCTTTTATACGCAATCGAATGTTCAGAACCCCCTAAATTTTTGAGTGATATTTTGAAAAAATCGTCAGAAAATCAAAACTGCTAATAAAGTTACGCAAATAGAGATTTCTTATGTAATGTTTCATTAGAAAACGATTGACATAAATTTTAGAACGCTAACATGAACCGTTCTCGAGACATTGCACATTTTTCAAAAAAATTATCAAAAAGTTATATAAAATAAAAAAAATATATTTACTATTGAGAAACATGTTCTTTTCAGATGTAATACCATGCGATAAATTGGGTGACATTATTCTCGTGGATCTAGCTCGTTCCATTCACGAAAAAAGATACTTTGAGTAATACTTTTGTATTTGAACGCCAATAGTCATTTATCTGCTGTAAGAATAACTTATTTCTCCGTCCATAACGCTTGGCGAGATTTTGGCTACGAATTTGGTGGAATGTCACCAACTTGGTGACATTTTTAATTGTTGCCAAATTTACAAAAGTCTCGCCAAATTGATAAAAATGACGCTAAATCAATGAAAATGACGACCAATTGAAGAAAATGCAATATCTTGGAAAGAATATAAGTATCTACTATTAGAAAAACATTTTTTTAAACTGTAAAAGTTGTAAATTCATTGCATTATATAAGGAAAGTCATGTGTTGCCCACATCAGATTTTTCTAATTATGTATATTCATCTGTCAGTCTCGGAGAACGAGGGAAAGATATCAAGCAAGGGAATTGGTCGATTCAAGTGCAATACCATTATTTAAATTTGTAAATATCAGATGTCTATAGATTTTAGGCCTGGACGGATCAAGGGAAGATCACGAAAATTTCAAATGTTTTTGAAAATGGGAAAATCTTAAAGTCATACTTCAGACGTGTAGTACTAAATAACTATTCACTTTATATGTAACTAGAAAATGTACTCACCCTTAACAGGGACTTTTAGGATGAAAACCTCTGATTAAAAATACAAAATATAGCAATGATTAAAAATATAAAATATAGCAAATTCTTGAAACCCCAGCAACACACATGCGTCACTGCTTCCCATAGCAACGCATGCAGGTTGCAGCGTTAGATGCAACAACGATTGTATAGTAACCCAAAGATGAATTCTTTCCGCAGCGATATCAAAAATCTCAATTTTTATACTTTTGGTTGAGAATTGACAGAAAATAAAAAATAGCGTTATTAAAAACTTATTAGAATGTTAAGATATACAGTAAAATGTCATACACGTGTAAAATTGCGTTGATTTTCCATTTTAGTATGTGACAATATAAGTGATAGATTAATTAAATCATGCATGTTTCAATATATTTAAAAATAAATATGTAGATAATGTCCTACGGATTTGGCTGCGTATCGTTAAAAAGAACGTTTTGAATTGTAGGAAAATCGCTAAAATCCGTGCTTCAGGATACAATAACTGAAAACCTTACATTTTTAAAAAAATCTCACTGATGTGCATCGTCTTGGAAGTTGAAGTTCTTCTGTAGTAAATTTTGCCGCTAGTTGACGCTTTGCTTTTCTACTACAGGCAACATTCACAGACACACATCTTCTTTTATTATGTAAGATTTTTTATTAATATAAATCAACAACTTTTTTGTCTAGTCCATATAGAGAAAAACACACATACACAGACAGGATGATGTAACTGAAACAGATGCATAACTGACACTCACAGATGGCATAACTGACGCAGACAGATGATATAACTGACACAGACAGATAACATAACTGACATAGACAGATAACTTAACTGACGTACTCGAAGATGCATAAACCGTGCGTCTTAATCCATCTATGTCAGATTCCTCTTCTCCTTTACAATAATTCCCCTTCGAATTTAATATGTAGTCTATGAAAAATAATATTGTAAGAGATATTCTTTTTTCCCAAAAGGACAGTAGATGGCAGCACTCCACCTGACTAAAGAACATTCGTTGTTATTTACAAAAATACATTCGAAGTGGCGTTCGAGATGGCGATAGAAAGAACGTAACCAACGTGTTTGTAATATGTAGCTAATCCTAGCTATGATTTATAAAATATGTGTAAATTTTTTATGTATTATTAAATGTTGTGAAGTCTTAAATGGTGAGAAGTCTTAAATGGTGAGTGAGTGTTTTCCCAACCTCATCACCAAAAGAAGCTTTATAATATTCATCTGTTGGGTAGCAAAAAGTAGAACTTAAAAACAGTTTAAAGATTATCAGTGATTTATCAATAATTTGAAACACATCATTTGTTATTTAAAATCATGCTCATTATTTATTTTTTTTTTTAATTTTAGAAAAATAGCAATATTTAGTCATGAGCAAAACAATTTCATTCCAGTCAAAAACTCATTATTTGAATAGAAATGTATTGTAAATAATCTCCACAAACGTGTCTCAAGCTTACTGTGAAACGACAAGGAAGCATTTATTTGTCAGTAAACCAATTCATTCATTATGAACAACACTGTGCAGAAAATATCATTAACGTCAAAAGACTTGAGTTGCTTTTCAATTCAGTTTGCTCGACTTACAACAAGAAATAAGTTTGTTTTCGTTTTACATATTCATTAGTAGTTTTAAGGATGTCAAACCAAGCTCAGTATTATGAAGCTGATTTGTTTTTACAAAATATCAGAGGAAATTCTGTTAGCAAAAATTTCACTGTAACTGTAGCAAAAATATCCTATGAAAAAATCACATTTATATATTACTTACGTATTACTAATTTCGATTTCTTGCTATAATTGTACAAATCGAAATTAGTAATACATAAATAATATATAAATGCAATTTTTTCATAGGATATATTTTGCCACAGTTACAGTGGAATTTTTGCTCCGTTATGTCGCGAATTCATCTTCCTGTTCTTTGAGTTATAAAATTGTAAATTTTGATCTTCGTTTAAATTTATATCGTTAGGATTGCACTCCCATTGGGAATCATCGGATTTAATTATGGGTTTCTTACTTTCTATACACTTTTAAAAAAATCTGATGTGGGCAACACATGACTTTCCTTATATAATGTAATGAATTTACTACTTTTACAGTAAAAAAAATAGGTTTTCTTATAGTAGATACTTATATTCTTTCCGAGATATTGAATTTTCGTCAATTATTCATCATTTTCATTGATTTAGTGTCAATTTTATCCATTTGGCGAGATTTTCGTTAATTTGGCAACATTTCAAAAAGTCGCCAAGTTGGCGACATTCCGCCAAAATCGTCGCCAAAATCTTGCCAAGCGTTATGGATGAAGAAATAAGTTATTCTTACAGCAGATAAATTACTATTGGCGATCAAATACAAAAGTATTACTCAAAGTATCTTTTTTCATGAATGGAACGAGCTAGATCCACGAGAATGATGTCATCCAATTTATCGCATGGTATTACATATGAAAAGTTAACATGTTTCTCAATAGAAACATTTTTTTATATGACTTTTTAATAATTTTTTTCAAAAATGTGCAATATCTCGAGAACGGTTCATGTTAGCGTTCTAAAATTTATGTCAATCGTTTTCTAATGAAAAATTACATAAGAAATGTCTATTTGCGTAACTCTATTAGCGGTTTTGATTTTTTGACGATTTTTTCAAAATATCACTCAAAAATTTAAGTGGGTTCTGAACATTTGATTGCGTATAAAAACAATAGGCTTCCAGTGTTTACAGATTGTGATTTTTGTACCAAATTTCGTTCGAATCGGTCCCTTCGTTCGTCAGTTATCGTCTCCACAGACTCACTGACACACGCACACACACACATACTTTCACACACACACACACAGACATCACTTCAAAAATGTTTAATTCGTGACCAGGGTTGATTGAAACGTGCTCTCCCGTCGAAAACTCGAATTCGAATTTTCGACCCCGTCACAATACTTTCCTTATACATTATGTATATAAGGAAAGTAAAAATTAGCAGATACATACAATGTCAGAAATAATATTTTCTATGTGGTACAATTTAGCGATCCTCTGTAGAGGCAATTTTACCCTACGAGTTCTAGACAGCTGACATCAAATTTCATGATAAGTACCAAGCTCAGGCATTACTAGGGCCTAGCTTTAGGCTACTTCTGTAGCATATATGACCAGCGGGATCTCTGGAGATTTCCCGGTGGGTCGGGCCCCTTTGGATATAATTATTTTCCTTATTGATAATGTGTACAATGGACAGAGTTTGAAACGATCGTTTATGTGTGACATTCGTCCTGGGCCGATTCTGCCCATTCTCCCTGGGCCAATTCTGCCCATTCTTCCTGGGTCGATTATCCTCATTCCTCCTGAGCCAAATATGCTCATTCATCCTGGGCCGATTATGCCCATTCATCCTGGGCCGAATATGCCCATTCTTTCTGAATTGATTTCGGCTCTCGTATCTGGGCTGGTTCTGTCAGTAGAATGTATATCACTATTTGCACCTTTTAAAAATCCAGTCCTACTAAAGAATACCTTTTAACCTTTGGGAGAGGGTAAAACAATCCATGCAAATGCGATGGTTATATTTAGTTGCTCAGAAGAAACTATCTCAGATTTTATTTCGAGAAATGCGTGATATATATCTCTTATCAATAAGTGTTTTAGCTTTTACATTATTCTCAATATATTACGGTATATCAGGGGTGGGCAATTTCTTCGATAAGAAGAGCCATATAAAATCATTTTTATACAATTTTTACTTCCCTTATATACATAATGTATAAGGAAAGTATTGTGACGGGGGTCGAAAATTCGAATTCGCGTTTTCGGCGGGAGAGCACGTTTCAAGCATCCCTGATCACGAATAAAACATTTTTGAGGTGATGTCTGTGTGTGTATGTGTGTGTGTGTGAAAATATGTGTGTGTCAGTGAGTCTGTGGAGACGATAACTGACGAACAAATAGACAGATTCAAACGAAATTTATTACAAATATCCCAATCCATAAATACTGGAAGCTTATTGTTTTTAGACGTAATGGAATATTCAGAACCCCCCTAAATTGTCGAGTGAAATTTTGAAAAATTATCAAAAAATCAAAACCTTTAATGACGTTACGCAAATAGACATTTCTAATGTAATTTTTTCTTAGAAAACGATTGACATAAACTTTAGAACGCTAGCATGAACCGTTCTTGAGATATTGCACATTTTTAAAATAAATTCATCAAAAAATTCCATAAATTAAAATATATATATATATTAACTGTTGAGAAACATATTAACTTTTCATATGTAATATCATGCGATAAATTGGATGACATCATTCTCGTGAATCTAGCTCGTTCCATTCATGAGAAAAGATACTTTGATAATAATTTTGTATTAGAACGCCAATAGTTATTTATCTGCTATAAAAATAACTTATTTCTCCGTCCATAACACTTGGTGAGATTTTGGCGCCGAATTTGGGGGAATGTCGGCAACTTGGCGACTTTCTAAAATGTTGCCAAATTAACGGAAATCTCGCCAAATGGATAAAAATGGCACCAAATCAGTGAAAATGTCGACTAATTGACGAAAATTCAATTTCTTGCAAAGAATATAAATAGCTACTATAAGAAAAACCTATTTTTTATTGTAAAAATAGTAAATTCATTGCATTGTATAAGGAAAGTCATGTGTTACCCACATCAGATGTTTAAATGTTCAATACACCCAGATAATATTATTTTAAAATTATATTTATAAATAAAGAAAAATACAACGATGCCGTAGAATCTGACTTGAAATTAACCATTATTACTAAACAACTTATAAAGTATTAAACTACTTATAAAGTATAAAGTATAGAAGAGTTCGATAAAAGTATAGAAGAGTGCAATTTAGAAGATAAATTTCTGCGACTAATTAATTGTCATTGCATTATTTCTGTTAGAAACAAATCCTGCACTCAAGCCACTGAATTTCATACACATTTTTGTAACATTTATCTGTCTGAAAGTGGGAACTGCAATTCCTGAAAATGAAAGGGCACTGTTGGCCAACAACATCACGAAGAAATCGATACCAGTAAAATTAGCTTCCACTTGGGAACCAACCACTTGACCTGGATTAGAGCATAACGTGTGCACACTGCATGAAGATTAAGGTCAACCTCCTGCGACAACCATAGGTTTATGCTGACTACGAGGGGAGGGGGCACATAGCAAAATCCACTTCTGGCAAAGCCGTAGCCGAGGGCCACGTTCTCGACGGGATCATTCACCGCGCAGGGTCCCGAAGAACACCCGCCAAGCTCTACCCCAGAAACCGTCCGGACCTTGGCCCAGGCCATGAATAGGCGCAGTCCAGTGGTTTCGGACACCCGGAAGAGTCGGGTCCTGATAGACTCGCTGGTTCGACAGACAAGTTCATCGTCTACCAGGTAACCCTATTAATTTACCCCAGAGTTGGTGGATCAAGGCTACAGAGCCAACATCCGTAACCACCATCTCAGGGTGGTCCGGCCCGGGGGGGTAGAGTGACCAGAGTACTGCATGAAGAGTAACCAGAGCCCATTTTCATCATCCCCAATGATTTAAAATTTGTTTTTATTATGTTTTAGTTTTCTTTAATTTATTATAAATGAAGATTGTTATGGTATGCTTCTGCATTTTATACCATATCAGTTGCCATCTCTATCTATAGTCAATTATGTTTCAAGGAAACTTTTTAATAAAAACAGTAGTATGGATAAAACAGTAGTATGACATCAAAAGCGAATTTAGCTCCTCAAGACCGCTTAAAGATTATTATTCCAGAAGTGCTAAATTTATTCAAAACAATATCATTCTCGTTCTAATTCGACATTTTACAAAAATCGTCATTTCTTTACTTGTACAGTTCAATTTCATTTTCTTTAAATAATATAAATAATGAATATCAGTACCGAAACTCATGTTTGTGAATGTCATTTACTTATAATATTAAGCGATGTGAAAACATGTATTTGTCAGAAATTACATTCATTCGCTGCAAAGACAAAGTAGAAAATATCATTAGCGTCACATCTCTTGGCATGCTTTCCAATTTACTTTCACGCCTTTCTGCAGAATTGTAAATAATTTATTCCAGTTCTTCATGTGCATTTAGGAAGTTTCAAAGATATCAAATAAAGTTAATTGTCGTACAATATACTTATTAATAGAATATTTGAATTTAAGGTTGTGCTATGTATTTAGAATTGAGTTAAAATAAAAAAAAGTTCGTGCTAAAAATATTAAAAATGTATTTTTTAGAATATTTTACATATTTTAATACTTGATTATAATGTTAATGATTTGCAAGGCTCTAGTTTTGCAAGGCGTGGTTTTTCTTACACCAATTCTTATTAGACGTTCTTATTCTACGTTTCATCTCTTTATTTGTCTACAATTTCGACCAACCTCTTTAACAGGCTCGTTCTAGGCTCTCAGAGTACGTAGAGGGCTGAAACGTGGCATACAAATTTATCAGGTGGAAAATTTTCATCCATTAAATTTTCCCATCATATACGTACACCGTGACCATATTTTTGTACCTTTCATACATGTCTTTGCAAATTACAGCTGAGTGTCTCCAGATAAATCGATCTCTTGATTCTAATGCGTCAATCCATGTGTAATTCTAAATAGGTTTGTACGTCAATGATATCAAAAGAAAAATAGGCAGATTAAGTATAAAAAAAACTTAATTAGAAATGAAAAAGTTAAAAAAACTTAAAAGAATCAAGCTTTTAAATTTCCTCTCCTACACAATAATACAACATGGAAATTTAATAAATTTTAAATACAAACCAAATTGAATCAAAAGTGTATAAAAAAAGGGCTGAAAGTATTAAAATGATACAATTTGATTTTTATACTCGTTATGTTGATGACACTTTTGCGTATCTGAGTCACTCGCTTAATGCTGTTGATAGTATTTTGGATATTATAAATTCCATTGATCTATGCATTTGATTTAACTTGAAATGAAAAACAACGATCGTTTTGAGTTTTTATATGTCTTGATAATCCACAGCGATGATTAATTTCTCATTACTGTGTTTCGTAAGCCAGTTAAATTCAGTTTTTCGAATTTCTTTACCTACGCATAAAAATTTCTGCAGTTCGCCCAACCAGAAAATTCCTACTGTCAATACGTTTATGCATCTTGCTTTGAACGTTTCTTCTACTATGGATTTGCTCCTTTACGTATTTAAAAACTGCTGCTCCCAATTATTGTTCCTCTCCCAGCGCTGTTGATCGTGCTATTAAAAAATGTTCTACAACTTTCCCTAATTTTGCTTCTGAAAAGGATTCAACAACACTGTCATTTTGCCTTTTTTCCAAAAATAAGTTAGCAGATTGGTAAAACTTTAAAAAAATGAAGGTTAATGTTATGTTCACACCACATAACTTATTGCATATAAAATCACAATCTCATAAATTATTACATATAACACATTTCTCAGGATTACATGGATATATAATTCCAATGTTTACATATTGTGGATCGAATGTTTTTATGTATTCCTTACTATTCATTATGTATTCCTTACTATTTATTCTATATTCCTTACTCCTCAAATCCCTAATATTCTCATAAAACTAAAAGGATAAAAATATACTTCTATCCATTCTGCTCACATACATTATTTTATAGCCCCATTTAGGGTGTTAAACGGAAAACAACTTCTCGAGACTGCAGGTTTAGGCTTTCATAGGACAATGAGTGGCAAAGAAATTTTGATTAAAAACCCATAAAATTTGGCGAGCTTTTGCCATGAAAGTAAGTATCGAATTACTGTGCCTGTTTTATAGACAAACTAATATTATATGTACATCTTTTGCAATAATTTTCATTGCACTACAATCTCAAGCATGTTGCACATATACAGTAAATTTAAGTTTATCCGTGTTTGGGACGGTTGATAATTTTGGTACAGCGAGAACAAAAATTCTGATATTTATTTTAGGCGATAAAAATTAAATATCGTAATAGAATTTTAGAAGAATAACATTTGAAATACATTTCATTCAATTTATCATATTTCAATAATAAAGAAATTGATATAAAAATGCATTTAATAAATAAATAGTGTTTCTATTATGTCTGTCGGGTAAATTTTTCGAAGGCTTTAACACTGGCTAGGAAACGTACCCGCCGTTGACTGTGAGTTAAAACGGGGATAAATTGAATTCACTAATTTTAAAAATAACTAATTAAATACACTTTATTAATATAAACAACAGTGAAAATTGCATACAGCCAATACACATTCAAACAACCACTGTGATATGACCCTACCTCAAATCAAAAATAATGTCTTTATCCCTAAGAACACCGAAACCATTTTGACTTCCTCTGAAAACGCAAGGGAAAAAACACGTGCATGGTACAGCCCCATCCCCATATTATAATCTTCCTCCTACCCTTAAAATGTGGCCATTCCCGTACGAGTGGGCAAAATAATAATAATAATAATAATAATAATAATAATAATAATAATAATAATAATAATAATAATAATAATAAAAGTAATAATAATAATAATAATAATAATAATAATAATAATAATAATAATAATAATAAAACTAATAATAATAATAATAATAATAATAATAATAATAATAATAATAATAATAATAATAATAATAAAAATAATAATAATAATAATAATAACAGCTTCAAAAGGAAATTTTAATGCATGCGCAGTCTTAAGCACCCCTTCCTTTAAGCGCATAAACAGCCGTCGACAGGAAAGGCAAAAAACGGCGTTCCTCAGCCGAGGTAAAAAAACGCGGGGTAAAGAAAATCTTGCGGATTAGCTCGCTTAAAAAGTCATAAAAATTAACATTACGAATGAGAAAGAAAGCCAAAAATTGTTAGAATCCGCAGATATATATCACAGAAACATTTTACCAAACTATAGAATTGTTCTGATCTCAGTTTTAAGGATGCGGAGAAAAATATATCACATAACCTAAAAAAATGCAGAATTCGATGTATTTAAAAAAATTAATATGACGAAATTGTCAGACGGATGTGGTGCAAACATGGTTGAAAGAACGTTCTGCAAGTTTTTCGATGCTGTCCAGATCAGACTGCCCCGACACACACCTACATACCACACACATACTTCTTTTATTATATTGTTAAAGAAGTTGAATTAGAGCATAAGTGGAAAGCGCGAACACCTATATGTAAAATGTAATTAATTTCTACAATGCAATTGTATTTTAACGCTTGTGAATTGCACACTGTTTATAACCTGAGAAAAAGGGTTTATAACACCCTCAAAACAATTATAGTAGCCTAATTTGCGCATATTTGCTTTAAGTAATCACTACAAAGTTTTATACCTACTGAACTGTTTTAGTAAACTACAGAATATCAATCACCTAGACATTGAATTCGCTCTCAATATGTATTTTCTACTGATTTTCAATTCAAATATAAATAATCGAAGATAAATTATCTATATTTACTAAATTTATAAAGTGAAAACAGTATAAAGAGGAATTTTCGTGCTACCCACGTCGTGTTCTATCTGATCCTGAAAGAACGTATTACTTTTTTTTTCTTACGCGTAAAACATCCAATAAATTTTTTGTGCTGTAAAATGATTATAAGTCACTTATATACAATAATTAAATAACAGAAAGAGAGGCGTTAATTTACAAGCATTTACCGCTTAACATTTATACCATGCGTAAACCCTCGTAATCGGTTGTTATCTTTTGCAAACGACATAAATCTTTGACGAAACACATAAACGTAATGAGGATCTTATTCTTTGATATGTAACCAAAAGCCATAATACTACCTGACAATCTTCCTAATTGCCTTTTTAAGAAACTTTTTTTAATTGCTTTTCCTCTAATGCATTAGGAAACTGAGCATAGAACTCGTCGATGGTATCGTTCACTAACTTCGCCATTTTGTTTCAAATGGATGTCATAAGAAGTGCAATAAAGATAAGGAATATTTGAGACCAAGAAAGAACTTTTTTTATATCAAGATTGATCGTTTAATTTATTTAATGCTTATCAAACTTTTTTCCCCAATTTGCTGAATGAAAACGGAGAAATATTGAGAAAGGAAACACAATGTATTCTAAATTAATTGTGGAAAATACAACAAATGTATTTCTGAAATGTAGTGTCATTATAATATAGTGCCACATCATGTGCTAGTAATAAGCTATTAGATGACAAAAATACTTAGTAAATCATCAAGTTGCGAAATTATACCCAATGCTAATGGACAGTGTATCTCAGGTATGCCTGTTCTTGCTCAATTACAGTATGCGGTTGAATATTTAAATTTATAGAATTCGTTAAATCGGTGACATAAGGATTATGGAAGGTTTGAAAATTGAACTATTCCCTAATTCTATTTCTGTAATTCTCTAAATATATGTTATGTTTATTAATAAATTAATGAGCAATATGCAAGTGACGTCACAGTCAAGTGAACCGGGTCAACGAGCTGATGCAGTCAACAGAGATTCTATTTGAAAATTCTGTGACGTTTTCATTCAAAAGTCCATTTATTTAGAAAACAAATCGCGGCTGCATTTTATTACTAAGAATCTCGAACTCATAATGTATAGAATTTTAAGAGAATAACGTCAATTGATGACTTCATGAAGCTATAAGCTGTTTGGAAAGTCCCGAATCGTTTGCTGGGTTTTTAAAAACAAACGTGATTTGTTATTATGTTTCACTAAAATATGTGTGATTTCTCTGAGAGATTAGTTCCAATTATTTAATTATAAATCATTTCCATTACAATATTTTATTTTCTATCACATGAGTTTTAATATTCCCTTTGTTAAGTAAAGACAGATTAATGGCGGATGTGGCGTGTGCAGGAATGGTTCTGATTTGCATTAATTAGCTAAAATTGATAAAATGGGACCAATATATTGTGTTTGAAGTGCTACTATTTCTATTTACGATTAAGTAAAGATTCAAGTAATTTAACACATTATACAAAGATACATAGATATAACACATACAGTTGGAAAGTTTTTGCATTAAATAGTAAATTATCAATCGGAAGTTAATTCTGACTATCCTCTACTACAATTAAAATAAAATTAAATAGTATATATTATCAAAATATTTAAGGACTTTAACTCAAGGACGGAAGTTAAAAGCCAGCAAAATTAAAATTTTAAATTTTACTTAAATGATGCAGTAAAGTACTTAAAATGAATGGGATGGTTAAAGATTAGTCACTAAAACATAAGTATAGAAAATTTTAATGCCTTAAAGAGTCATTAAAACATTGAAAAAGTACTTAATTTCCTACCTTCAATCATTGAATCCCATACTCTAACGCATGAGTCTAGCACGTATTGCCAGAATTTTTCCGAATCAACTTTAATTTTGTAGTCCCGAGACCAAAGTGTGCATATTGTCCGTTAAAATAAAAAATAGTAATTTGTGAACTGTCCTTACTAATAAATTTATATTACAGCTGAGGTAAATGTTCCGATACAGCAGCCAAAATTGGCTGATTATTATACTTAATGCAATTCCTGGGGAATGTTAATGATAAATTCGGAGAGTTTAAATTTACTAATATTTTATTGCCATTTAATTATTAATCCACGTTTTTAAAAAATTAAACATAATAATATCACAGTAATGTATTATTATCGCCTACAATCCTAGTTCTTTCTCATATGATGCCGAAGATGTTTGAAACTTTCTTTAAATAGCCTAAAACATTCTACATACCACGTTTCAGTTTGTTTCGTACGCAGTTCTTTAAATTTTCCCATCATTTTAAAATAAACAAGTAAATTATTCTGTAAAATGTTCGTCATAAAAAGAATACTGAAAGTTTCAAAGGCGATAATTCAATCACTTGGAAGACGATTTGCATATATGAAGATCAATATGGGCGTGTCTTCTGTGTAATCACCATTTTATATTTTTATCTTGTGAAGGCTAGTATCCAGAAAGAAGTTAATTAAATAGTTTTCAACCACGTGCCACAGAATATCGCTGTGAATATAAAACTATCTCCTAATTAACTTTAACATTGCATTGTAACAAAATATCTCTTTTTAGAAAATTACTCAGAACACAATACATGTTTTCCACCCCCACCCCCTTTCCAAGTCATGTAATTGCGCTCTTAAAAGAACAATCTTCTCTTTGGTGGCAAACATTTTGGCATACTATTGTTTCTGCAAAACAAAAATATTCCTCAAAACATGTATTTCTGAGGGTCTGCTTTAGGTAGAACTCAAGTGACTTATTTGGATTCAGCAACAAGAAGAGGAGAATGGTATGTTCACCAAGGATTTCCACTTTCAGTTCTTTTTACAATTTCTGTTTAAAAGTGTCCATTTAATATGAAACGTTTTTTTAATATTGGCCATAAATAAACCTTAAATCATGATTTTTATGGATTCAACGTCAAATTTTAGGGGGGGGGGGTTAGGGGGGTTGATCAAGAAATTTTCATTCCTGGTTTCTTCTCCACTTCCAGTTCAAACAATTTTCTTAAAACATCTATTTTTAAGATTGTCTGCAGATAGACATTGATAGTGGCTGCCTAGGACTCATTATCTAATGCTGAAGAGAGTAAAGTGACTCCCCAATGATTTTCCTCTGCTGGTTCTGAAGGTGTCACTTTCGATTTAAAAATAATTTACACTTTCCTTGAAACATCTATTTCTCGTGATTTGCTTTAAATGTAACTTAAATGATGTATGATATGGACTCATCGTGAAGTTTGAAGCGAAATGAAATTTACTAAAAATGTCCAATTTCGGTTATTTTTTCACTTCCCGTTACAAAATTTTCTTGAAATATTTATTTCTGATGATGATTGACTGATGTGGATTCAGCGTTGAATTCCAATTGGATTGGGAGATTTACTAAGAGACTCCCATTCCGGTTCTGTAGTTGTCATTTACGTCTTTTTCGAATACTCGTATTACTGAATGAAATAAATATGCAAAACAGAATAAAAAAAGCTTAATTGTTCAGTCCAAAATGAGCTGTATCCACTGTTTATCACCATTTACGAAGCATACATAAAAAAAATATTCTTGTTTTGTATAATATGTTATCACGAGAAAGTATTGCATAGAAAATTGCCCTTCTGAATTACAAATATTATAATTTTTATTAATATTTTTATTTGTTTAATCAGTAAATCGATAACTGATTTTCACTAAATTAATATTTCATTTAAATAACTTTGACTACCGTGAGAAGGTAATATGATACTGGCCTAAAATATTATGTAGGCTTCTTAATTTCTAAACAGATATCACTGGACATTATCTTGACTAGTATCAGTTATACGTAAGATCGATATATCGCTATCATTTTGAGATAATTTTGTATAGGAATCACTGAACCATGTGCGGGAATTATATACAGTAAAATCTGCTTGAAAAAAGAACTTGAATCTATACAGTAAAATGGGCTTGGAAAACTGAAAGACTGTTTAAAAGAAATAATTTGTTTTCAAGAAATATTAGTTGTCCCTCTTGAAGTAAACGAACACTTAACATACTCAACAAGTTATGGAGCGTCCTCAGCAGGAACCAGTTATTCCAGAGGCTCCTCGACAAGAAGCAAATGCCAGGTTCAGACTTCTGACTGGTCATGACTGTCTCAGGGCTCATTTCCATCGAATTGGACTTGCTGCTTCCCCAGATTGTACTTTATGTGACCTGAGATAGCCTATATCTGGAAAATATTTAGAAGAAACAACTGCACTAGTGACTTTTAGTTCATCAATAGAGAAGTACTGGAGAGATCGCTGTCAAATGGCCTAGTGGCCAAACGACTGTCATATGTCAACAACACATACTCAAAAAGTAAAAGACACTTCATGCCAATATCCGGTAGGGAAAATGAAAAGGGGTCTTATTCCCACCAAATTTCAATTAAAATAACTCAAATCAATTTAACTTAAATGAAGAAATGTTTAAATAAAAAAAATTGTCAATAGAAAAGTCAAGTTTAAAAATTCTAAATTTTCTCAAAAAAATAGTAAATAAAAACATTTAAATTAATCTTAAAATTTACATCTTAATCAAAGTATTAAACCAAATTCCTCAATCTCAGTTTCAGAACACCATTAATCAGAATTTAGAACAGCATTAATCACTTTCAGAATAAACAGGCATAGAATCAATTCACTAAAGTTTCATTTTTAAGAACAATAATCGTCAAGAATAATTTTAACATTTTAGTTGGTAGGAATAAACACCAAGAATGGTCGAACGGCGCCAAATCTGCCCGGTAGGGAAAATGAAAGTCTCATTCCCACCAATTACTTTTAAACTTAAAAGTAAAACAATTAGAATTAAAGCTTATTTTACCATTGAGGAATATAATTGAAAAGCTTTCACCAAAAGCTACAAGATAAATAGCAGAGATCAGCAGAAGAGGACTTCCCAGCAAAATGTCACCAAAGCTCTTAGAGAACAACTCTTGAAGGAAAAACACGGCATAGGAGGGTTATGTCCATCAAAAATCAGGAAAACAAGCTCCGACCGGATCCAATTCCCAAAAGGGAGCTCAAGACAATCAGGACTCAAACCATTCATTTCTCCCAACAAGTGCCACAGTCTTCTGACATCAGAGTAGAACCCAAGGCATATGTCCGTTTAACAAATTACGGAAATGATGAATTATCTTCCTCATATTAAGAGCAACCCAACCATGGAAAACAAACACTTAGTTGACCAATTAAATCATCTCGGCAGACATCGCAAAAAGGTAAGGACGGGTTTAGTGAACGGGAAATCAGCTAACAAAATCTTCAATTGTTTCGTCCATCTAGACACAACAAACGTCCGGCTCTCACATCATTCAGACGAAACCATTTTTAGAGAGAGGGAGTTCAAATGCAAAAAAAAAAAAAACGCTGGTTACAAAGTAAACACAACGCTTTCATCTCGGAGAAGACACATCATAGGCTTGTAATTCTTTTTTTTTTTCAAATGGCCAGGCACTAGGCTTGTAATTAATAGCAAGTAAAGGAGGCTCGTTAATTTAGAAGACATGTAATAGTGTAGTTGAAAAGAACGATTTATTCTATACTTTGAAGATCGCGCGCGCCGAAGCGCTAAAAATAGCACCTTAAGAGGACTTCATCTTTAGCTCTAATCAATGAAAAAAAACGCCAATCGCAATTATACTGTCAAAAATCGCTGCCACACATCGTAAAACAAACTATCGATGAACGATAAAATAATTAATGACAGATGGTTATAATACTACTGTCAACCAATCAAATCTCAAAATTTTAAAGAAGATAATAGAAATTTTAATTCAAACGAAAATTAAAAAGAAATGAAGTGAAACGATTTGGAATATACGAATTCGGCAATAATTTAAAATGGACGATTCTGAAAAATTTAAAATGCTGAAAATAGAATAAAGATAAAAAATCGTGATCAATCAACGAATTCTTAACCGAGAATAACAAACTTAGAATCAAATCAATGGGAATAAAAAGGGCAATTAATGGAACCACAAATTAGCCAATTTAAATAAATGTAAAATTGCTGAAACCTGAAACGAACGAACTTTCGCCATTTTGGAACACAATTACATATGGAATAGAATGCATTTGGAACAGAAGAATCAAAAACCTAACCAAATGGAAAATGGATAACTAAATTAAAAGAAAGATAATAACTATGTAAATAAGATCCCAGAACCTATTTTTCTACAAAACAAAGTTCCTAAAATTTCTAAATAGTAAAAACAACCCATCACGAAGGATAAGGAAAAATTTGATAAACGAATAACGACGTATAGAACTTGAGAAACTTAACATACTGTACGAAAGGAAAACCTCTTTAGAATGAAAAAAATAAATACCTTTGTCCTTGAAATTCCATTGTAGATATATTTTATTGTATGAGAAGAACTGTGTATAAAATGGTAAATAAAGTAAATAATTTAAACTGAATGTTTTTTTAGTCCAACAGTGAGCAATTGAGCACTTAATAACCTTTACGAAAATACCTCTTAAAGACGAAAAATAATTTATGTCTCCGTTTTAGACGGGTTTTAATATTAATATCATAAATAATTTAAAATGTTCCACTGATTTTCTACTCTTATTCACAACGAAAAAGCCTTTCTTCAGTCATACATAAAATCGATATATCGATATCATTTTGAACGTCGCTTTTGATGATTAATTGTAGATAGTTTGTGGAAAGTGTTAATTTAGGGCATTTAATTGCGTTCAGTAGACAGCAAGAGTGAGTAGAAATTCATAGATGGCACGGTGAGACACGAATCAGATTAAACAGTCATGTTGATTGTAGCGTGGAAATTATATCTCAATCGATATTGCTGATGCATTAGAGACTTTGAATTGTTCATTAAACAAATTGATATTTCATATTAAGTGCTTCATATATATATAGTCAGTAATATTAGGATATTGCACATTTAATTAGTTAATTGAATAATTCTGCATTAAAATTTGCCAAATTTTGATAAAGCTTTTGAAAATCGATATTAATCTACAAATTGACTTGTCTGAAATTTATATTTACATGTTAGAGAGTATGTTCATGTCTTCCCAATTTTCACACAGAAACAAAAATAAATAAAATTAACAGAAAAGGTAAAATATTTTTATTTAGTGTACAGAAATGAATATTTTTTGGACTCAACCCTATTTTTTCCGCTACAGACAACCTAAACATGAATGTTACTCCCATCAAAACCATTGCATTTGAGCTATAATATAAATGCAATTTGCATGATAATAATGGAATCATAATTATGCACTTTTTTGACTTTCAATAATATTATACAGACAATGTGTTGAAAAATTTATTTTCTTTTGATATCAAAAGATTGTGCACCCCATGAAAAATATGTGACGAAGAAGTCACGATTTTTATTGACTGTAGCTATTGAGCAATAAGTGGTCGCTTTCCAATTCAATCACGGGTTTAGAAAAAGCTGTTTTCGTGCTACCGATCACAGTCCCTCTATCAGTCTGTAATTATCATTTCCTTAACATTGTGTAGAAAAGCATGCTCATGCTCACAAACTCAATGAGACATAACTCAGCGAACCATAAGAATGCAAACAAACTGTGAGACCATATTTGAGATAAGATTTAGAGAAGACAGTTTTATGTTCTATCAGTATTTATTAAAGATATTCAGTATTTATTAAGGATGTAATGTTGGACAGTGGCAGCAGACGTAAGGACGCCGCCAGCTTTTACAACACTTTGAACCGAGAGGTCAATTAGGCCATAAACCTAAGAGGCTAGAGTGTAGCCATGAGATTGGTTAAAAACGGTTGACCAATATAGATTATGTCTGGTCGCAATGCTCTAAAGTCGGCCATTCAGAGCCAAATGGGCATTACAGACCTCAGGCAAAGTGGGCGGCAACCGAAAAGTTCCAAAAAGAATATGCACGGCTTCGACGAGAGATTCACAGATGAACCAACAGAATGACATAGCAACAGATTCATATCCGCAGAGATGCAATCTAGAAGTATTCCACTACATATAGCCACAGAGATTGGAGGATAAATTTAGCAGAATGCCATGATGATTCCGTAAGAGTGTGTTCCACAAAGATTCCACAAAATATGTCCTAATTTAGACTTCAACGAAATGAGCAGATGCAGTACGAGTTTGAAGGTATGTGCCCATTAATTATTGTAGCAGGTCATAGAACACCTTGGTAAGAATAACTTACTGGTCTCACATGTCTAATCTCACATGTCCTATCTCACGTGTCCGATCTCACATGTCCGATCTCCTACGCAATAATATGATAATTATTGTAATCAATTTAATAATTAAACAAATGTTGTTAATAAATAATGTTAAAGTTTAAAAAGTTGCAATTAATTGAGTAGCTTCATGTTAATAATTATTCTATTACAAGAACTCGCACTGAAGATAAATATGGTAGGTTCAGTGGAACATTTAATTAGAAACTATTTTCCAATTTTATGTTTTCTCTTTCATTGTTTTGTCTCTGTTCTGGCGAACTTTAACGCTTATCTGTCCCTCTAGGCGGCATTTACCAATACAAATTGATACCTTCCAAAATATCTATCTAATTACAGCACATAAATCACACTTCAACATGATAATAATATAATTTGTATCTTTACTTTAAAATCATCAATTTCTTAATTATCATGCAGAACACATTGGGTTGGAAAAATGACCTCTCCAAATGTAAATACATTAAACCATTTACTCTTGTTATTTATTTTTTTTTACTTTCCTTGCAATACATGGTAATGTATAGGGAAAGTATTGGAATTACGTCGAAAATAGTAACTCGAGTTTTCAACGGATCTATACGTTTTGTCACCTGTAGAATACGAAAATACCATCTTTAGCGTGCTGCCCTGTGATAGGTTAACCTGGTGCCGATTAAATTTCGGTACAATTCAGAAAAAATGAACCTGCCTCTTTTTTGCGAAATGGCTCGCAAAAATCCTCAAAATGTAAAATAAAAGATTACGTATGCTCAAATCCATCAATCAAATGCTTGTTTTATACGTAATTTTTTAACGATGAAAGAATAAAATATAAGACCAACCCCATTACTCTAGGACTGGCCGTTCTCGAGAATTTTTTTTTTCACATGTTCGTCAGCCACTTTTAAAAATAGGTTCAGTTGCCCAATGAAAATGAAAATGGAAGTAAAAGTGCAAATTCGATATAATATAAAAAATCTGATGTGGGCAACACATGACTTTCCTTATATAATGTAATGAATTTACTACTTTCACTGTAAAAAAAAAGGTTATTCTTATAGTAGATACTAATATTCTTTCCAAGATATTGAATTTTCGACAATTAGTCGTCATTTTCATTGATTTAGCGTCATTTTTATCCATGTGGCGAGATTTTCGTTAATTTGGCAACATTTCAAAAAGTCGCCAAGTTGGCGACATTCCGCGAAATTCGTCGCCAAAATCTCGCCAAGCGTTATGGATGAAGAAATAAGTTATTCTTAAAGCAGACAAATGACTATTGGTGTTCAATTACAAAGGTATTAGACAAAGTATCTTTTTCCATGAATGGAAAGAGCTAGATCCACGAGAATGATGTCACCCAATTTATCATATGGTATTACATATGAAAAGTGAACATGTTTCTCAATAGGAAATATTTTTCTTTATTTTATATGACTTTTTGATAATTTTTTTGAAAAATGTGCAATATCTCAAGAACGGTTTGTGTTAGCGTTCTAAAATGTGTGCCAATCGTTTTCTAATGAAAAATTACATAAGAAATGTCTATTTGCGTAACTTTATTAGCGGTTTTGATTTTTTGACGATTTTTTCAAAATTTTATTCGAAAATTTAGAGGGGTTTTGAACATTCGATTGCGTATAATAACAATAGGCTTCCAGTGTTTGCGGATTGTGATTTTTGTACCAAATTTGGTTCGAATCGGTCCATTCGTTCGTCAGTTATCGTCTCCACAGACTCACTGACACACACACACACACACACAGACACCACTTCAAAAATGTTTGATTCGTGATCAGGGATACTTGAAACGTGCTGTCCCGTCGAAAACTCGAATTCGAATTTTCGACCCCGTCACAATACTTTCCTTATACATTATGTATATAAGGAAAGTAATAATGTTAGGGGTTTATTTTGTACAATTAATCTCAATATAACGAATTATTGAAGAAATAAAGGGAACTTGAATATAAGTCTGCAGTGAAAGTGATGCACTGCCCACATCAAATTTTTGATACTCTATCACACACCGCTCCTACTCATTTTAATTTATTTCTACAAATTTTGCCCTGGCGAATTAGTGCCATCAAAATAAAATTATAAAATTTATTAAGAAATAAATGTTCCTCCAAAGTTGACACTCCTCACTTTTTAATTTGGTATGGGACGTTTCCGCGGTGAGCATTAGCCGCGGTTTCTGATGCAAGTGATGCATAGATGTTTCTAAAGTGATTCATAGTTTTTCCGTACGCCAAATGCAAACCCATAAAGTATTTGCTGATTTTCGACATGTAGAAGTAACCATCGTTAATAATAAATCAAAATGGTAGTTTTAACATCAGCAAAAATAAATTGTATATATCTATAAAAATTCAAGCCGACACTAAAAATATAAGCATCGTTATCTGCTAATGTAGAACTTACGATCTATGAGACTAAAAATCTCTGGCAAGGAAAGGACATGAACGCAATTTTGATACGAAAATTATAGTATTTTACTGTTTTGGGAATCGATTTAACTGAGAAATGTTTTTGTATCGATCCATTGCTGGCAATGGTTTTTCACTCGAAACATATCATAGGTTACCTACTCGTGCTTTAACGCCATTTATGGATTTTCTTATTATACACCCACTTAAAATTAATGTGACCAACGCATGACATTCTCTACAGAGACACGGTTTCTGTTTTTTAATTTATATTCATTGGAATGTGCTATTCAGGGTGTGGTCAAGAGGGAGGGTCATCCTTCGTTACTGACGATGCGTTGAACGCGGTATTTAATTTTGATTAATTTATTTGGCAAAGACAGTAAGTAGATTAACGTTTGTATGTGTGTACTAATTCCCCTTGGGGAAGGGGTGCCTACACACAACGTCCACAAGACCCCCCAGGGTGTCCCATAGCGAAGGGGAGGATATTTGCAGCTTCACTTTCTATAGAAGCCCCCCGAATGGTGGAGGTCTGACTTGGGTTTGACATGACAACATCCATGCCCGCTGGCTGGATTCGAAATCGCAACCCTGCAATCCAGCGATCAGACGGAAACGCATGCACCTGACCGCTCGACCACCGGATCGGCATATTAACGTTTGTAATCGCATTAACCTACGAATTGATTTTTGTAGTGAGAATACATTTTACAGTGAGTGCACGCTTTTTGAAAAGAGTACGCGGATGGTGAACGTGGTCAGATGCAAAAATCGCCCTTGAGATGTGCGAAAATTAACAAGTATTAGCCGTTGTGTCTATCCAATAAAATGCGGACCCAGGTAAAATCAATCTTTTCCCATTGGGGAAGAATCAAGCTACCTCCCATTGGGCTACTTGTATCCAGTAGCCCAATGATAGGTAAAAGTAAGAAGTTAAAACTTCACATTAAAAAACACCAATATCGTTTGAGACAATGATTCAGGTGGCGCTGGGATCAGATAAGTAGCCCTGCATTACATACATTTCTATCGGAAAAGGCCTAAAATATTTATTTAAACTGTCCGAAAAATTAAATTAGTAAGGCAATGCAAAGTAGAACTGAAAACAATAAAGAATATAATTACGTATTCAAAATTATTTTATATTTCAATTTATTTTTATCTCCATATATTCTGTACTCTAGTCAACAACTATGAAAAAATACTGCTTAAATATACTCGTAATTAGGGAACACATTATTAAAAAATAATAAGAAATACATATACTCAATACTACCCCTTTCTCTTATATAACAGTAGCAGCTATTTACTATATCTAGCTACAACTATATATAATCCTCAAAGCATTATGGCCTTTTCAAGATTTTCACCCATAGGAATTTTATCTCATTCTTTCTAACTTCTTGACCCCAATAAACCAGCCAGCTATGGTTTTCCAACACATCCTACAGGCAATCCAGGAATGTGCCATCCGTATTGAAACAACAAGTTCGAGTTAAGAATAAATAACATTTCGATAAGTAGTTATATGGTCGCACATCTCCTCCCAGGTCTTTATCATAAAAGAGTAAATACGTTTTCGTAAAGGATTATGTGTAACTGCCGTGATATTGTGAATCCTAATTTTAATAAATATTATAAGTTTTAAAGTTCACTATCGTGTTCAATGTCTAATAATTTACCTTGCAGATTACCTTTAATGACTCTCACTACAAAAGTCAATTGGCTGGTTAATGCGGTCACAAACGTTAATGTACTTGCTGTCTCTGCCAAATAAGTTAACCAAAATAAAATATTGCTTTCAACGCATCAGTAATGAAGGGTGAACCCCCCTTTTGCCGCACATAGTGTCTAGGAAAGTCACGGAGATGGACAATAATTCTAGAAGTATTTGTGTTTTTGTGTACTTTGAACAATAAACCCCAATAACGCTAACGCTACACGACTGACAACTTTGAGGACCCCGCGACCCCTTATTAGGGAGTAAGGGGCATTATCGCTTCTTGGTAGAGGTAGTATGAAAAAATGAATTACATAAATATAGAGCATTCCAAAATTAGTACTAAACGAAATTAGTAATGTTTTACAGCAAAATATGAAATGAATGAAAAAAAACTATGTAAGTAACGATTTTTAAAGATACTATCCTATGAATCTGCGTATATCAAAGTAAACTCAAATACACTGGAAAACACGCAGATACATATTACTGCATGTGAGCCAGCCTGCATCGCTGCTGATGGTAAGCATTTTGCTTTTGTTGTTAGTGTATAAAATAGTCAATTTTTGACGCATTGTCTAAATGTTAAAGGAGTAGTTTGATTGTATACACTGGTTTTTAAGTTTCATTTCAATATTTTGTTAAAGGACAAAAATGATTTGTATTAAATTTGTAACGTTAACGTTTTATAACTTTGTAATTGTCTTGTTTCCCCTATCTCTAACAAGAAGCGAGATAACCCACCTAAAATAAAGAGCAAGTACTACGACTCTATGCTGTAGTATATTACGTAGCTATTTTACTTTATTCTTAAGCCTATGTTTCTTGAGATTATGCCATTATGCCATCGATAACTTATAAAGCAAAATCTATGATTGAAAAATCTGATGTGGGCAACACATGACTTTCCGTATATAATGCAATGAATTTACTACTTTTACAGTAAAAAAAAGGTTTTCTTCTAGTAGATACTTATATTCTTTCCAAGATATTGAATTTTCGTCAATCAGTTGTCATTTTCATTGATTTAGCGTCATTTTTATGCATTTGGCGAGATTTCGTTAATTTGACATTTTAAAAAGTCGCCAAGTTATCGACATTCCGCCAAATTCGTCACCAAAATCTCGCCAAGCGTTAATAGACGGAGAAATAATTTATTCTTATAGCATATAAATGAATATTGGCGTTCAAATGCAAAAGTATTACTCAAAGTACCTTTTCTCAAGAATAGAACGAGCTAGATTCACGAGAATGATGTCACCCAATATATCGTATGATATTACATATGAAAAGTGAACATGTTTCTCAACAGTTAATAGATTTTATTTATTTTATGGGATATTTCGATAAATTTATAATAAAAATGTGCAATATCTTGAGAACGGTTCATGCTAGCGATCTAAAGTTTATGTCAATCGTTTTCTAAGGAAAAATTACATAAAAGATGTCTATTTGCGTAACTTTATTAAAGGTATTGATTTTTTTGATGAATTTTTCAAAATTTTACTCGAAAATTTAGGGGGGTTCTGAATATCCGATTACGTATAAAAACAATAGGCTTCCACTATTCACGGATTGTGATTTTGTACCAGATTTCATTTGAATCGTTCCATTCGTTCATGATATATCGTCTCCACAGACTCACAGACACATACACACACCCACACACTTACTTTCACGCACACACACACACACACACACACATACACAAACATCATCTCAAAAATGTTTGATTCGTGATCAGAGATGCTTGAAACGTGCTCTCCCGTCACAATACTTTCCTCATATATTATGTATATAAGGAAAGTAATAACAATGACTGCATGAAATAATTTTTTGACTTACTAAAGGAACAGTGTAATTTTCCTGAAAATTTTTTGAAGTTGGCCATACAAAACGCTCAAGGCTCAAGGCAGGGTGGGATTAGTGAAGTGCCCAGGAGAGGATAGGAATCCCCCCTTTAAACTTCAGGCGAAAAGGAAAATCAAGAAAAAGGAGTTCATAAGATGAAAGAAGAAAATAAAGGGAGGCTCGGGTGTAAGACAACATTATGCCGATACCCGAGTCTTCATAAAGAAAGGACTGAGGCCCAAGTAGGCGCACAGTAGAGAAGAGGAAAATGGGGTGATAGAGTTGCACCAAGAGAGGTGCAGGGCCCTGAGCAATGAGAGTCCGACATGAAAGATATTACAATAAAAAGATTTTATGTAAAGCTTGTGAAGTACGCGAAATTTCCCAAATGCACGGGATAAGCACAGAAAAAGCTAGAAGGTTGCACCATAAAACAGTGAGAAGTATAAAACTATGTTAGACGAATCCGCTTTTTAGGGCGGAAATAAATATCACGTACAGGTCTTCCAGGTAACGACCGAGGGCGCTTTCGCGCCTTCGTGTTACGAGGATTGCAACGATGGATACTGTCTAACGTAGGATTATTGACACTTCTAAGACCTCGATGAAATTTAATAGATAACTTTTTGAAATGTGCCAAAACAGGCCTAATTTGAAGGTCTTTATGCAAAATTTCTAACCGGACGTAGTTCGGAAGATTTGCAAAATTACGCAAAGCGTTGTTTTGAATAACTTGAAGCTTCCTAAGGTCAACCTCAGCTGCGGTTCCCCATATAGAAGAACCGTACGTCATAATTGGACGTATACAGGATTTGTAAAGTAATAACTTATTGCGGATTGACAGGCGGCTATTTCTAGCCAATAAGGGACGGAGCTGGATGAATGAAAGCTTCAATTTCCTGCATGTTTCAGAAATGTGATGCTTCCATGATAATTTTGAATCTAAATACACTCCAAGGTACTTATAATAAGGTTGCCAGGGAATAGGCTCATTATTAAGAATTAAATTAGTGTTTGGGGTTGCCCTAGGGGGCGGGAAGGTCACTGCTGCACACTTACTAACATTAACTTTTATTCTCCATTTGATAAGCCATTGCGTCATGTCATGAAGATAATTTTGAAGGGTTTCGTGCACGACATGTGTCTGTTTGTGCTGTGCAATCAGGGCCGTGTCGTCAGCATAGAGGCTAAGAGTGACACCGGGGGAACGAGGAATATCATTAATATACAGGTTGAACAATCTGGGCCCAACAAGAGAACCTTGAGGGACCCCGCTGAGAATATTCCTGGGAGAAGAGAGAAGGTTAGAGACTCGTACTGCGAAGCTACGCTCCGTTAAGTACGAGTGAAGAATTTTAATAAGGTCAGGAGGAAAAGAGCGCTTGATAAGTTTGAACAAGAGACCATTTATCCATACCTTATCAAACGCCTTTTGAATATCAATGAAGACAATAGAGGTGCTTTCTTGTATGTTACGAGCTTCATGAATGAGTTCAACGACCCGAAGCAGCTGGTGTTCAGTCGAATGTTTCTTCCTGAACCCATACTGCTCAGGAATCAGAATGTTGTTCAGGTCGCAGAACTCATCCAAACGCCGCAATATCACATACTCAAAAAGCTTAGAGAGACAGGATAGAAGAGAGATAGGTCTAAAGTTAGCAGGAAGAGTATGATTAAGACCAGGTTTGGGAATAGGAGCAACAATTGCAACTTTCCAAGCCTTCGGAAAATAGTTAAAATGAAGAAGAAGGTTAAAAAGTTTAGCAAGATAAGTTATTAGAAGATTAGGAAGATTTTTAAGCATGTTAGGAGAAAGAAGGTCTTTCCCAGGAGCTTTATTCTTTTTCAGTTTTTGAATACGGGGAAGAAGTTCTTTATAAGTAACTTCAGTCATGGTTCTAGGTGTAGGTGTGTAGAGAAATTGTTCAACCTTGGGATCAACTATCGATACCGTTCTGGCATCGATTACATCTTGATGTGGTTCAAACTGACTTCTAAGACTGTCAGCAAGAAGTTCAGCCTTTTGTGTGTTAGAGATGGCCCTTCCATTTGGACCTTCAAGGGTCGGAATGTGAGTTTTGTGCCTACGATAAAGGGAGGCAGCCCTCCAAATGGTGTTGTCAGAAGTCGTTAAGGACTCAATATGGGTGTTCCATCGTGCACTAGAATAAGCCTTAAGACGTGATCTCACCTGGGCTCGTGAGAAATTAAGTTAACGCTTAAGGCAGGGGTCTCTGCTGGCCTGCCAAGCTCTACGTAGCCTATTTCTTTCTCTGATCATCTCCCGGATATCCTGCGGCAACCTATAAAAATAAACTTTAGATTCCTTGGGCCGAGAGGACGCGGAGTAGGCATTACGAAGCATGTCTTCAAATTTTTCTACCTCCGCGTCCAGTTGGTCCGTGAGAGCTAGCAACAGGAGGGGACGGGGTTTCACTTGCCAGAATTGTCTTGTATTTAAACCAATTGGTTTTGAGCTTAGCAGTTTTTCTAAGATCGTACTTTTGCAGCTCTAGAGTATAGATTATAGGGAGATGATCTGAAGGAAGTTCATTAAAAGCCTCCATGCAATAAGTATAAGGAATGTTGCTGGTGATGGCAAAATCAATAACATTTTTCATATGGGTGGGTTCACCTGGAGCTACAATCTCATAGTTGTACTCGTCGGCCCAGCGCTTAAGCTTGGAACCTCGAACATCAACTCGAGGACAACCCCAGGCTTGGTTTTTAGCGTTAAAGTCATCTGCAACTATTACATGGGGCGAAATTTTGAATAGGGTGTTTAAATCAGCAAGGACAGGACCAGCCTTAGCATTAGGATGAAAATAGACAGACGCAATGGTCAGCGTCGGGTTATTAGAAAGGTTAAGTTCAAGACCAGTAGCCTCACCAACTTGAAGAGGAGGAGTAGGTAAACGGGAATGGCTGATTTTATTACTAATATAAATAGCAGTACCTCCCGCAGGGTGATTGTTAACTAGATTCCTGTCATCATTTTATAAATCATAGTTAGCAATTTTACAGTTTTTCCCCGGACTAAAGTGGGTCTCTTGGACCAAGAACAGGTCTAAGTTATTATTTACACAGAAATCCCTAGCTTCATGGATTTTACCTCTAAGTCCATTGGCATTCCAGATGCCAATGGTAAGATCCTTCAAGATTCTTAAGGGCACAACCATGGCCAAAAGAGGGGGGGCTAACCTTGATTAATGAGAGCAAAAATACTCTCATATATTATATTTACCCTATCTATCTCGGTAGGAGCAGACCTTAAAGCTGGGAGAGCATTCTTAAATGCTCTATTAGTAATTTCCATACCATATCTATCTTCGAATCTGAAGAGATAATTTAGAAAATCATCTGCAGCATCATTAGTGTGAGCTCCTTGGGGTGCTGCTATTTTGGGTTTGACATTGAATGTCTTTTTGGGCTCCTCACTACGGCCTTCTGTGACATTGGCATATGACCTCTGTGGGTTCACAAGCTTTTTTGTGAAGGTGGAGTTCATTGCAGGACTAGGTGAAGCTTTGAGCTTCGGAAATTTTGGACAGTTCCTGTAGGATGCTGGGTGTTGTCCTCCACAGTTGATACACTTACAGGGTGCCTCGTAGGTTTTGGTACACTCCTTAGTGAAGTGAGGTTGTGCACATTTCACACAGTTGGGAGGCATATGACAGGCATTGCTGGTGTGAAAAAACGATTGGCACCTGAAGCATTGGATGACTTGTTTTGGCCCGCGGTATTTCTCTACAGTTACAATGATGTTAAAAAGGCTGGTTATTTTGTAGATTTGTTCGTTGACAGGGGTCTTGGCAATCTGCACGTAAAACAACGGCATATTGACTCTGCTGGTTTTTGGGCCTCTTGCCAATTGTGTAACACTAATTGGTTTGAGCCCCATACACTCTAGTTCACGTGCAATTGCCGTGGTTTCAGTGCAGATAGTAAGACCCCTTACAACAACTTTCAGGGGTTTTTGGTCGTCTAGTAAGTAGGATTTGAACTCCACCTTATTAATTATGAGGAAGTTTTGAATTTTTAAGTATTCATCTCTTAAACTTACATGAACTTTGATGAAATCACCTGATCCAGTTAATTTTGATGTTAAATTGGGAACTATTTTCTTGAGATCTTTTATGAGATTAGACCAATTAGTGGTGATAGCTATGAAGAAAGGAGGAGGTTTACGTTCCCTTTTGGGAGTTTCAACAATTTCATCTTCAGAAACATTGTCAGTAAGATTCATTTTGTGAATATTTACAGCTAATGAAGTGGAAGGGTTACTAATCAGCGTGACCGATCTTAAACTGGCTGTATGCCGCTTTTGGGGCTTTTGGAAACCCTCATCATCTACCACTAACGTGTGTTTTTTAGAAACACGAGAATTTACAGTATTAGCACTTTTGGATATACTAGCATTAATATTTACAGAGTTATTTACATCTTTAGTAACAGTAACATTAGGATTGAAATTGTCAGGCAAGGAGGCGGTATCTTGGTTAGGAGGGTTAGAGTACATCAAATAACTGCCGGAGGAAAGCCTCCGACAGGACTCACTATACTTGGGTAGGTTGTTTGCTTCAATCAGTTTGGCGAGTGTCATCTCACATTTATCGATTATTTCCTTCAACTTTTCTCTATCCTGGGTGTCTTCTGCTTTTCTCCATAAGAATATTTTCTCATCTATAACTTCTCGAAGTCTAGTACCTTCAGCTCTAGGGTCAGCACTGATGGTAAGTTTCGCTAAATAATCGGCCTCTTCTATGGCCCAATCTGTCATCTCAATGCTATCATCTATGTTCTTCATCATATAAGTTGAGGTTCCTCCTATAACAGGGTCCGGAGGTTTGGCGATGTCCAGCGGAGGCGACTCACGGATAGGCACCGTTTGCGAAGCTCTCATACTCGGAGCTCAGAAAAAACACAACCTCTCAGCTCGGCGTCAAGATCGCTTTTTGCCATACAAAACGCTTTTCACATTATGTCTAAAATAGTTAAGCCATCCGAAGGCGGGGCATTTACCATATACATCACTGGTCCATCTCCTCCATTGGTTCATCTCTCATTGACATACCCTATATTATATCTACTTCAAATTTTGTATATAATTTATATACATATAACATTTTAGAACCTTACGTGCAGTCACACCTGATCTATTGAGTTGATGTACTGAGCACGCATATACGCTTGCAAGCGTATTTTCGAAAGGAAATTCAAGTCATCATAGAAATATGTGGATAGCATAACCGAGTTGCTTTCTTTTTTCTGCCAGCCTGGAGGATTTAGATGTAGAAATGAATAATATAATGTATAATTTTGAGTGGATTTTCGAAATAAATAAATTAGAATCTTCAACTTGAAATCTGATCTACAAAGTGTGTATTGCTATGCAGTATTTCCTCGATAGCGGTTACAAAATCACCAGTTTCATAGAACCGCAATACAAGGGAAGTGCGTTTATCAATGTGGGGGTTATTGTGCTTCTTTATACTAGGGAGAATTACCTAAAGTGTGTTGTTGTATTCAATTCCAACAGTTGGTCACGAAACCTTGTGTCGTATGTATATTTTACGCACTTTCTCCCTGCGCAGCGCCAAACTAATGTCTTGTGGATATTTTAAAAACATTTCATGAAAAAGCAAGGTGAATTCATTTCTTAAGTAGTTCTACAATAAACTTTACTCGTGATAGTAGCACTGCTTTGACTGAAGCTTCAAAAACCTCAATATGTACAATTTTTGTCTGCTAACTGGTAGAATGCCCCGTAAATCCCCCTCCCTTCTAATTTCTTTATATTACTATTGAGGCTCTTATGTGTCGCTTTTACCTATTTTTCATCTTATTGAGTCTCATTTATTTTTGTTCAGACTTGATGTGTCTTGTCGGGATATTCCTGTCACATTTCGGCGCACGCCAATCTTGTTGTTGTTAATTCTCGTTTTTGATTGGCTGGTCGTTTTTTGTTCATGCTGCTTTCTGATTGGCCCTCTTGTAATCCAGGTCTTTAGTGCCTTGCCATAGTGTCTAAATAAAAATCATTATCAATGTTTTCTTACAAAAATATTCTGAACCCTAAACTGCCCAATTTCCAGGTAACCCTAAATGTGCAACAAACTGCCACACTAGGAGCTGGGTCAAATAATAAAAATTAGTAAATAAAAACCTCGAACCTCCAACCACGGGCCAATGAATTAATGTCACAGTTTGATGATAAGAACCACATAATGAGATTGGAGATTAAAGGCGCTTCGCGCCTGGTGCTCTGTCCTGTACGATATTCTCTCTTCCGAGCACATTTTTTTTCTTATTTCGCTGAAGACAGTTAAGTCATGGACGCGACAGAGATAGGTTGTGCGAACACTACGCTCTTGGTGGAGAACGATGTCCAGTTAGCAGCTGGCAACTTCATCAAAGACGGCAGGAGTATGGATCACTCCGGTCGCGTGGAGCCATTACAAGAAAGTGTGAACGATGGAAATAATTCTGGAGAATTAACTTTAGCTGAACTACAAAAAGTACGAGCCTCGTTTGGTATAATAAGCGACAAGATTATTATATTGGACTTGAAAACACAACTCCAGAAAATCTTGCTATCTACAAGCAACTACGTCATCAAGTTGATGTTGCCTTTAGTGCCTTGGAAAAGATGGCGACAATGTTGAAAAGAGGTATTTTTGATTTTGATTCTCTAAATAATTCTGATAGTAATCCTAAAGCTGCGATGGGCAATGTAAATAATAATGTTTTAAATAATAATATTGTTGATAATTCTGGTAATGTTGTAAATAGTAATATTGTTGATAATAATGTTAATAGTAATACCAATGTCATAAGTACTGTAAGCAATAATGCTGTAAATAGCATACACAAAACGATGAGCACGACTAGCAGAAATGCTCAAAATGTAAATGATAAAGTTGGTGCAAATGTATATACAGCAAATAGTGAATCAACTAAAAGTAAATTTCTTACAGCTATGCAAAATATTGCAAATAATAATTCAAAACTCTCCGAAGTCACAGAGAAGATAGCTAATGTTTAAATTAATGAAAATGACTCAAAAAATGCTAAAAACACGGCCACTTGAGCCAATTAACCCAGAATTTTTAACCGCTGAAGATTTCACGGTTGTTGAAAGAACTAAAAGTAAAAAGAATAGAAAACAGAAAGCGGAAATGGCTACCCTGAGCGAGAATCGCATTAGCGCTTTCGCCCAGGAATCGCAGCCAGGGACTTCGAGCAAGGTTGACACTGCTCTTGAAAAGGCGAAGGGACCGCCAACTATTAGGATCCCTCCACTACTGGTAAATCCAGGACACGGCAATTGGACCTCAGTGCTTACGATGCTGAGGAGATACACCCCAGATCTACGATGTAGACAAGATTAGACTTGCAGACATCTTCAGGATTATTGTGAATACTGAGGACCAGTTTAGGGCCTGCACCAATTTCATAAAAGCACAAGGAGTGCAAGTTAAAACCTTCATCCTAAAAGAGGACAGGCCCCTAAATGTTGTGATCCGTGGACTACCAATAGCCACCAAAATTGAGCAAATTACTAATCATGTTAATGTAGCCGGGCATTCTGTCATCAGCAACATCAGAATGACCAAAAGAGGTAGCAAAGCATCTTTACTCCTTTATTATTTGCAAACTGCACCCGGACCTAACTCGGCGTTACTTTATAATATAACTTCCCTCTTGGGCAAGGAAATAAAAATTTAATCCTGCACAGGGCGCAAAGGCATGGCACCACAATGCCATCGCTGTAACAACTACTTCCATAGCAATGATGCATGTACCATGCCATGAAAATGTGTACACTGTGCAGCATCTCATCTCATCCGAGATTGCAATGCTCTATACCTCCGCTGCTTAAATTGCAGTGGCGATCATGCAGTTAATTGGCGCCGTTTCCCAAGAAATCCGGACAGCACTTCCAAACTCAAGAGCCGTAGGGACTCTCTATCCGGAAAGATAGGTACCCCTCCCCCCACAATACCGAAGTGGGCAAAGTCAACCAGCTCAATATGCAAGTATAACCAACAGTTTTTCATATTCCGCCATGGTCACTGGAAAACCCAAAGAGCAAAGTTTTTCTAAACTAAAACTCGCAGTCCCAGAGGTCGCAAATTTTTCGGCCAACAAAATTGATTTCACGACGGTGCTTTCAACACTAATTAATGTATGAGAACCCCATAATAGGGAAATTTTGCTTCAGACGTTTAAAGAAGCCTTACAAGAACTCGAAACTGCGCATCGAGTATCCAGATGATCTGGATCATCTACGAGCGCTATGACAGACTCGCTGGATAGGTCTCCACCCTGTTTTCGCTCGCTCTTTCGGCTAGAACTTTTAACTTGCAGACTCTCAAGATCGGTATTTAGAACGCTAATGGTTTGCGTCCATTTATCGATGAATTGCGTAATTTTGTTATTAATAACGAGTTTGACATTTTTTGTATTAGCGAAACTCACCTCCCACCTGGCAATACCTTAAAGATTGGTAACTTTTCGGCATGCTTTTCTTACAGAACACTGGACCCAACTCGGAAATATCTGAGTGGGGGGGACTTCACTGTATGTCAAAAATATTATTCCCCACCACAGCATTCACATTCCATCTTTTTTCCACTTTGAAGCAACTGCCGTCGCAATTAATATTCCAAATTTAGTTCCATTTATCATGGCTCCAGTTTACATACCTCCTAAATCTTTCCCGTTCCCCACCGGTGAACTTAAAGCACTTATTTGGCTTAGTAGTAATATGATCATTGCTGGTGACCTAAATTCTCGCCATACCTCATGGGACAATTCTTCGAGCAGGTATGGCAATGCTCTAAATCTATTGGCTCAGTGTGCCAACCTCAGGATTGTATCTCCACAAACCCCAACTCACTATTTCACAAAACAGTCCTATAGTATTCTTGACTTGGCCATATTTAGACAAATACCTTTTAATTATGTGATCAGAACTATTAACGAACTTGACTCTGATCACTTACCTGTGGAATTGACCCTTAACTTTCAAAAAATTTCTTTAGGCCAACCTGTGGAGCTACGTACAAATTGGAATAACTTCCATTATTCACTTATTCATACTAGTATCCCACCTCTCAAAATTACCAGCACAGACGATACTGAAAATAACGTCCAAAGAATGACTCATTTACAACTGGAGGCAACTGCTGGTGCTTCAACTCCTGAAACCACTCCTCTTAGTTATCACTTTCTCCCGAATGATATCAAGGCCAAAATTAAGCAGTGTAACCGTCTACGGAAAAATTGGCAATGCACTGATATCGGGCATATAGCGCAGATTACTGTAGACTAACAAAAGAGATCAAGGCTCTAATTTGTACACCCAATCAGCAACACTGGAAAACACACATTGAGGATCGCAACACTGCTAATGGCAGTCTTTGGCGAATAGCTAAACAATTAAAAAATACTTGAGCACATATTCCGCCCATTAACGGCAGACACTGACTCGCCCAGACTGAGGAGGAGAAAGCTAATGCTATTGCTGACAGCTTGGAACTCCAGTTATCCCCACACACGGATCCTAACTTCAGTCACCTTTACACACAATATGAAACTGAAACACAGCTGGCCAATACAACTGCACTACATGCTCAAATTCAAAATGACCTCCAACGAACATCAGTGGCTGAAGTCTTATATATTATACACAAACTCAAAGTTAAGAAATCTCCTGGTATTGGTCGGATTAACAACCGCATCATTAAAAATCTCCCCCTTTCCTATGTCTGCTGGATCGCAACTCCAGTAAACAGAATGCTAAAGCACTGTTCTTTTCCTCAAAGCTGGAAAACTGCCACTGTGGTGCCTCTTCTAAAACCTAAACAGGTTAACTCTCTTCCTGAGAGTTATCATCCAAGTCTTCTCTCCAGCTTGTCTAAAATTTATGAACTTGTGTTGCTCAAGAGAATGGATAGTTTCTGCAGATCCCACCAAATTCTTATTCCTGATCAACACGGCTTCGAATCTGCTTATTGCACTCAGACCCAGCTTATGCGTGCAGTTGAAACTATACACACCAACTCTAGGAACAGGCAGTACACTGCTATTGTGTTCTTTGATATTATGAAGGCCTTTGACAAGTGATGGATCCCGGGTTTAATTACCAAGTTGATGCGGCTTGGTTTATCAACCCAGTTACTTACTATCATCAACTCGTATCTCAAAAATCGTTCTTTCCGTGTGCGAGTTGGTACTTCCCTCTCCTCACCCCGACCGATCAAAGCTGGAGTTCCGCAGGGAGGATAGCTCAGCTCTCTAAATCTCAGCTCCTTTAGCTTCATGGGAAATCCACCAATAAAAGATGGAAAACGCTTTTACATGTTCTGGAGAGTAAATTTTTATTAAGTTTGGTTTATCTCAGGTCACTTGGCAACGTTGAGGAACTTTCTGTAGAAGACTGCTTTATTGCTTTCACAACATCTTGTACACTAAACTTATGTCAGTGCAATAAAAAATAAACGGAAATAAACCAGAGAAGCAAGATCTCTATTCAAGAAGTTTCTATTTGCCCCGCTTTCCGTTTTCTTACCGCATTGATTACTTTCATTCTTTATTTTCAATATTTTCATCCATTATTTTTTGTTCCTCGGTTTTTACCGTTCATTCTTAGTATATTACAGCCTAACCATAAAATTGCTGCTTTCAATACGTTTGTTCATCACTCTTTGAACGTTTGTTCTAAAATGGATTTGCTCAATTCTGAGATCAATTATTTAAAGCCTGTCGCTGTCCATCGTGGTTTCTCTCTCCCAGCACTGTTGATCGTGCTACTCAAAAATTTTCTAAACCTTCCCCCAAACAAACTTCTGAAAAATATTTCAATAACACTATCTTTTTACCATTCCTTTTCGAATGATGAGTCAGCAGATTGCTAATTTCCTTAAAAAATTAAAATGCAATATTGCGTTTAAACCATCTAATAAACTCAGATTTTCTAATCCTAAAGATCCTTAAGAAATTTCTAATAGCTGGGGCATTTGCAGTATTTTTTGCCAGTGTGGTCTTTCTTATATTGGTCAAACTAAGCGTGCCTTAAAATTTCGTATTACGGAACATGAAAACTAAGTCAAAAAACAAGAATTTAATAAATCTTCAATTGCTCATCATTGCTATCAATTTGACCACTGTTTTGAGTTTTATATTGCAAGGACCATACAGAAATGAACGTCGATCTATGATCTTGATTGCGTTGCAGCCTTCCACATCCAGAAAAATTCTACTAATCTAGTTAATGGCTTGTCCAGTCCTCCATTTTTGTCCACAGTCTGGCGGAGTACCCTGTGAAAAAAATAATTAAAAAACAAATAAATTCATCTTTCTGTTTTGCATTTATTTGTGGTTATTTTGTGTCTTTCTAACCTCTTATTCGTCTTGATGGGTGGGTTTCATTTATCCTTCGTTCAGATTTAATTTGTCCTGTCGGAATATTGCTATTGTGTTTTGACACACATTAATCTTGTGTTGCAACTTCTCGTTTTCTGATTGACAGGTCTGTTCTTCTTGGTGTTTTCTGAGTGGCTCTCTTTTAATCCAGGTGTTGGGGGCTGCTTCTTTCATCTGCGTCCTCTGCTTCTTTTATCTGCCGCATTCATCTTTTGGAATTCGGGTTTGTTGTTTCTCTTGCACTGACGAAGAGGATCTAGTGTATAATCAAAACAGCTGTATGATGCATTATCGTGTTATTTGTGATTATTTACGTTGATCTTATATTCCTTATATTACCTCTCGTCTTACTGCCTCCTTGATTTTTCCTCATTTATTTTTCTTCCCTTTTTTCTGCCTGCAACTACATGTCCTAATCTACCACAGATGTCTAACTTGCTTGAATAAGTAAAAATGCGCTTCTCGGTTGTTCTAAAATGAAAGTATGTTTTTATCTTCCGAAACCAGTTGACTTTTACATTTTCTGCATGTTGTATTCATACAGAGATTTTACATTAATATATGCATAACTTATTTACGGTATACTCACCGTAATATTCTTTAACAAAGTTTGATGTTATTAAAATAATCAAAAATTTTAAAAGTGAAAGCATTAACTACAGAAAAGAATAAAACATATTTCTCTTCATTATAAAATCAAATGCAAAATCGAAGACAAACTATGGAAATTACATTTGCAACCCTACTCAAATGAAGAAAACTCGCCCTGTCGTTAACGTCAAACGTCCGTATTTCTTGCCTAAAGGCAACACAAATATTCCAAAATACCACAAAATTTAAATTCATTACCGGATCTCCGGTTTACCAAATATTCCGCCTTGTCTTCCGGACGTCGCAACTTAAGTTGAAATGATTGATCGCCTCACTTAAGCTTACAGCACTTTGATGGAGAGTCACTTTCCCGTCTCCCGTTATCTGGCGTCAGATTTAGACGAGGAACCGAAAGAAGGAATCATTGGAGGTATTAATTACGCGACTAAACGTTCATTTTAAAAGCTACGCAAGTTAAAAGGAGATGACGCAGCGAAATGTAAATTATATCTCAAATTATTTGGATGTGATGTAGATATTGAATTTATATCACATCGTCAGACAGATATGAATGCATTAATAGTGATAATAGGTTGAATGAGCTTTATGCCCTGCTTATGTTCATATTATTAATGTGTGAATAAATAATAACTGCATAAAAGTTTGTAACCGATATCGATCAGGAAATAGGTGAGTAAGAACGTGTCATCGCATACTGTAGCAAGTGCTTGTCGAAATCCAAAAGAGATTACTAAGTAACAGGGAAAGGACTGTTGGGGATTGTTAAATCCGTAGATTATTTTCATCATTACCTATACGGAAGGAAATTCTTGTTACGGACTGATCTCGCTGCTCTGAGCTGGCTCCTCAATTTTAAAAACCCTGGAAAACAAGTCGCAAGATGGATTCAACGACTTCAAGAATGCGACATGGAGCTTCGACACCGAAAGGGATAACATTATGGGAATGCTAATGCGCTCTGGAGGACACCTTGTCGTCTGAACTGTGCACAATGTTTTCGTGCTGAAATAACACAAGTCCGATTTCAGCGACCATCCGGCAAGTTATCGCCGATCATAATTCAAATTCACCAACAGCCCCCTGGAGTGATTGAGAACTTCGTCTAACCCAAAGAGAGGACTAAGATATCGGCCAATCCTGATACACAAATAGCGAGCTAATGAGAAGAGCCAACCTGGCAAGAAATTTTCTGCTTCTCACCTGAAAAAAAACAGTACTGAGCACAGTGGGAGTCTCTGCACGTAAGGAACGAGGTGGTATACCGTAAATGGGAAAGCGACAATGGAAAGAGCATCAGATAGTAGTTGCTACTTCCTCGTTTCAGGGTGGTCAGTGTATTAAAAGAGATACATGATAGCTCCCTTGGAGGATATTTTGGTATTAGCAAGACGCTGAACAAAGTTCATGAACACTTCTGGTGCAATGCTAGATACAATGTTGAGGGCTGGTGCAAAGAATGCTCGGAATGCGGCGCTCGGAAGGGAGCGGAGGATAAAACACGTAAGTCTCTTCAATGTTACAACGTCGGAGCTCCTTCCGAAAGAATTGCCCTCGGCGTTTTGGGGCCACTGCCACAAACATTAGACTATAAGAAAGACATACTAGTAGTAATGGACTACTTCATGTGAGTAGCCAGCAATCCGTAGTAGCTTGCGCAATCCGTGACCAAGAGTCTGCAACCATCAGTGAAGTTATAATTCGGAACTGGATATGTCTTAGCGAGGTTTCCGCTCTCATCCATTTGGATCAGATGACGAACTTTAGCTCTGGCATATTCACCGGACTGTGCAAATTACTCAGTATGGACAAATCTCGAACTCCTATTTATCCTCAATCGGATAGCATAGTAGTGAGATTCAACAGAACGATACTTAATCATATATTAATATCTAGAAACCAGCAAGACTTGGAGCGTCACCTACTTTTATTCCTGTTGGCTTACAGTGCTGTCCTCAAATCGACCTATCATTCTCCATCAGAAATGCTATTTTGCCAGGATCTACGACTATCACGTGACCTAATGTTTGGAAGACCATGTGATGCTCCTTTATCGCCTGATGAATATGTGCAAGATATGCGGGCACGGTTGGAGGAGGTTCGCCGTTTCGCTCGTGAGAGGATCAACATTGCAACAGATATAATGACGACTGATACGATACCAAAGCTAATGAAGTATAATTCCATGAAATCGACAAAGTGTGGCTGTTAAACCCTCGGCGATGACCAGAATTTTCGCCCAAACTGTTACATAATTGGAAGGACCCCGTGTTCGATTCCCGCCACTGCCAAAACTACCGCCGTGTTCACGCGGAGTACGATCACATTAAACATGAGGGTCTGTAAATCCTTCCGAGAAGTTGGTGGTAGGGTAAGGAGAGTATGGTCCCTGTGGATGCCTCCTCCACTGGGTTCCGGTCTAAATTGGGTGTCTTCAACGAAATCGTCTTCAACCAAATTGGGTGTCTTCAAGGTCGTCTTCGAGCAAATTAAAAGCCGTCCATATCGACAGATTGGCTCCATATTTTGGATCACATTAGATTGGAACTGTCCGAGATGTGTGGTATTACGAAGAGGGCAGTGTTACGGATATGTAATATTCCTTCACTAGCGTCTTTTCTTTCAACTCTTCGCAGACCAGACGGCTCCATAGGGGTGTTTTCTCCAGAAGAAACCCGTACGGCCATGCTTTGTCATGATGTCTTTCTAGGGTTGCCACTTGCGGAAATTATAGGAGGATTTCCATATTTGGCAATTTATCACCCATTTGACGACTTCTGGAATATTCGAGAAAGACCGCAAAATACCCAATAGTTCACGAGATATCAGATAATTCCAGAAGTTTCTACAGAGAAAGCCTATAAAAAGGAGTCATCACTCAGTGGGAGAGTAATTGACATGATACCAGTTACATTGGACTGCGGTTTTGTCAATATTTTGAAAATAAAAGTTATTTTGTGAAATTAGTGGAGCATTTAAGTCCTGTTTGACTGTAAATTGCTCCTGTTTATGTTGTGCTTGAGAATGAACAAGTTTGTTATCCAGAAATTTGAACTCATTCTTGTACCCTGCGTGCAAATCCACGAGTCCAGAGGATACATCGTAACAGTTTGTACTAAATCCCTTGTCTCTACCTCAGTGAAAAACTAAAATTTCACATTTATTCGGCATATCGGATATTTTGGCGTGATTTGGTGTGTTTTCTGATTATATATACCCTTTGAGCTGTGTTATAAAACAATACTGATAAAATATTGAAAAAAAAGTTACATTTCACATGTGTGCATCAATGGCTACGCTGTGCATCACTACACGCTTATCTCTTGCGCCGACCGCACGCTCGTCAGTTGGAGTGACTGCAAATGCTTCATTCAAGCGTTTTATCATCAATAACTTATTCGTTTGTGAACAGAATCGGACGAAATATACTGCATTCTATTTATCTTTCAAAACTTTATAATTTAAAAACATATATAAAAAATCTTGAAAACCAGAAAAATATTGAAATTTTTGCTTAGATTCTTTGTACCGTCGTCACACATAACAACATTTTCCCATTCTAAATATGCAACGGGAGTGATGTTTCTATTACATCTATAACAAGTAACAGAGTTACTCACAATTTTTCTCTTCGCACACTTATTTCAGTCAGTCATACGAAATTTCGTAAAAACCGGAAACGACATCTAAGAAACCGGAAATGGATATCATTATTCTCTTGAATTTGGTGCTGAATCCATATCAGATGTCATCCAAACTCTATTTATAGCGAATCCTGAAAAACCTGCACAATGTAAACACGGGCAATAGTTGGTATAAAAATACATTGTTCAATAGTGCTACGAAAATATCCTCTAGAATCGTGGGTGTATACGCAGGATACAAGACCGAGTGCAAGTTTATTCACAAGCACAATGTAAACAGGGACAATATTTGGTACAAGAATAGATTATTCAATAGAGTTACGAAAGTATCCTCTAGAATCGTGGGTGTATACGCAGGATACAAGACCGAGTGGAAGTTTATTCACAAGCACAATGTAAACTGGGACAATATTTGGTACAAGAATAGATTGTTCAATAGAGTTACGAAAGTATCCTCTAGAATCGTGGGTGTATACGCAGCATACCAGACCGAGTGCAAGTTTATTTACAAGCACAATGTAAACAGGGACAATATTTGGTACAAGAATAGATTATTCAATAGCGTTATTTATAGTGCCATCAGTAGATATTCGTTAACTTTATAAACTCAGTGCAACACACTAAAAACAAAATATGCGTCAAATCAATTCCTTTCGAGTTTTGATTTAATGTCAAAGTAAATTTCTGCAAAATAATTTGTAAACCATTAAAGTTGAGAATTTATTAATAGAACACAACGGCAAATTATTTTTCATTTCGAAGAAACAAACAGAAAATGACGAATTAATGAATTTAAAAATGAAGCATTGTATCTGATAATGCGTTTGAAATGGACGGACTCATTACTTAAAATTAATTGTTTAAAAGAAAATTTAATTTTTATGAACAACATATTGTTTTGCACTTCCAATTAACAATCAAGAACACAGAAAATAATTACATAATAAAATTTGAAAAACGTCATTAAAAGTAGCATATAATATACAAATTATTAGTTACATGTGCAGTACGTGCTGAGCATAAAAAAACCCCAAGTAGTAAAACCTATGTATAGCTCAAACTACTGATACAAAATAAAATTGAAAGAACCTCGTTAAAAGCAGCATATAATATAAAAATTAATTGCATGTGCACTACGTACTGAGCACGAAAAATCCCATATAGTAAAAAAATACGAATAGCTCAAACTGCTGATAAAGAAGGAAATTAAAATAATTCTGTTGAAAAAGCACGAAATATAAAACATTAATAGTACCATGTGCACCACGTGCTGAGTATGAAAAACCCCAAGTAGTAAAAAATAAGTACAGATAAAACTGCTGCTAAAGAATGAAATTAAAATAACTTCGTCAAAAGCTGCATATAATAATAAAAAATCTGATGTGGGCAGCACATGACTTTCCTTATATAATGCAATCTATTTACTTCTTTTGCAGTAAAAACAAAATAGGTTATTCTTATAGTAGATACTTATATTTTTTCCAAGATATTGAATTTTCGTCTATTAGTCGTCATAGTCATTGATTTAGCGTCATTTGTATCCATTTGGCGAGATTTTCTTTGATTAGGTAACATTTAAAAAAGTCGCCAAGTTGGCGACATTCCGTCAAATTCGTCGCCAAAATCTCGCCAAGCGCCAAGGACGGAGAAATAACTTATTCTTATAGCAGGTAAATGACTATCGGCGTTCAAATACCAAATTATTGCGCAATGTATCTTTTTCCATGAATGGAACGAGATAGAATCCACGAGAATGAGGTCAACAAATTTATCGCATGATATTACATATGAAAAGTGAACATGTTTCTCAATAGGAAATATTTTTTTTTATTTTATATAATTTTTTGAAAAATGTACAATATCTCGAGAACGGTTCATGCTAGCGTTCTAAAATTTATGTTAATCGTTTTCTAATGAAAAATTACATAAGAAATGTCTATTTGTGTAACTTTATTAAAAGTTTTGATGTTTTGATGATTTTTTCAAAATTTCACTCGAAAATTTAGGGTTTTTTTTTACATTCGATTGAAAACAATGGGCTTCCAGTATTCAAGGATTGTAATTTTTGTACCAAATTTCTTTCGAATCTGTCCTTTCGTTCGTCAGTTATCGTCTCCAAAGTCTCACTGACACACACACTGACACACACACAGACACACACACACACACGCACACGCACGCACATACACACACACACACACACACACACACACGCACGCACACACACACACACATCACCTCAAGATTGTTCGATTCGTGATCAGGGATGCTTGAAACGTGCTCTCCCTTCGAAAATTCGAATTAGAATTTTCGACCGCGTCACAATACTTTCCTTATGCATTATTGTATATAAGGGAAGTAATTAATAGAATCATGTGCACCACGTGCTGAGCATGAAAAACCCGAAGTGTTTAAATATATGTACAGATTAAACCACTGCTAATGAATAAAGTGAAAACAGTTTCGTTAAAAGCAGCATATAACATAAAAATTAATAGTATAAAATTAATTAATACTATTATTCAAAAGTTAATAATATCAATTAATCGATACTATTAATTTTTACTTTCCTTATATACATAATGTAAAAGGAAAGTACTGCGACGGGGTCGAAAATTTGAATTCGAGTTTTCAACGTGTTCTTCAGTCGAATTCGAGTTTTCGACTGAAGAACACGTTGCAAGCATCCTTGATCACGAATCAAACATTTTTGAAGTGATGTCTGTGTGTGTGTGTGTGTGTCAGTGAGACTCTGGAGACGATAACTAACGAACGGATAGACCAATTCGAACGAAACTTGGTACAAAAATCGCAATCTATAAATACTAAAAGCTTATTGTTTTTATACGAAATCGAATGTTCAGAACCCCCCCTACATTTTCGAGTGAAATTTTGAAAAAATCGTCAAAAAATCAAAACCGCTAATAAAGTTACGCAAATATACATTTCTTATGTAATTTTTCATTAGAAAACGATTGACATATACTTTAGAATGCTAACATGAACCGTTCTCGAGATATCGTACATTTTTCTCAAAAATTATCCAAAAGTCATATAAAATAAAAAAAAATATTTCCTATTGAGAAACATGTTCACTTTTCATATGTAATACAATGCGATAAATTGGGTGACATCATTCTCGTGGATCTAGCTCGTTCCATTCATGAAAAAAGATACTTTGAGTAATACTTTTGTATTTGAACGCCAATAGTCATTTATCTGCTGTAAGAATAACTTAATTCTTCGTCCATATCGTTTGGCGAGATTTTGGCGACGAATTTGGCGGACTGTCGCCAACTTGGCAACTTTTTGAAATGTTGTCAAATTAACGGAAATCTCGCCAAATGGAAACAAATGACGCTAAATCAATGAAAATGACGACTAATTGTCGAAAATTCGATATCTTGGAAATAATATAAGTATCTACTATAAGAAAAATCTATTTTTTTTACTGCAAAAGTAGTAAATTCATTACATTATATGAGGAAAGTCATGTGTTGCCCACATCAGATTTGTACAGTATATGCTGATTTTAACAAATTCGCTTTAATTTTATTTAATATTAGTTGGAATTGGTTGTTCCAAGTACAAAATGAAGGTTTAATTTATAGTTCTTAGGAGTAACACACTTACAACGAGCAGTACATATAAGTAATTATTCATTTTTACTTTCCCAGCAATACATAATAATGCAGAGAGAAATTCTGGAAAATCGTGGTCGAAAATCGTAACTAGAGTTTTCGACGGATCTGCATAATTTAAGAACTCCAGAACACAAAAATAGCATCTATTTTTAGCGAAAGTTCTGTATGTCTGTACATTTGTGCCATGTAATCTAACCACTTCAGCTCAAAAACTGTTCGATGGAATTTTACAAAATTTGGTCGATAAGTCACTTGTGGGTTATAATGATGTTGATTAGATTTTGGCAAGATTCGGAAAAATAGGACCTTCCAATATTATTTATTTTAATTACTTCTTCTTTTAATTATTATTATTATTATTATTATTATTATTATTATTATTATTATTATTATTATTATTTTGAAAAATGACCCGCAAAATCTTGTCAAAAATAAGATTAAATATGCTGTAATATATTATTTAAATACTTATTACTTTCCTTATATACAAAAATGTATAAGGGAAGTATTGTGACGGGGTAGAAAATTCGAATTCGGATTTTCGACGGGAAAACACGTTTCAAGCATCCCTGATCACGAGTCGAACATTTTTGAAGTGATGTCTGTGTGCGTGTGTGTCAGTGAGTCTGTGGAGACGATAACTGACGAACGAATGGACCGATTCGAACGAAATTTGATACAAAAATCACAATCCGTAAACGCTGAAAGCCTATTGTTTTTATACGCAATCGAATGTTCCGAACCCCTCTAAATTTTCGAGTGAAATTTTGAAAAAATCATCAAAAAATCAAAACCTTTAATAAAGTTACGCAAATAGACATTTCTTATGTAACTTTTCCTTAGAAAATGATTGACATAAACTTTAGCACGTTAGCGTGAATACATTAACTGTTAAGAAACATGGTCACTTTTCATATGTAATACAATGCGATAAATTTGGGGACATTATTCTCGTGGATCTAACTCGTTCCATTCACGAGAAAAGATACTTTGTATAATAATTTTATTTTTGAACGCCAATAGTCATTTATCTGCTGTAAGAATAACTTATATCTCCGTCCATAACGCTTGGCGAGATTTTGGCGATGAATTTGACGGAATGTCGCCAACATGGCAGCATTTTCAAATGTTGCCAAATTAACGAAAATCTCGTCAAATGGATAAAATGACGCTAAATCAATGAAAATGACGACTAAATGTTGAAAATTCAATATCTCTGAAAGAGTATAAGAATAACATTTTTTTAACTGTAAAAGTAGTAAAGTCATTGCATTATATAAGGAAAGTCACGTGCTGTCCACATCAGATTATTTTCTGTTGCAAAATGGCTTGCAAAACCGTCAAAATCTGAAGCAAAAAACTAAATATGCTTAAAAGTGAGCATTAAATTATTACGTAATTTCTAACGCAGTAACAAATAAAATCAACTCTATTATTCTATGAAGACAGGTTTTCGACATATTTAAGAGCTTGGAATTTTGAGGATTTGGCGACGTTTCAAAATGCATTAAGTTGCTTACTGAAAAAGAAGCGTATTAAATCTTCAAACTGGATATGCTATCAAATAACTATCCCTGTCAAATTGAGAGTTTAAACTCAATTTAATAACTTATAAACTTGAGTCCGTAGGCAAATCCATATGATGTCCACAACAGATTTTTTTAGGTCAATTGCACTAGTCTCCCTTAATGATATTTAAATATCATTTATAGTGCAATAAAGATATCTGTGCTTATAGATGTAGGAGCACACCGAAATTGCATTTTGTTCTAAATAAGAAGGCCACTTTCAATGTAATTTAATAACCACTGATGTATAATATAAAAAAATCTGATGTGGGCAGCACATGACTCTCCTTATATAATGCAAGGAATTTACTACTTTTAGAGTAGACAAAAATAGATTATTTTTATAGTAGATATTAATATTCTTTCCAAGATATTGAATTTTCGTCGATGAGTCGTCATTTTCATTGATTTAGCGTCATTTTTATCCATTTGGCGAGTTTTCGTTAATTTAGCAACATTTAAGAAAGTCGCCAAATTGGCGACATTCCACAAAATTCAGCGCCAAAATTTCGCCAAACGTTATGGACGGAGAAATATGTTATTCTTACAATAAATAAATGATTATTGGCTTTCAAACACAAAGGTATTACTCAAAGAATCTTTTTCATGAATAGAACGAACTAGATCCACGAGAATGATGTCACCAAATTTATCGCATGATAGTCCATATGAAAAGTGAACATGTTTCTCAATAGGAAATATTTTTTTTTTATATTATATCATTTTTTGATAATTTTTTTGAAAAATGAGAAAATGTGCAATATCTCGAGAACGGTTCGTGTTAGCGTTATAAAATTTATGCCAATGGTTTTCTAATGAAAAATTACATAAGAAATGTCTATTTGTGTAACTTTATTAGAGGTTTCAATTTTTTGACGATTTTTTCAAAATTTCATTCGAAAATTTTGGGAGATTCTGAACATTCGATTACGTATAAAAACAATAGGCTGCCAGTATTCACGGATTGTGATTTTAGTACCATATTTCATTTGAATCGATCCATTCGTTCGTGAGATATCGTCTCCACAGTCTCACTGACACACACACACACACTTACTTTCACACACTCACACGGACATCACTTCAAAAATGTCCGATTGGTGATCACGGCTGCTTGAAACGTGCTCTTCCATCGGAAATTCGAATTCGAATTTTCGACTCCACCACAATACTTTCCTTATACATTATGTATATTAGGAAAGTAATAAAAAATTTTAAGAATATTATTTTGTCTTGACCTTAATTCCTAATAACTGAAAAAATTCGAGTTTTCAGCGAATTAAAATATTGTTTTATCGAAAGAATATATCAGACACACTCCCAGATACGGTCAATGTTTTCAAAGAGAAATTAGGCACTTGAATAATTATAATATTTATTCACATAACTGACTTTTTTTCAAACGAAACACTACATAAAAGCATCCGAAATAACTATTTATGATTTAATAAGATAGTTTAATGCATGATTGCGCAACAAATGTCATAAATATATAAAGCATCAGCAAAATAAAATAATCTTGTATTTTGAGAATAAAACGTTATTTCAAAAGCATTTTTAACATCATATATTTGCGTATGTAAAACAATAAATAATTAATTACATCAATGAACAATACGAGTTTTTAAATATATAAAAATTTTCATATAGGCATTTTGAATTCATCTCAAAATTCATTCTCAACTCTGTGCCAGGAAAAATAATTAATTTATTCAAAGGATATTATCGTGGAACATAAACCTGAGTCTTGCAGAAGAAAAAATATATAACTGATTTGCGTATTGCAATATATTCTATCTTTATTTTATCGAAGACATTTGATAAATATATTTGTTTCAAGAATTCAAATAACTTTTCGGGGAAATTCATTTTTTATGCGAATTTCTCTCTGCCTCGCTATTATCATTTATCATTTTTGCGAAATTACTTCTGTTTCGAAGTTGAAAAAAGGAATAAACTGAAAAATAGAATAAAAAATAGAAAAATAATAAAAATGATATATATATATATATATATACATATATATATATATATATATATTACATTCTACTTATTTCTTTTATTTTCACTTTCTTTTTCTATTGTATTGTTGTCAAGTATTATTTTCCGGAAAATTTTCGTATTCGAAGTTTTGACAAATGAGCGCGTTTCAAGATCTTCAGCATTAATTTTGAATACTTTTAGAAGTATGTCCGTCTGCCTGTGTGTGTGTGTGTGAGTGCGTGCGTGTGCTTCGAATCCATAACGCCAGAATGAATGTACTTACCGTTACAATATTTTATGTGTAGATATGTTATGAAAAAACCAGAGCTAGACTTAATTACTTTCCTTATATACATAATGTATAAGGAAAGTATTGTGACGGGGTCGAAAATTCGAATTCGAGTTTTCGACGGGAGAGCACGTTTCAAGGATCCCTGATCACGAATCAACCATTTTTGAGGTAATGTCTGTGTGTATGTGTGTGTGTGTGGAAGTATGTGTGTTTGTGTGTGTGTGTCAGTGAGTCTGTGGAGAAGATATCTCACGAACGAATAGAGAGATTCGAATAAAATTTGGTACAAAAATCACAATCCATGAATACTGGAAGCCTATTGCTTTTAAACGTAATCGAGTGCTCAGAACCCCACTAAATTTTCGAGTGAAATTTTAAAAAAATCATTAAAAAATAAAAACCTTTAATAAAGTTACGCAAATAGATATTTCTTATGTAATTGTTTCTTAGAAAACGATTGACATAAACTTTAGAACCCTAGCATATACCGTTCTCGAGATATTGCACATTTTTCAAATAAATTTATCAAAAAATCCCATAAATTAAAAAAAATATATTAACTATTGTGAAATATGTTCACTTTTCATATGTAATATAATGCGATAAATTTGGTAACATTATTCTTGTGGTTCTAGCACGTTCCCCTCATAAGAAAATATACTTTCAGTAATACTTTTGTATTTGAACGCCAATAGTCATTTATCTGCTATAAGAATAACTTATTTCTCCATCCATAATGCTTGGCGAGATTTGGCGAATGTCGCCAACTTGGCGACTTTTTGAAATGTTGCCAAATAACGAAAATCTCGCCAAATGGATCGAAATGATGCTAAATCAATGAAAATGACGACTAATTATCGAAAATTTAATATCTTGGAAAGAATAAGTATCAACTATAAGAAAATAACCAATTTTTTTACTGTAAAAATAGTAAATTCATTGCATTATATAGGGAAAGTCATGTGTTGCCCAAATCAGATTTGTTTTAGGCGTTCTGTGATTAGAACTTGAATTATTCGAATTTAAAGATGTCCTATATGACCTACTATATGTCCTATGGAAAACAATAATAATTTAGCAATGATTAAAACAATGATGAAATCAATTATAATAGCATGAAGGTTGATAATTTGAACGTTGCTATAAACTATAATGGTTTAAAAATAGTTTTCGTTAACACCGATAAACCAAATGCTTCCATAGACGGCACTGTTGTCAACGTAAAAATATCTGTTAAAGAATTCATGCAAAATATTTAAAAGTAATTGGGCTCCAAAGTCTGACAAAGGTAACATGCGTTTGTTTTTCATTCTTATAATTAATATGATACGAGCAGGATTTAATACTATAGAAAGAATGTATGAGAAAGTCCAGTGAAGACTCACACTACATATATTTATAATTATAAATTATGATGAAAAATTATATGATTTTTTAAAATGTTGATATTTATATAAATGTATTGAGTTTCATTAAACAATTGAATGTTAATTTATGATGGTCTGATTGAGTTAATATTTTACATCATAAAATTGCTTATGTTTTTCAAATATCTTTCACAAATCGCTTATATTCTCGAACAAACTCAAATTCACTATAATCGGGAAGTTTGCAACACTTTGTTAAGTTTGATGCGAAGACGGTGCTGTGAAACATGCCTATTCGAATCATGGCGTCTGTCAAACTCGACATCAATTGCGCCACGTACACAGTCTTGTTTCTTGCACGAGAGCATAATTAGTTTTTTGTTGAAACTTGCCCTGTATATTGCTAATAACAGTTGTTCAATATGGATTACGAAGTCTAGTGTATTACTTAGATCAGCGTTTATTAGTGTGTTCCGCAGAATCATATGGTTCCGCGATGTGATGGTGTCATCTAAGCTTTTTAACACTTTACAACAAAAATGAAAAGTGTTTATGACTTTGTTCATTCTGTCTGTCTGTCTGTCTGTCTGTCTGTCCGTTAGCACGATAACTGCCGTAAAAATGACTTCAAAATGAAATTTTAGTAGTATGTTGTTCAGACGGTCTGTAGGACCTATGGGAATATAAATGAATAATATCAGCCAATTAGTTTTGGATTGAACCCGGGTTGTAAAAATGAAATACATTGAACTCTATGGGACCTAATTTTTCCAAAATTTTTTAAGCGATTTAAAATTCACAAATTGCTTCAAAAATTTTAGGTAATATTCGAATTGGTTCCATAAAATATATAAAAAAAATTCAGCAAAATATATTCAGTAGTTTTTAAATAAAAAGTAAAATATTAATTACACCTCTTATATGAAGCGATCACGTGACCATGGTATGAAAAGATCACGTGACCTACTTCAAAATGAAATATGACATCCATATTCTCTCAAAATCGAAATTTTCAAAGTTCTTTTTAATTCATATTGAGTGTTGTATCCGTTTTAAAACCGCTTTATTTTTGCTTAAATTCTATGCATCTACATACTGAAACAACGCCATTACAATATATTTGAGTTTAAATGAGCCTCCAAATTTGATTATTTCTACAACGAAGCCTATTTTTCATTTATGTAAAATGTAAACATCAAAATATGATGGAGTTTAATTACTTGTAGCTCCATGGTCTTAATGTTTAAATAAAATAAATTATTATAGTATTGTGTTGAATGAAATGAATGGGAAAATATTTATGAATGAAATGCTGCTTTTATAGAGAGAGCCAGGCGTGTTATTTTTTCTATGACGTCATTTGAATGAATTTCAGTTGTTTTCGATGAAGTTTTCAAATATAATAAATTATCGTAGTATTATGATAATTTTAAAAATATTACCGAGGAATGTATCGCACTTTAGAGATGTTTATACCAGGCAATTTATATTTCAATGCCGTCATTTGAATGAAGTTCATTTTTTTCGATGAAGGTATAAGTTTTAAAACATAGTAAATTAATGTAGTATTGTGTAGTCCTCGGCATAAGTTTTAAACTATTACCGAGGAATGTATTGCATTTTAGAGATGTTTAAATAAAATTGCATTGAAGTTCGAAAGTATTTCATAATCAATGCTTTAAGCATGATTGATATTTCTTGTTTTAAATTAAAACAATACGTAAAATTTTGAATACATGATTAGGGGCATTATGGACATTTCTAATTTTTTATTATCCCCTATCAAGTTGAAATTTAAGAGTGTGAGTCATAAGTCCTTTCAATTAACCCTATAATTGGATTCTCTGTCGCTCCAAATGCTTTCAGTTTCTAAAAATCAAAGTGAAAGCAAAATAATATTCTTGAAAAATGTCCGTTTTAAACACAACTTTCTTTCAAAAAATCTATCCCTTTAAGTAGTACAAGTAGTTTGACACACTATATGTTTCTTGGTCGGTCTATCACTCCGGCTCCCGCCCGGTGAGTTGTCCCGCTTACTTCACTTCCCTAGTCGCGGTCTAGCCTGTTTGCAGATAGAATTCCTTGGTCCTCTACCCTAGCCGATATAAACCCTTAGGCTGCCGTGGGGGGTTTTGACTGACCCTAGCTCATGAGTGAACTTTATATTTTTCTAATAATCTGATGTCAATGTCCTGGACATCTATAAATCTTAGCGTGTTATTTTATCCCTATAACCGTCATCATTTTGTCACTATCATAAATATTATTCGTGCTCAAGTTTAAAACTACATTTTGTAACGTTGCATTTGGCAGCCACCTTTGGTATATACACGGGTAAGCGTCGACAAAAATCTGATTTCGTGCTCGAGCAAGAAACAAGAATGAATACGTGAAGCAGTTGATGTCGCTCTTGGCAGACTGCCAAGATTCGAATACGTATTTCACACAATGCGATACGAGCCTGTCTGCAATGGCAATCAGTTATTGTACATATTACATTTCTGTATGGATAATATTAAAGCTAGGAAAGAAGCATCGAGTAACATAAACAATATCTTAAGAATAGCAGGAAGAATAACCAGAATTTGAGACAGATTCTAAATCTCTTATTATTATACTCTTTTCTAAAATAGACGTCTCAAACGGCACTAATTTAAAAATAAATGTGAGAACGTGAAACATCAGTTTTCTTGTGGGAAGTACATAAAACTGAATGACCTAATCAAGAAAGGAAAAACAAGTTTATCTGCCTTTCTTGCTTTATATCCACTACTGCAGTTTAGAAAAATAATGAATGTTTTCAGAACTCGTATTTTTTTTCTATCTTTTAACATATCAAAGCATGCTATTCGTTTCACCTTTGGAAATATTTTCCTAATTTTAGTATTCGTCTCAGGGGAAATTCTTCAAATTGACTTTAATACCATGCTTTTTCTGGAAACACTTTCTTTACATATTTCAAAAAAGAGTTAAAAGAGTGTTAGAGATGGGTAGGTGGTGCAGTTTTGTTTCCTTTTGAAAAGCATAAAGATGATTATTGCTATATTTCTTCCATCTGTCTAGGAATAAAATATATATTTCTGTGCATATTTCAATATGTCGGTTTTCCATAGTTCCACAGGGATTAAAAAATGTTTTTATTATTTGACTTGTAAATATTTTGAAAATATTGATTTAAATGAATGCTAGAATTTGTTGGTGCTGAATGTTAGTGTTAGTTGGTATTGAATATTAGTATTAGTTGGTGCTGAATTCTAGTATTAGATGATGCGGAATGTTAGTATTAGTTGGTGCTGAATGTTAGTATTAGTTGGTACTAAATGTTAGTATTAGTGGGGTCTGAATGTTAGTATTAGTTGGTGCTAGTTTAATTCTTGGCTAAATATACTTGATATATTAATAGTAAAATATCTGGAGTGTGAGACGCCACTTGATCTTCTCGTACATTAATATTCTAGATTGTTTAGAACCACTTGAATTATGATCAGTATCAGAATGATAAAACACTATATTAGTTTATTGAATTTCGCTAGCAAGTTATTACTTTCCTACATGTGTAGTATAATATGTAGGGAAAGTATTGTGACGGTATAAAAATTCGAATTTGAGTTGTTTCCGGAAGAGCATGTTTTAAGTTCCTTTGCACTTGCATCGATTCTTTTTGAGGTGATGTATGTACATGTATATGTATGTTAGTGTATGTGTGTGTATGAGTGTAAATGAGTGTAAATGTGTGTTAGTGTATGTCAACGCTATATCTCACGAACGGGGCATCTCAAAAACAATTTGGTACAATTATAAGAATCAGTACATACTGCAAATATATTGATACCAAATGTGGTCACATGTTCGGAAGACCCCCAAAATATTAACTGAAATTTTGAAAAACTCCTTAGAAAATCAATAACTTCACGTATGTTAAATAAACGATCATTTGCTAAATTTTTCATTACAAAAACGAATGAAATGAACTTCTCTAGAATGGACCGTTCTCAAGATAATGCAGGATTTTCTAAAGAAATAAAAAAAAAATTCTTTAAAAATAAGGACTTTCAATATTGTTAAATAAATGGTCACTTGATACTTAATTTTTTATAAGAAAGCTAAAGACATAAACTTTATATCAATGTGTTTATTATTTTACCTCCATGGTTTTATGTTTTTAAGTAGAGTAAATTATTGTAGTACTGTGATAATTTAAAAAATATCACCTCTGAATGTGTCAATGTATCGCATTTTAAAGATGTTTAAATAAAACGGTATTGCAATTAGAAAGTGCTCCATAATCATTGATTTATACATGATTGATCTTTGTTTAACTTAGCACTTTCTAAGCTGTCACCGGCTTGTGACGTTTCAAGGAATATTTGCCGAACACAACGTGAAGGTGTCGTCGGCAACTCGAGAAAACGCTGTTGAAAAAAAGGCTTTTAGCAAATCAGCAGTCATATACTTGCAGTACCAGATATACTCTGGGATTTTGTCCAGGAATTATTGTCAAGTAATTCACAGAGGACACGTTCTCCTGTCGTCTTCCAGTAGAAAGTAGCTGTATATTATCGATTGATGAAGTTTGCAGCACAGATTGAAAAAATTATCTGCGAATTGAAGAAGTTAGTATTACTAACTTAAAAACGATGCAAGATCAGTTGATATTTCATTTAATCGGTTGTAGAACGTTCTCTATTATGTATGAAACAAGAAAAATCAATCATGCATAAAGCAGTACTAAAATAATTTATTATATCTGAAAACTTCATCGAAAACAAATGAACTTTATTCAAATGACGTCATCGAAATATAAATCGCCTGGATATCTATATAAAAGCAGCATTTCATTAATAAACTTTTTTCCAATCCTTTCATTCACCACAATACTACAATATTTTATTTTATTTAAAAACTTAAAACCATGGAGGTACAAGTAATTTAACTCTATGATTAAAACTTCATCGAAAAAATCGTCTGCTTCTCTATGTAAAATCAATGAATGTTTTATCCATATCAGCTATATTGCAGACTCCATGAGCTAAATTATTTTGGATTAAAGAAATGCAGCAATTCCTATACAACGCGATCTACAGCTTTTGGTGTTTACATTCTCCAGAAGGGAAAATTAGGCTTCGTTGAAGAAATAATCAAAGTTTGATGATCATTTAAACCCAAATATATTGTAATTTTGTTGTTTCAGAATGTAGATGCACAGAATTTAAGCAAAAATAAATCGGTATTAGGCCGGATACAACACTAAATATATATTAAAAGGAACTTTAAAAATCACGATTTTGACCCAAGATGGATGCCATATTTTATTTTGAAGTGGGTTACGTGATCTATTCATGTAATGGTCACTTGATCTCTTCATATAAAGGGTATAATTAATCTTTGAATTTATATTTTAAAAACTACTAAATTATTACTATTATTACTACTATTAAAAACTACTATATTTTGCTGAAATTTTTTTTATATATTTTATGGGATAATTTAAATATTTCCTAAAACTTTCGAAGTAATTCGTGAAATTTAAATACCCTTAAAAAATGTTTGAAGAATTATGTCCTATAGCGTTAATTGTATTTCATTTTTTCAAACCGGGTTCAATCCAAAACTAATTGGATGATATTATTCATTTATATTCCCATAGGCCCCACAGACCGTCTGAACAACATACTAAAATTTAATTTTGATAAAGTCATTTTTACGGCATTTATCGTGCTAACGGACAGACAGACAGAATGAAGAAAGTCGTAAACACTTTTGAGCTATGTAAAGTGTTAAAATATGTTGTCTTTTCAACTATGTAGTTAAAGTGTTAAATTTAAAGTGTTACGGTTTGAACAAAATATGTAAGCAGACGATTAAGAATTATGTCAACGACAAGGGATAATTAGTTTACTGCATCATTTGTCTGCCATTTTTATACAACCTTTATTACTTTCCTTATATACATAAAGTATAAGGAAAGTATTGTGACGGGGTCGAAAATTCAAATATTCGAGTTTTCGACGGGAGATCAAGTTTCAAGCATCCCTGATCACGAATCGAACATTTTTAAAGTGATGTGTCTGTGTGTGTGTGTGTGTGTGTGTGTGTGTGTGTGTGTGTGTGTGTGTGTGTGTGTGTCAGTGAGCCTGTGGAAACGATAACTGACGAACGAATGGACCAATTCGAAAGAAATTTGGTACAAAAATTACAATCCGTAAACACTGGAAGCAGATTGATTTCATAAGCAATCGAATGCTCAGAATACCCCCTCCCCCTAAATTTTCGAGTGAAATTTTGAAAAAATCGTCAGAAAATCAAAACCTCTTATAAATTTACGCAAATATTCATTTCGTATGTACATTTTCATTAGAAAACGATTGACATAAATTTTAGAACGCTAACATGAACCGTTCTCGAGATATTACAGATTTTTCAAAAAAATTATCAAAAAATCATATAAAATAAAAAAAAAATATTTCCTATTGAGAAACATGTTCACTATTCGTATGTTATACCATGCGATAAATTTGATGACATCATTCTCGTGGATCTAGCTCGTTCCATTCATGAAAAATGTACTTTGAGCAATACTTTTGTATTTGAATGCCAATAGTCATTTATCTGCTGTAAGAATAATATATTTTTCCGTCCGTAACGCTTGGCGAGATTTTGGCGGCGAATTTAGTGGAATGTCGCCAACTTGGCGACTTTTTTAAATTCTGCTAAATTAACGAGAAACTCGCCAAATGGATAAAAGTGACGCTAAATCAATGAAAATGACGACTTACTGAAAAAAATTCAATATCTTAGAAAGAATATAAGTATCTACTATAAGAATAACCTCATTTCTTTTACTGTAAAACTAGTAAATTCATTGCATTATATAAGGAAAGTCATGTGCTGCTCACATCCGATTTTTTTTACTGCAGAAAAGATAATTCTTAAAAAAATTACTTATTTCATAAAGTATTGTTTTTTCATGTGTATTTCTCACTATTTCCTTCAGAAGTACTTCAGTATAACGAGACATCTGCATAAATATCGCTTTTGTTGACTTCATTCACAGTAATCTACATATGTGCATGTTACATGCACACTCCACGTCGTTTCATACTCAATAGAGAACGCTCTGCAGCTTTGTAATTATAAATTTTAATCTATCTTGTTTCGTTTTCGAGATAGAAATTCCAACTTCTTTAATTTGCCGCTAGGGGCGCTTCAAATTTTCTCAAACTTTAGCCCATATTCACTTAGTCACTTTCCTATTAGTAGACTTAATTTTGCAAATCTGAAACATTTCAATGAAGACAGTGAAGAAAAAATACCAAGAAAGTTAAAGGAACGCAAAAGATCATATGCAGGAACCTTGTACTACACACTATACTGCCACAATTGATCCTGGAATTATCATTGTTTCTTCCAGGAAATAATACTATGATTTCTATTTTAATTATTCATTTTCTCAGCATCTAAATTGCAAGAAATTAAATATATAAACATCGAAAACGTTCCATTCGAGTTCAGGCATATTCAAATGTGAAAATTCGGCAGATAATCAAATTTAAATTTTCGACCCCCGTAGCAATGATTTTCCTATTCATTGTAGAATACGTACATATAAGTAATTAATGTACGTATTATGACTTATATTAGGACCCATGTTTCATTTTAATAGTAAGCTTCTTCCGAAATTAAAATACATATCAGAGTGAGACCAGAAATAGATCTCACACTTTGATGAGACAGGTTTATATGTGTAATTTATTGTGTACAAAACGACAAACAATACTGCCTGTCTGGATGGCGCCGAGTTTTACAACACTTGAACCCAAAATGTCTCAAAATCATAAATTTAGAGGCGCCAAGACAAGGGGGGCCGAGCGGGCCCTTGCGAGGATGTGAACCATGCCATTGGATAAAGCTTATCCAATGGAAAAGGGTGCTTGTTGCTTCACTCTCAATGCTGCAAATGAAAGCAAGGGGGGAAATCACACCCCCGAGATAAGGAGAACCACAACCTGTTACCTAACAAGAACACTGGTCGACACTTGTCAAAATACTCGGGCGACAGTATGATATTAGATGGTAAATTGAATGGAGACATTATTATGACTTGTGCAGATACTAGAGATGTCTTAATAATAACAATAAGAACGACGACTTGGTGAGAATTGAGTTAAGAGATTAAGAGAATTCAATAAGTGCGGGTGTGCGCGCCATGAGTACAAAGTTATCGTCGATATTACGTGTCGGGAAAGAATACTTCGAGTTATTTCGGTGATATGATCGGCGAAAGACGTGGCGGTGACAAAGGGACTTGGAGGTATGTGCCTATTGAAAAATCAGGTCTAATACATATTTTTAGGCGAGTTTACCGGTCTCACATGATCCCTCCGTCCAAATAATTAATAATATAATAAATTATTGTAATGGAGTACTTAAGTATATTAGGTGTTAATAAATGTTTTTTGTTAAAGCTAAAATGGTGTAATCCTTTTGGTAACTTAATAATTAATAATTATTTTACAGGACTCACGAAAAGTAAATAATTGGAGGGTTTTGCATAGCGACACAACCTAACAATGTACGATTTCAATAATAAGTCCACTATGTACGAATTTACGGCCATATTAAGATATGATAGATTAATGATAATTAATCAGAATGTTCAACTTCAAGTTTTATTTTAAATTAGTTGCCACAGTCAGTAACAACATAAACAGATTTTTTAAGTATATCAGCCTTGCAAAAGCAAAAAGGTTCCTTATTTGACAAGATAATGAAACAGAAAGTCCCTACATAAAGAGTGAAAAGTCCTAAATCTCCTTACATAAAGAGAGTAAAATCGAAAACGACCTTACAGTCTTAAGATAAGATAATTTGAAACATAGTCATGCTAGAAAGAAAATGGATGTTACTAATCCGAAAAATTAAGAAAATGTTAAAGTAAAAGTAAAATTAAAGGTAAACATGGAAAACGAACAGAAGTAGATAAAAATATCTAAAGACACTGAAATTGATTATAAATTTAGAATATAACAAAATTTAGTAGATACTAAAAACATATTGAATGAAAACCACCACTTTCTGATAATAAAATCGCCACCTTCATCATCAAAAAAAGAAAACAATATAGAACATAGAAATAATAAAAACTGTCGACTTCAGAAACAAATCAAGCATAAAGATAAATACTCTCAACCATAAAAGTAAATATCTATACATAGCAAATAAATGGAAAAAGCTTATTTCTACAATAAATTACCTCATTACACTAAGAAAGTTTTAACAGAATATTTAATTATTAAGGAAAATATATTATTAATGTTTATTAAATGACTAAGTTTATCAATTTTTTATTATTAATCTCCGCTTATTGATATCTAGTTTATTAAGGAAATTAATTTTCTGAAAACGTTATTTATATTTATAATCAAGTTTAATATTCAGCTTTATTGCTGATTGCTGATAAAGCACCAGGAATTTCTGCCAGCTTGCTCTCATTTAACGCAATGTTAAGAATTTCTGAATTCAAGTGAAATTTATGTTACAACGCAAAAGCCATAAAATGCAAATGGATAAAATTTTAAAACACTTCACTACATTGACGCTTATATATATTGCCCGGAATCAAAAAGATATTCTAATCTTTTCAGTTTTTCAAACATTTTCAATTCAGCTGACTTCTGTAAGATTAATGCTTGTTGATGCTAAAGTACTTCTCATTTTTCATACCAAAATGATAAATGTTATTTAAGAGTAGCTATTAGTCATACAGCAGACATGCACTCAATGTTTTCATTTATTTGAATTGTACATAAATCGGAATAAATCAGTTTAGTTCACAAACTAAGTAAAATTAATATAAGAAATTTTTAAATAAGCCTAAAACTAAGTTAGAAGCTGCAGTTTAATCTGATAAGTGAGAGTTTTAAATAAAGAGTTTACGTCAAGGTCAAGAGCAAATATATGTAATTGTCTCATAAGTGTAATAGATAGAACTTTGAAAGAATTCAGCAGAATTTGTTGGGCAAAAAAAAAAACACAAATCGTGCGAGCGTATTTATTATACGAGCATAAATCGACAGAGTTTAGAAAAACGGCAACAAAGAAAATCAGATCATAGAAATTAGAGTTGCCATAATTAAGGCACAAAACTCCACTAGCAGACGATCTGGGAAAACACGAACCAATCAAAATTATTCACGAATTAAAAAAATGTGTTAAAACGATCAAGCGGTAGCAATAGTTGCGGCGAAACCCGCTCTAATAGTACAGTCACTTTAAGAAAACATAGTAGGGAACCCGGACAAACTTGCAACACAAACGCTTTTGGTACCAAAATGTAGATAAAAATGAGCTGAACAATATATTCAAAATCGTCTCATGGAAAATCGAATTTTGGGGGTCAGTAGTTAGCTGTTTAATGTTACGGTATACAGTGTATTTTACTGGTTGTATCCGAAGGGATTATATATATTATATATAGAATTAATTATATACGGAACAAAGATAGCTACGGTTATGGAAATTAGGTATGGTAAAAGGAATATGCTCCATCAGATGCGATTGATTGCAGAACGCCTAGTGGCGAAATTCGGAACTTATGAAAATTATATTTTTAAATCATCCATTGACACCTATTTCTGCCAATTACAAAGTTGTTCCTCAGCAAAAATCACGCAGAAAGACATCAACTGCGCTACTGTAACTTTAAAATTGATTGCTAAATGTTATCTTCGTTTAGAAAGTTCGTTTAAAATGTTATCTTGTTTAGAAAGTTCGTTTAAAATGTTATCTTCGTTCAGAAAGACATCAACTGTGTTATTTAACTTTAAAATTGATTGCTAAATGTTATCTTCGTTCCGGAGCACAATAGGTGGAACACCATGTAGGGTAGACTTGTCTAATTCTGTGTTAGTGCGTGTTTTATGCACTTCACAATAATAATCATAATTAGCAAAATTAACTGACGATGTCAAATAAATGTTTTGAGTTACTAATATTAATGTCAATAGGGTTAACTATTCAAGTGCACCATCACTTTGGCTCAAGTTTCTTGATTGAAACTTAAACAACCTTGGTTACTGTTCGTTTTACTCAAGTTTGAAAAATCTCTGCTGTTACTCAAGACAACCCATAGAAGGATTTGATTAAGGTGGAATTATTCAATATGTTGTAGATAATGTGGATCACAACATTTGTACTATTGATTGTAGTGGTATCTTCCATGGGGTGGGAGTCATTGCCGCTGTGATACCTGAGCCAAAGACAAAAAGGTATACATTCCACAGATTGGAAGTTTCATCATATTTTCTAAAAGAAGTAGGAACAATTGCTTTTCATGCATATCAAAAACGTGAAAGCATTGGTCTGTCATACAAGGAGTTGACAACAATTTTAACGGAAGATTGGTGTAAGAACCTGGACCACTTGTGGTATGCATCATGGTTCTTCGATCAGGCGCAACTAGGATGGCAAGCATTTATGCAGACAATTCATAAAAGGCAACATATCGGGAAAGCATCGGTCTGTTTACAACCAATGATTGATCAAAACCCCAATGATATTTCATGCGTGTATTCAACGTTGCTGTATGTAAGTGGTGGAGCAAAGAAACAGAATGTAACCCCGGTAATTATCTTTGTTGAGACACTGTACTGGAAGGCTGTGACATTAAGTAACGCTGAGCATTCATTAGGTATTATTAAAGACACGGTGGTCTTACTAGGAGGATTCCACACCAGGATGAGTTTCCTCGGCTGCATCGAATACTTCATGCAAGAGGCGGGATTAGCTGAAGTGTTTGAACAAATCTATGCTGGTAACACCATTAAGCATATTATGAGTGGGAAACCTGTTTCGCGTGCTGTACGAACGCATAGTATTGTCGACCACGCGCTAAACATCATGGTCACAGCTACATCATATGACACGCCAACTGAGGACATGTTTCACGTTGAAACGTATCCTTCAAAGGTTTAGTAATTGACAAAGGTTTAGTAATTGACAATACCATTGCTATTGAGGACATTAACTCTTTTAAGGCACTGCACTGAATATTAAAAAAACTACAGGAAAAGAAATTGCATAATTGAGCGATAATAGAACTGCAGCCTTATGGCTTCAATACATGAACATGGTCTCCATTTTAAAGCGATTTATTCGAGCCGAGAGAAATGGGAATTGGTATCTGTACCTGCAAACATTGGCTGACATGTTACCATATTTCGCAGCAGCAGGACATGCCCAATACACCATATCAGTTCGCGTACATCTACAGAACATGCTGGACCTGAAAACATTGCATCCTGACCAGTACTCCAAATTTCTAAATGGACTCTTCATAATAACGAGAAGTGATCGTCTGTGGGCGGACCTTGCCAATAACTTAGTAATTGAACATGCACTGATGAAGAGTTTGAAAACGACTGGAGGCTTGACACGAGAACGTGGAATGACGGATAGTCAACAGTTTATTTAGCTGCTGTCAATGCTCATATGTGCTCAGTTTAATGAGTCTATGCAAGAACTTACTGGACTACTCTACTTTACAAGGAAAGAGCACGTTGAAGCGTCGCAATCACGCATACAGAAAGATACTTCGGATGCACAGATCATCGTTTCTTTTCTAACATCATTGAAGCCCTTCGATGGAGGGCGAGAGTTACGTAACATCGTAACTGGAGTGACAGCATCTACTGAGGTAAATGTAGATGCAGCCAAGGACGTTGGTTTTTGTATACTCATGGACATGACAGGGAAAGCAACAGACACCTACACCTTCCGAAAGAAACAGAAAGCTGTGACCATGGGATGGAATTGAGGCTGGAACACTTTTAATTAAGAATATTATTAAGAAAATTGATTTAGAAGGTTAAAAAAAATTCTAATTAACGAATAAATAATAAAATAAATAAATATTATTATATTATTGCTAAATTGGGAATATTAAACCAGGGAAAAATAGAAAAAGGTAAATTGTACCCAATCAAAAATTCCAAAACAACCCAGCAAATTTACATTCCGATGTATTAGATGATTCGATTCATAGCTGAGAAATTCACCCATTACAGTAACATTATAAATATTGACACCCGGATGAAACCATTCTTAAAGGTTACATATTTTTAAAAACAAAAACGCTTCATAACACCATTTTGTCTCAAAGCTTCTATTTTATTGTTCTGTATTTTAACCTCATAGTTCTCTGAACCTATATTTTCCAAGATGATATATTGACCGTGTCCTCCACACTTCATTTACCCTGTCGAAGCAAAACTGTATATTGCTTTTCTTTCCTGAGCAATTTTTCTCTTAAATGGTTTCTAATAACGCTGTCTAATTTTCAGAAGTGAGATGTAATGACGATATATTTTGTCACAGAGTATTACTTCTGTTAGGATTTACTATTTATGATATCTGTTACTGTAATTTCGTGTTTTTGTAAATGATTAATACATTTAATAGACTTCCTATCTATTCTAAGCAGAGAAAAGGTATTTAAAAGTGACGACTGAAATACCCATAGTGTGAAGACCAGCATTTATCGTGGATAATATTTTGATATAAAATATCATGTTTTCAACTCTTGGTTTTCTTAAATAAATAAATTTTGATACGCGTGAGACAATGAACATATTAGAGATTCTATAAGGGTGAGCGTCAGTAAATCTTCTGCCCTATCCGCGCTTTGTTAACTTTCGCGGCACACGTTTTTCGCCGAAATTCTGCTCAAACCGTTGCGAAATATTTTCTGATAGATAAAATGCAATGCTTAGATTATATTAAAACTTAATCTAATACCCAATAAAACATAGAATGTGTTTTTTATTTTAATTCAAAATAGTTTTGGTGCTGCCATCTGTTGTCATAATTTAATTCATACCGACTATTTTTATTTTTTAATGAACATTTTTAAATATTCTTCTAATACGCTACCAAATACAACAACAGATCATATATAATGATGCCACAATCATGGAAAGTAATTGAACTTGAACTTGAAGACAAAGGAACTAGAAAACAAAGCTGTAGTCCTCAGTGATGTACATTTAGATCCCCTTATCAAATGTATAGAATGAGAAATGACCTTTCCGTGATTGTGGCATTATTATATATGATCTGTTGTTGTATTTATCACTGTATTAGAAGGAATATATGTTTAAAAATGTTGATTAAAAAATAAAAATTATCGGTATGAAGTAAATTACAACAGATGGCAACACTAAATATATTTCGGATTAAGATAAAAAATATATTCTATGTTTTATTGGGCATTAAATTAAGTTTTAATATAATCTAATATAATTGTATCTTTCAAAAAATATTTCGCAACTGTTTGAGCAGAATTTCGGCGAAAAATGTGTGCCGCGAAAGTTAACAAAGCACGGATAGGGCAGAAGATTTACTGACGCTCACCCATAATAAACTTAGATGCTGATAAAGTAGGCGTTTGATGTTATTTTACAAATGTAATTTGTTGAAATTTGGTGAAATTGAATGATTTAGTCTTTTAAAATATAACACATTCTATCAGAGGGGAAAGACATTTAATACCTAAATAACAACTAGTAATAACTTAATGAAATAATTTTCATATATACGGATATCTCACACTAGTAACCGACTGTGGACGGTTTTCTATTGCACGGCGTATGTATTAGGTAATTTCACTAACAACAATTTAAGGTTTATAATTTACATGGAATATTCTGTGTTCAGTGGTCTTGTCGCCACTGGGTATCTCGTCTCACTAGTATGTCACCACTAGGCAACTTTTACTTTTTGCCCTTTAACTATTTGACAATAATTTCTACAGTTTCAAACCAATTGCCGAGAGGTTGAAAGTTTGATCCGCATGATTTTGGCGAAAAGTTTCATGACATTACAGACAAATTTGGCAAAGTAATGCCAACTTAGTCTGTAATGTCATGAAATATTTCAAACATTTCAACCAGAGGTGGCGTATTTTACAAGATATTTGTAATTTTTGTAGAAGCTATTTAAGGACTGCTGCGGCAGTGTTCATGAAATCCTGTTAATGATTTTTGACTTGCAGTAGGTCGAATTCTTTAAAAATTGCTGTTCTATTGTATCTGACGATAGCTTTGTAACTTTGAGAGATGGCCAAGAAGTAAATATATGTATGTAACTTTAGTTTACACTTATAGCTATTTTAATAAAAAGCTCAGATTATCTAGATTTTTGAATTCATCTTTTGTATCCTGAAGCTACTCACGTTAATACATTTGATTCGACAAAACTTGCAAAATCATCTACCTCGACGAAAAGAGAGCTTGTAATTCTGCCCCTGAAGCTCAATTGGAAAGGCATGGAATGGCCAGTATGAAGATCCTCGGATTGATTCCCGGTTGGGACAAGGGGTTTCTTTACAATGGCGTCTAAACAAATTAGCCAAGAATATTAGTACAGTATATTCATAGGCCTGAAAATGACCTTAGTATAACTAGCACGGACTCGATGAAAGGGGATATTGCGAACCGATTTCAAATAAGGATGCCAGCGACCACACAGGAAGCTAACCTGGAGAATCAAAAAGCAGAAAAAGGAGCTAATCTGAGGCAAAATTAGCAGTAGATGGTCATTCAGATTGTTAAGTTACACTGGCATTAGAGGGAAGAGAATACGGAAATAAGGACTTTGACGATAAGAGCCTGCCATTCCATCACAGTAGCTCCATTGGGATTCGCAGTTAGAGCTGCAGCTCCAACAGCTAAGTTATTTATAAATTGTCTATTTAAAAATAAGCTGAACGGAACACTAATGAGGATAACTGATACGAAACATAAAAACAAGTTATATGCATGTACAACATAGTAACATTCTGAGATATTATAACAAAATTATCAATAGCTCATTAATAAGTGATTTAAATATGTGTGTATAACAGAATATAAAACACGCAAAAATACCTATTACAGGCGTCCGCAGATAATTGTAAGGCGGTAAACTTGTAACACCATTTATTTAAAAATATTGAAAATAACTCTTCTGCAAGAAAAAAAATGTGGCCATAAAAAATTGAGCTACATCCGCAAAACTTGACATACAAATGTCACTTTAAAAGTTATACTAATGAGCTAACTATCAGCGCCAATATGATGTTATAGGGCTCATGCATAAGAATGGCGCATTGTGCAGCATTAGAAACGACTGGTGTCTCACTCACAGACAGTTGAAATTGGATTTTCTGCTTTGATACTGAAATTTGTGCACAGATATGTCTTTGAGACGTACTCGACGTCGCTATCAACAATTGACTCACTTAGAGCGATGTCTCATAGAGGGCCTAAGGATAGCCGGTTGGTAAAACAGGTGAATTGTCGCCGTCTTGGTTGGAGCGATATGGTAGTTGCTCGGTATTGGCAACAGTGGATCAGAGAAGGCGCATGTAACCATCGCAAAAGCTTCGGATGCCTCAGACAAACAACTGCTCGAGAGGATCGTGCAATCAGGAGAGGAACCACGTCCACAACATTGGCGCCGCTATCAAACATTCGAAGGCATTTGTCATCCTCTATGCATCAGCATGGACATTGGACTATCACTGAATCATAGGAGTCGACTTGTAGAAGGCATATTTAGGTATCGACGTCCATTAAGGAACCTACCGCTGACCCCTCAACATAGGAAGAACCCGCTTGGAAGCATGTTGTTTTTAGCGATGAATTGCTGAGGACCGCCGCATCCCTGAGTGAAGGAGAACAAGTACAGAATTTGTTGTCGAGCGGTACACGACCATCACATGAGGTGTGATCTTCTGGGGAGCTATTTCGTGGACAGCCAATATCCTCTAGTTGTGATCCATGCCAATCTGATGACTCGTTTGTATCTCAACGATACTCTTCACCGATTATTATACCTATGCTGCCAGGTTTCATTTAGCAACACGACAAAGCTCGACCACATACTGCACGACTTTCTCAACTAAATCTTCGAGGATTTAATACCTCCCCATGGTCATCCAGGTCCCCAGATCTATCACCAATAAAATACGTCTAGGATATGCTTGGAGAGCAATTACATCTCTGAATACCACTAAATAAGCTAACCAGTTAACATTTGTTCTTCCGCGGAGGGATATGAACAACTTAATTCACTCTATGCCGCACCGCATAACGGCTTGTATAGCTAGGGGAGGGTTTACCATTTACTAAAATGTCATTTTCTTGTTGTCACCATTTCTTAATAAACGTGTTTTTGCTCCCAAATTCGAATCATTTGCATATCTATTTAAACAATACATACATGTCGAGTTTCGCAGCTGTAGCTTAATTTCTTATAGGTGCATATATTTTTTTACAACAGAGTGTCTTTATCTTTTTTTCTAGTTTAGATAAAAATGTGCAATATGTCAGCGACTGTACAGGTATTTATTGCTTTAAAATAACAATTGTAAGTATAAAAGTATAAAATTGCTGTGTTTGAAAAAAAAAATAATGTATTTTTTCTATTATAATTTGTTTGTAATTTTTGAAAAAATATGTTTCGAAATATTAAGAGATTTCTCCTGGTTTAACGTTTCTAAAAAATGAAAACTCCCCTGACGTTTCTTGATTGAAATAATAGTGTCGAATTTATTTCGATTACCTCACATTTGTTTTAAAAATGTCATCTCAATAGATTCAATGACAGAGATACACCAGCAGATCGCCTGATATACACACACGCGTCATTGAAAAATGGTTCTTTCACGTACAAGGATGCTTATGAGGATTGATCAAAAGTCAGCTCATTGACTTAATCATAATAACATATTACAGTTTGAAGGGAAAGTAATAAGTGTGCAAGACCCTGTGCACTATTACTTTCCTTATAGTAATTAAACATTAATCTGCATATTAAATACTAATCTGCAGCAGCATTAAAAAAGCAGTGTGTCGAAGATTAAAAAATATATATGCACCACACATGCAAAAGCACCATCTTTAAAAATTACTTTTACACCAATTTCCATAAAAACCGCCGTAGGTTACTAATTTTCAAACAATTCAAGAACATTAGAAACGTGGTGTAACTAACTACATATATTCCGAAATATTTTCAAAAATAAATAATCCCATTTCAGTTATTCGTGTAACCTGAGGCAAATATTAATCCGTGTAGAAAATATTTTCCTTTCAATTTTTCTTTTCTAAAATATGATTTACTTATTTATGAAACGTATTTTCAAATAACACCGAAAACACGCAAATAAAAACATCTTGCAAAGTATTTGAGATAGTTGTTCAAACTTTTTTTTTTCCCTGCCTTGAATGATTTTTCTTTCAAATGCACGCAAGTCGAGAAAACTTTGTTTTTGCACGCATATTCGTGTTTTCATATTCGCACCTGTTATTCAAGTTATTTATAACCGTTTCTATTCTATCTCTATGGAAGTTCGCAATGTCGGAAGCAGAGGTTAGATCTAAACGTGAAGCTGAGAAGGTGCTACTGATTGGAGCGAAAATTATCCTCCACTTAAGTAAAAATCTGATGTGGGGAACACATGACTTTCCTAATATAATGCAATGAATTTACTACTTTAACAGTAAAAACAATAGGTTATTCTTATAGTAGATATATTATTTCCAAGATATCAAATTTTCGTCAATTAGTCATCATTGTCATTCATTTAGCCCCATTTTTATCCGTTTGTCGAGTTTTTCGTTAATTTAACAACATTTAAACAAGTCGCCAGGTTGGCGATATTCCATCAAATGCGTCGACAAAATCTCGCCAAGCGTTATGGATGGAGAAATAAGTTATTCTTACAGCAGATAAATGACTATTGGCGTTCAAATACGTAAGTATTACTCAAAGTATCTTTTTTCACGAATGGAACTAGCTAGATCCACGAGAATGATGTCACCAAATTTATCGCATGATATTACATATGAAAAGTGAACATGTTTCTCAATAGGTAATAATTTTTTTTTATTTTACAAGACTTTTTGAAAATTAAGAAAAATGTGCAATATCTCGAGAAAGGTTCATGTTAGCGTTCTAAAATTTGTGATAATCGTTTTCTAATGAAAAATTACATAAGAATTGCCTATTTACGTAACTTGAATAAAGGTTTTGATTTTTTAATGATTTTTTTCAAAATTTCACTCGAAAATTTAGGGGGGTTCTGATCATTCGATTGCATATAATACAAATAGTGTTCCAGTATTCAGGGATTGTGATTTTTGTACCAAATTTCGTTCGAATCGGCCCTTCATTCGTCAATTATCGTCTCCACAGACTCACTGGCACACACACACACACACACACACACATACTTTCGCACACACACATACACATACTTTCACACACACACACACACACACACACATACTTTCACACACATATACACACACAGACACCATCTCAAAAATGTTCGATTCGTGATCAGGGATACTTTAAACGTGCTCTCCCATCGAAAACTCGAATTTGAATTTTTGACCCCATCACAACACTTTCCTTATACATTATTGTATATAAGGAAAGTAATAACGTTTATACAACATACTCTTTTTCTACATTCCCCACATGATATTGCCGGCCTGATTGCGGATAAAGATAGGAATAATGGCGCGATATAGGCAGGTATAAAATTTAATTTATGATATAATTGAACAAGACGGTGAAAGATCTCAGGATAAAATGAAAGACTGCATGGTAGATCAGTGGATGAAAGAAGTAAGAAAAGAATTGTATTAGATAAATAAATTTAGAACGACCATCTGAGAAATTTTCATAAATAAAACTGCAATTATTGAAAGATCTATCACAATAGGTGATGAAAGGGACTTTTTTAATAACGGAATGAAAAGAATTCGCAGGAATACAAGCATTAATAAAGGTAGATTTGTGAAGCAGAGGCTAAGTCTAAACTTAAAACTGTTAAGGTGATAACTACTATGTGGAGCGAAAATCTCCTCCCATTTAAGCGCATTTAATACAGAGTAATAAAGTTTATACAATATACCCTCTTTCCACCAATTGGACACCATTCTCGTACATTTAGCCTATTCCAGGCATGACATTGCTGATCCAAATGCGAATAAAAATAGAAACAATGCCTGAATGGACAGGTTTAAAATTACAGTCTCGACAGAGCTAAACAAGAAGGTGAATGATCTTAGACGAAATTAGAAGACTGTAAGGTATATCAAAAGGTGAAATGGGTGAAAGAAGAATTGAATTAGATAAATAAATTTAGAACAAACATCCGAGAAAGTTTCTTAGATAAAAATTGCAAGTATTGAATAGTGATTGGTCGAATTGATTAAAATATGTGATGAAAGTGGCTTTTTACTTTCCTTATATGCATAATGTATAAGGAAAGTATTGTGACGGGGTCGAAAATTCGAATTCGAGTTTTCGACGGGAGAACACGTTCCAAGCATCCCTGATCACGAATCAAACATTTTTGAGGTGATGTCTGTGTGTGTGAAAGTATGTGTGTGTGTGTGTGTCAGTGAGACTGTGGAGACGATAACTGACGAACGGATAGACCGATTCGAACGAAATTTGGTACGAAATCACAATTCGTAAACACTGGAAGATTATTGTTTTTATATGCAAACGAATGTTCAGAACCTCCCTAAATTTTAGAGTGAAATTTTAAAAAAATCGTCAAAAAATTAAAACTGCTAATAAAGTTAGTCAAATAGACATTTCTTATGTAATTTTTAATTAGAAAACGATGAACATAAAGTTTAGAACGATAACATAAACCATTCTCGAGATATTTTTCAAAAAAATTATCAAAAAGTTATATAAAATAAAAAAAAAATTCCTATTGAGAAACATGTTCACTTTTCATATGTAATACTATGCGATAAATTTGGTGACATTCTCGTGGATCTAGCTTGATCCATTCATGAAAAAAGATACTTTGCGTAGCACTTTTGTATTTAAAAGCCAATAGTCATTTATCTGCTATAAGAATAACTTATTTCTTCATCCATAACGCTTGGCGAGATTTTGGCGACGAATTTTGTGGAATGTCGCCAACTTGGCGACTTTTTTAAATGACGACTAATTGTTGAAAATTCAATATCTTGGAAAGAATATAAGTATCTACTATAAGAAAAACCTATTTTTTTTACTGTAAAAGTAGTAAATTCATTGCATTATATAAGGAAATTCATGTGTTGCCCACATCAGATTTTTTTTAAATATATTGATGTTTTATATGCAAATCGTGTCTTGCGGTTGTGGGCTATATATTAGAGCTTATGTTTGTCACCTACTATTTAATACGCCACTGATGAAGGACGTAAAATTGCCCGAACGCGATCTGGTGTGTGTGATTTTCAAGTATGTCATCAAAGGTGTTTTATTAAAGACATTTTAATTAAACAAATTTTGGTTGTCTTTATTTTATTTTGGAGTTTCACATAATTATCTGAGTTTCATTCGTATCATGAAATTACCCACATTCTAGCCTTATCACTAAATTATCCGAGTTTCAGCCTTTTCACGGAATTTTCTGCGTTTCAAACATCTAAGTAAACAATTCTATACTTAAAGTTATCAACATTTAAAATTTGGCTTATTGGCACTTTAATTCCATATAGCTACATGAAATGTAAATTACTTTACAGATTACAGGAACTTGCTAATTGCCTGTTATGTGGTTAAAAGCGAATATAAACTTTGCGGAATGGAATTAGATTCTTTCTTAATTGGAAGAACAAAGCTCAGAAGCCATTTCATAAATCCAACTTCATGGAATAACTTATTCCCACTATTTAATGTCCATAGCCATCCTTTAACACAGCTTTAAACCTGAAGCGTTTAATTGCCATTTTAAATGACTTTCTGTTGTCAATGCTGTTTTAAACATAAGGCAGTATTTATTGTCCATTAAGTTGAGAAAAGATGAATATGCTGCTTGCTCAGAATTAAGTTTAATAAAACCCTTAAATGTTAATGTTAAACTAAATCAAATTTATTGTAAACCTTTTTCCCGCTTCTTGCAGTTAATAAATTATCTCCTACAGAACATTTGTGGAGAGTTTACGTTTAAGATTTATTCAATTGCGCTGAGTTTTAGGGAAAATGTTCATATTAATAAATTGAACAATACAAAAATGGCTTCTGTTTTTTTAGAAACATATTTCGTCTGCAAAAAGGCATTGCTATCTTGAATTGTTATCACCTAGTTAAAATCAACAATGTACAGCAGTAATTTTCTATATTTAGAAATATAAGAAATATTTATTGTTCAATACATTATGAAATGGTTTAACATTTCGAGGGTGTAATTATTTGATACTGTCATACTGTCTTGGTAAAGGTTTATTTAAAATATCAGAACTATAATTTCAACTTCACTAATTATTTGAAGATATAAAGTATGGAATTTTGCCTATTATGTAAGGAACCATTAATTATATTTTATGAATTTAAAGTGTAAAGACAAAGAATTAGAATTCAATACTTAACAGCCAGAGTAATGTACAGTACCCATTTCATAAATCTACCTTAATGGGATAAGTTTTTACGGTTTTTTAAAGATTAAATGCATCGTTTTACAGCTTTTATACTATGAAGAATTCATTGAATGCTTTTAATGGCTTCATATATCAATATTATTAAAAAAAGTTAAATGATTAATTATTTTAATTAAAGAATGGTGACATGGCCGAATGTAGGAATTACCAATAAAAAAACTTCCAATAAAATGTTTATTTGCATAATAACGACGTCTATTTGGCTTTTCTGGATGTATTCATTACCCGTGGTAATAACGGTTTCCATACCACTGTATTTCATAAATATACTTGTATTCTTGCTAATTATTTTCATCCTATTATTTAAAAAAATCTGATGTGGGCAGCACATGACTTTCCTTATATAATGCAATGAATTTACTACTTTTACAGTGAAAAAAAATCTGATGCGGGCAACACATGACTTTTTTTATATAATGTAATGAATTTACTACTTTTACAGTAAAAAATAGGTTTTTCTTATAGTAGATACTAATATTCTTTCCAAGATATTGAATTTTCGACAATTAGTCGTCATTTTCATTGATTCAGCATCATTTTTATCCATTTGGCGAGATTTTCGTTAATTTGACAACATTTCAAAAAGTCGCCAAGTTGGTGACATTCCGCCAAATTCGTCGCCAAAATATCGCCAAGCTTTACTGACGGAGAAATAAGTTATTCTTATAACAGATAAATGAATATTGGCGTTCAAATACAAAAGTATTACTCGAAGTATATTTTCTCATGAATGGAACGAGCTAGATCCACGAGAATGATGTCACTCAATTTATCGCATGGTATTACATATGAAAAGCGAACATGTTTCTCAATAGGAAATATATATTTTTTTATTTTATATGACTTTTTGATAATTTTTTTGAAAAATGTACAATATCTCGAGAACGGTTCATGTTAGCGTTCTAAATTTTACGTTAATCGTTTTCTAATGAAAAATTACATAAGAAATGTCTATTTGCGTAACTCTATTAGCGGTTTTGATTTTTTGACGATTTTTTCAAAATTTCACTCGAAAATTTAGGGGGGTTCTGAACATTCGATTACGTTTAAAAACAATAGGCTTCCAGTGTTTATGGATTGTGATTTTTGTACCAAATTTCGTTCGAATCGGTCCATTCGTTCGTCAGTTATCGTCTCCACAGTCCCACTGACACACACACACACTCACACACATACTTTCACACACACACACACACACAGACAGACATCACTTCAAAAATGTTTGATTCGTGATCAGGGATGCTTGAAACGTGCTCTCCCGTCAAAAACTCGAATTCGAATTTTCGACCCCGTCACAATACTTTCCTTATACATTATGAATATAAGGAAAGTAATATAATTTAATTACAAAAAATGTAAAGGATAACAGATCATAGAATACAGGTTAAACCAATGTCCGAAAGCATTCTGATTTGTGTGATTTTCAATTCCGTCATTAAAGGTGTTTTATTAAAGATATTTTAATTAACCGATTTTTGGTTGTCTTTATTTTATTTTGGAATTTTTGATGAATTGACGCATTCCCATACAGTTGAATATGTGAAAGCTTAAAAAATGGTGTCTTTTAAATATATATTATTAAAAAATCTATCATTTTATACGGTTATTTGTACTTAGGAGCACATATGTATAAATATTGATCATTGGTGGCAAACAAAGTTATTTGTACATAAGACACTTAGGAACATATAGATTCACAAAACTTGATCATTTGGGGCAATTCAATGTATTTGTACAATAGAAACTTGGGTACATATATATGCATAAAAATTGATAATTTGTGACAATCAGATTTATTTGTACATTAGAAACTTAGGCATATATATATGTATAAAAATTGATCACTGATAGCAATCAAATTTATTTGTACATAAGAAACAACTATTATAAAAAAAATGTGTTATGAAGCATCTATTTCTTAAGATCTATAAGAAATGGAGCTTTAAAGATGACTAATGTGGATTTTCGGTAAATTTCGGAGAGAGTGGGAGGTTCTCAAAGGATTTCCACTTCCAGTTCAAAAATTTTCTTTGAAACATCGATTCCTCAGAATTGGCTATAGATAGAACATAGATGATGATTAATATGGATTTAGCAGTAAATTCCAGAGGGATAAGAGTGGTTTACTAAGCATGTCCATTTCTATTTTTTTCCAAATTCCGGGTCAGAAATTTTCATTTTCATTGATGCATCTAATTCTCAGAATCTGATATAGATAGAGGATAGATGATGACTGAAATAAATTAGCATCAAGTTTCGGAAAAGGTAGGGATATTCACTAAAGATTGCAACTTTTTTTTTTTTAAATTTTGGTTCAGGTATTTTCCTTAAAACATCTATTTCTTTTTAAAAAGAGCTCAAAATATTAAGGATAAGGATTTAGCAATACATTCTTGTCGGAGTGGGGGTCTAACTAAGGATTCCCATTTTCGTTTCTTGAGATGTCAATTGGGATCATAAGATTTGTATTTTCTTTGCAACATCTATTTCTCATAATTAGCTATATATATAACTTAGATGATGATTGGTAATGATTCAGCATTGAATTACAGAGGATTAGGGTTCAATACGGATATTCACTTCCGGTTCTGGAAATGCCTCTTCCTAATTTTCCCAAAATTCGTATGACTGTATGAAAAAAGTTTGCAAAAGAGTAAAAAAAATCTTAATGGTTCCGTTGAAAGTGAAGTGTACACACCACGAGCCGTCATATGAAGGTTCCTTAATAAATTTATTGTTTTAACTTAAGTCTCAAGAGTACACTTTTTAAACTTTTGTCAAGGATTTTCAGCAGTTTCACTTATATATTCATATTACTAAAGACTTATGGCGATGGTGCGATGTCGTATCTTAATCGTTACACAGGCCATTGTAAAAGATAAGTTTATTTACAGGAACATAACGTAAAATATTTATATACTATTTACATAGCATGGCGCTACATCATAACGCTCGTGAACGTAGTCATCCGAATACGAATGTCCGAATCGCTGAAGAGGATGTTCTGAGGCTGGCTTTTATGAGCCAGTGTGGAGGCTTTTGCGCATACGTCACATGCAAAACAGAGAGTCTCTGGAGATCAAGAAGCTGTGGAGAGTTTTATGCTAATCACTTGATCTGGGGACTTTATGCAAATCGTTGTATGAATTGCATATATATATATAAATATATATATATATATAAGGATATAAACAAGAAGAAAAAATAAGCGAGAACAGGAGTGACCATATGATTTGCATAGAATGGCTGGGGTGGATTGCGACACCCCTTTCCCGCTTAAAGCAGCTTTTACGACCAGGGCAACGCTCACGGCACCAATGTAACTCAATGGTCAATCTCCCACATGTGCAAAGACAGAAGCACCCGAACGGACAAAAGAGCAAAGATGGAACCAAGCATGGAAGAGATACACCTTACTATCCAGCATGAAAACACAACATTTTATAAGGGAAAGTCGCACATGCGCGAAAAGACTTCAAGATGATAGGATCGCAGATATGAAAATATATATGATTAAGAATTCTCATTTAGAATCAAACAATGTACAATTTCTTTCTTTGAAAAAGAAATAGTAATAATGTTGTAAAAAATATCTAGGGTAATTTCTTTTTAATGCATCATTTATTATTTTATTACATTCATGAATGCAGTCTTTTTTAAAAGTACTGTAGTTTCTGTTTCTTCTGAAGTACCCGATAATAATATTTCTGAATATATTTTTAGTGAGGTTTGAATTCCAATCAATAATATTATTAATTATGATATTGTATGAATTTCTCTTGTCGTGTATGGTTGTATAAATTCCATACTGTTGGTGCTTTCTTATTGACAAATCCAGGAAGTCTGTCGATCCATCCTCATTGATCGGGTTTTCAATTAAGTCCAATTCCCTTGGGTAGAATGCAAAATCTATGTCAGGGGTGTTTGCATAACCCCCTAATATCACGTCGTCAACATAACGGAAATAAGGTATTTCCGATAATAGATGGGTTCCTCTTTCATATTTGGATAGATAAATATCCGCCAATATTGATGAGCATGCACCACCCATGGGTATGCCTTTGACCTGTTTGTAGAAATGCATACCGTCATATAGTATGTTTTCATTTAAAACCAACTCAATCAAATCCAAATATCTTCTGAGAGTTATATATGGTTTTAAATTATACTCTTCATGTAATTCTTTCAAGATCATTTGTAGGTTTGTTAAATCGATGTTATTAAACAGATCCCTGAAATCGTAGCTTCTGAAGTTTAAATCTTTATGGCAAAATTTCAGTCGGTCTATCAATTCTTGTCCGTTTTTTAACATTATGGAGTTTTGCTTCTTAATATCAGTCATAACATATTGGAGTAATTTCAGAAGTTTTTTATTTGCATGTTCCAGGTATGATCCGCATCCCACTGTTACAGTACGGAACTTGACTGGCTTTTTGTGTAACTTGGGAATGAGGATCAAGTATGGAAATTTTACTGATTTAATATCCATACCAATTCTTTTATACAGTGCTTTTATTCTAATAGTGATGATTGATTCGTTGCTAGGAATTAATGTATACATGGCACAATCCTTATAGCATTGTGTTAAAGTATCGACATAGAATTTTTTACACGTGAATGCAAAATTCGATACGATTTTGTCGGTGTATGTCAATACGAATTCTTCATTAAAATGTTTGATTGAAAACGGAAATTGAGAACTCCCAGAATCCTTGTTTCTTCTCGGGTAGAATTGGCAAAAAGCACTGTAAAAGGCATATTTCCATGCGTTAAAAGTTTGTACAGGTATACTGTGTTTGACAGCCATCTTGTATATGAAGGTTTCCAGATCGTAATTAAATTCATTATAAATATCATTATATTCTTGTATTCGGTACTTAGTACCAAGTTGTAATAAGTTTTTGAGTTTATTATCTTTTATAAAATCTAAGTTTCCAGTAATTATATGCTTGTGGTAGAGATCACAATGTATATTTTTATGACATTGACAGGATTCAATATTAAATGAAGACACGGTTTTACATAATTTATTGTAGTTGAATAATCTTCTTCCGTTGGTTCTTACAAAGCGATAGGATATCTTAATATTTAGATTAGGCAAAGGAAGACGTTCTTCTATATTATGTAATATTTGGTTGAATGGAATATTTTCGAACATTTTATTCTTAAATGTTGTGATAAAAAATTCTTTTGATTTGTTAATTTGATATTTTGGTTCAAGTGCTACATTATATTTTGCGGCTCTGAGTTTAATTAAATCCAGAATGATGTCTATATTAGTGTTTGTATCTTCTGTATTGCAGTTATTTTCACTTAAATTGAAATTTATAATAAAATTCCATATACGTTGTAAGTATTTGATTTTGATACTGTTGGCTATATTCTTGATCCATCCGAATTTCACCGTTATTTCTGTCTTTATGAAGTCTGAGATTTTTTCTTCTGTTTTGTTATAATTAAATTGTTATTTTTTATTTCCTCTTTGGTGTCTATAAGTTTTCTTAGGTATTGAATTTTCTAAGAGAGGGTATGCTTTACTATTCCTGCATCTTTCTTTATTGCAATTTTCCTTGAATAATAAAGTATTCAGACCATATGGATATGCAGAATTATATTGCTTTATATGGGTGTTTTCCCACCACAAGCGTTCAGAAAGGTCTGGTACTATATCAATAATAGTTACCATAATATTGCTGAAGGGGTGTACTTGAAAATGTCGTACTTCTAAGTTATTATTGGTGGATAGCTGTTGGATTTTGCCCACTTGACTTCGGTGCAGATTTATACGGATATTCAGGGAATTCTGCGTCTGTCCTATATATTTCGCCTGACAGGCAAGGCATGATATGCAATATACCACATTAAAAGTTTTGCAAAAGATTTTTATATTGTCCTTTTTTGTAGAAATTTGGTGTGGATTGGCTACGGGACAAAGCTTACATCGCTTAGAATTGCATTTCTTGAACTTGAAGTTCTTCATATGGTGGTAGTGTTGATAAAAGTCGTTAAAAAAAAAGATGATCTATTATAGATCGTGTCATTTATTACAAAAGAATTTACATTTTTTATGTTTGTCACAGCTTTATCATGGACAATTGTACAAGGCTTATAAACACTGCTCATCACTTGCTTCAATATAAAGATTAGGGTAACTGTATTTCGATAACACATATACCCTGATAATGTGTCACCGGGCATATATTCAGCATGGAATAAATTTGCCAGTCGCCAAATTTATATAAAGCCTTCATACATATTATATATCAACAGTTTTTTAACTCATGTTGAGGAGTAAGAACTTTATAGTAAAAACAAACGAAATGTTTTCACATATGCACATTCAAATACAGTAAAAGCATCATAGAACGTTAGGTATACTACCTTCACACTTGCCCATTTTATGCTGTATGACAAATTTAAGCACGTTTTTATACTTTTTTTCTAGTTATTTTGATTCATTCATAGAATTCGTTCTAAAATAGGTATTGGAAAATACCAGATTCAATAAAAGCGATAAAAATACTTAAAAACCACATAATTAAAAAATTAAAAGACTAAAGTACAGAGATTACACAAATGCATACCACACTATAATATACCACCATACATTGTCTCTCAAGGTACAAAACTAATATCAAAACATTTGCAAAATGACTCTTACCGTCCTGATTACACCGCTCCAATATCCACCGGATGACTCCCATCCCACGACACACGGAAGACCTACACTTCGCCAGTGTGGTCCGAGAAGTGGCCTTTACGTAGAAAGCTGAATTGGATGTTGTGAAATATGCACTATGTCCGCGCAATGCAGCTGGATGTAGACATATTAATAAATACATATAAAAATAAGTATATCACGAACGGAACTCCTATTTAAGTAAAGGAGAAAACAGAAACCTTACAGAGGATGTGGATTACAGGGAATTGGACTTAATTGAAAACCCGATCAATGAGGATGGATCGACAGACTTCCTGGATTTGTCAATAAGAAAGCACCAACAGTATGGAATTTATACAACCATACACGACAAGAGAAATTCATACAATATCAAAATTAATAATATTATTGATTGGAATTCAAACCTCACTAAAAATATATTCAGAAATATTATTATCGGGTACTTCAGAAGAAACAGAAACTACAGTACTTTTAAAAAAGACTGCATTCATGAAAGTAATAAAATAATAAATGATGCATTAAAAAGAAATTACCCTAGATATTTTTTACAACATTATTACTATTCCTTTTTCAAAGAAAGAAATTGTACATTGTTTGATTCTAAATGAGAATTCTTAATCATATATATTTTCATATCTGCGATCCTATCATCTTGAAGTCTTTTCGCGCATGTGCGACTTTCCCTTATAAAATGTTGTGTTTTCATGCTGGATAGTAAGGTGTATCTCTTCCATGCTTGGTTCCATCTTTGCTCTTTTGTCCGTTCGGGTGCTTCTGTCTTTGCACATGTGGGAGATTGACCATTGAGTTACATTGGTGCCGTGAGCGTTGCCCGGGTCGTAAAAGCTGCTTTAAGCGGGAAAGGGGTGTCGCAATCCACCCCAGCCATTCTATGCAAATCATATGGTCACTCCTGTTCTCGCTTATTTTTTCTTCTTGTTTATATCCTTGTATTCCACTCTGGATGCAGAGCTGCTAAGCGCCACATCCTCTGTAAGGTTTCTGTTTTCTCCTTTACTTAAATAGGAGTTCCGTTCGTGATATACTTATTTTTTATGTATTTATCAATATGTCTACATCCAGCTGCATTGCGCGGACATAGTGCATATTTCACCACATCCAATTCAGCTTTCTACGTAAAGGCCACTTCTCGGACCACACTGGCGAAGTGTAGGTCTTCCGTGTGTCGTGGGATGGGAGTCATCCGGTGGATATTGGAGCGGTGTAATCAGGACGGTAAGAGTCATTTTGCAAATGTTTTGATATTAGTTTTGTACCTTGAGAGACAATGTATGGTGGTATATTATAGTGTGGTATGCATTTGTGTAATCTCTGTACTTAAGTCTTTTAATTTTTTAATTATGTGGTTTTTAAGCATTTTTATCGCTTTTATTGAATCTGGTATTTTCCAATACCTATTTTAGAACGAATTCTATGAATGAATCAAAATAACTAGAAAAAAAGTATAAAAACGTGCTTAAATTTGTCATACAGCATAAAATGGGCAAGTGTGAAGGTAGTATACCTAACGTTCTATGATGCTTTTACTGTATTTGAATGTGCATATGTGAAAACATTTCGTTTGTTTTTACTATAAAGTTCTTACTCCTCAACATGAGTTAAAAAACTGTTGATATATAATATGTATGAAGGCTTTATATAAATTTGGCGACTGGCAAATTTATTCCATGCTGAATATATGCCCGGTGACACATTATCAGGGTATATGTGTTATCGAAATACAGTTACCCTAATCTTTATATTGAAGCAAGTGATGAGCAGTGTTTATAAGCCTTGTACAATTGTCCATGATAAAGCTGTGACAAACATAAAAAATGTAAATTCTTTTGTAATAAATGACACGATCTATAATAGATCATCTTTTTTTTTAACGACTTTTATCAACACTACCACCATATGAAGAACTTCAAGTTCAAGAAATGCAATTCTAAGCGATGTAAGCTTTGTCCCGTAGCCAATCCACACCAAATTTCTACAAAAAAGGACAATATAAAAATCTTTTGCAAAACTTTTAATGTGGTATATTGCATATCATGCCTTGCCTGTCAGGCGAAATATATAGGACAGACGCAGAATTCCCTGAATATCCGTATAAATCTGCACCGAAGTCAAGTGGGCAAAATCCAACAGCTATCCACCAATAATAACTTAGAAGTACGACATTTTCAAGTACACCCCTTCAGCAATATTATGGTAACTATTATTGATATAGTACCAGACCTTTCTGAACGCTTGTGGTGGGAAAACACCCATATAAAGCAATATAATTCTGCATATCCATATGGTCTGAATACTTTATTATTCAAGGAAAATTGCAATAAAGAAAGATGCAGGAATAGTAAAGCATACCCTCTCTTAGAAAATTCAATACCTAAGAAAACTTATAGACACCAAAGAGGAAATAAAAAGCAACAATTTAATTATAACAAAACAGAAGAAAAAATCTCAGACTTCATAAAGACAGAAATAACGGTGAAATTCGGATGGATCAAGAATATAGCCAACAGTATCAAAATCAAATACTTACAACGTATATGGAATTTTATTATAAATTTCAATTTAAGTGAAAATAACTGCAATACAGAAGATACAAACACTAATATAGACATCATTCTGGATTTAATTAAACTCAGAGCCGCAAAATATAATGTAGCACTTGAACCAAAATATCAAATTAACAAATCAAAAGAATTTTTTATCACAACATTTAAGAATAAAATGTTCGAAAATATTCCATTCAACCAAATATTACATAATATAGAATAACGTCTTCCTTTGCCTAATCTAAATATTAAGATATCCTATCGCTTTGTAAGAACCAGCGGAAGAAGATTATTCAACTACAATAAATTATGTAAAACCGTGTCTTCATTTAATATTGAATCCTGTCAATGTCATAAAAATATACATTGTGATCCCTACCACAAGCATATAATTACTGGAAACTTAGATTTTATAAAAGATAATAAACTCAAAAACTTATTACAACTTGGTACTAAGTACCGAATACAAGAATATAATGATATTTATAATGAATTTAATTACGATCTGGAAACCTTCATATACAAGATGGCTGTCAAACACAGTATACCTGTACAAACTTTTAACGCATGGAAATATGCCTTTTACAGTGCTTTTTGCCAATTCTACCCGAGAAGAAACAAGGATTCTGGGAGTTCTCAATTTCCGTTTTCAATCAAACATTTTAATGAAGAATTCGTATTGACATACACCGACAAAATCGTATCGAATTTTCCATTCACGTGTAAAAAATTCTATGTCGATACTTTAACACAATGCTATAAGGATTGTGCCATGTATACATTAATTCCTAGCAACGAATCAATCATCACTATTAGAATAAAAGCACTGTATAAAAGAATTGGTATGGATATTAAATCAGTAAAATTTCCATACTTGATCCTCATTCCCAAGTTACACAAAAAGCCAGTCAAGTTCCGTACTGTAACAGTGGGATGCGGATCATACCTGGAACATGCAAATAAAAAACTTCTGAAATTACTCCAATATGTTATGACTGATATTAAGAAGCAAAACTCCATAATGTTAAAAAACGGACAAGAATTGATAGACCGACTGAAATTTTGCCATAAAGATTTAAACTTCAGAAGCTACGATTTCAGGGATCTGTTTAATAACATCGATTTAACAAACCTACAAATGATCTTGAAAGAATTACATGAAGAGTATAATTTAAAACCATATATAACTCTCAGAAGATATTTGGATTTGATTGAGTTGGTTTTAAATGAAAACATACTATATGACGGTATGCATTTCTACAAACAGGTCAAAGGCATACCCATGGGTGGTGCATGCTCATCAATATTGGCGGATATTTATCTATCCAAATATGAAAGAGGAACCCATCTATTATCGGAAATACCTTATTTCCGTTATGTTGACGACGTGATATTAGGGGGTTATGCAAACACCCCTGACATAGATTTTGCATTCTACCCAAGGGAATTGGACTTAATTGAAAACCCGATCAATGAGGATGGATCGACAGACTTCCTGGATTTGTCAATAAGAAAGCACCAACAGTATGGAATTTATACAACCATACACGACAAGAGAAATTCATACAATATCAAAATTAATAATATTATTGATTGGAATTCAAACCTCACTAAAAATATATTCAGAAATATTATTATCGGGTACTTCAGAAGAAACAGAAACTACAGTACTTTTAAAAAAGACTGCATTCATGAATGTAATAAAATAATAAATGATGCATTAAAAAGAAATTACCCTAGATATTTTTTACAACATTATTACTATTCCTTTTTCAAAGAAAGAAATTGTACATTGTTTGATTCTAAATGAGAATTCTTAATCATATATATTTTCATATCTGCGATCCTATCATCTTGAAGTCTTTTCGCGCATGTGCGACTTTCCCTTATAAAATGTTGTGTTTTCATGCTGGATAGTAAGGTGTATCTCTTCCATGCTTGGTTCCATCTTTGCTCTTTTGTCCGTTCGGGTGCTTCTGTCTTTGCACATGTGGGAGATTGACCATTGAGTTACATTGGTGCCGTGAGCGTTGCCCGGGTCGTAAAAGCTGCTTTAAGCGGGAAAGGGGTGTCGCAATCCACCCCAGCCATTCTATGCAAATCATATGGTCACTCCTGTTCTCGCTTATTTTTTCTTCTTGTTTATATCCTTGTATTCCACTCTGGATGCAGAGCTGCTAAGCGCCACATCCTCTGTAAGGTTTCTGTTTTCTCCTTTACTTAAATAGGAGTTCCGTTCGTGATATACTTATTTTTATATGTATATATATATATCTATATAAATAAAAATGAAAATCTGTCTGTCTGTCTGTCTGTCTGTCTGTCTGTCTGTCTGTCTGTTTGTCACACCATCACGGGAGAATGGATGAACCGAATTTGATGAAATTTTGTGGGTAGCCCAGAAATAGCCCCACTTAAAATTATATCCGTGTTTTGAGTTTTTACGACCAGTGGTTCTCGAGATATTAGTAAAAAACGAAATTTTCGTTTGTCTCATCGTCACGGAAAAACGGCTGAACCGAATTCAATGAAATTTGGTGAATAGCCTTAAAATATTCCCCCATAAATTTTGCCCAAGTTTCGAGTTTCTAAGACCTGGGGTTGTCGAGATATTAATGAAAAACGGAACTTTTTCCTAGGAGTTCTACTCCCTAACTCCGTGGTTTATCCAAACGAAAAGCTTGAAAATCGTTTGAAAGTGAATTAAAATTTAATCTCTGAGTTTGATGGGAGGTTTTTTGCGTTAATTAGTCACTTTCTGAAAACATGAATTGTTTGAAACATGATTTAAAGGGGAAATCTATCTCCATGGTTCATGGTTTATTTAAAACAAGCTTTTACGGAACAATGAGAAGTATAGAGAAATCAAAATCGTTATTTAATTTCGCAGTTTATGTTATAAGACATGATATATTTACCATGTTATAAGATTCTATCTTATGTTACTCAGAAACGCAATTAAATAAAATCTGTCTGTTAATTTTAATAATTATTTTTTCGATTTGAATAATAAATAAATGGATATAAAAATACATTTTAGAAAAGAACGATTTGATTTTTCTTATAGCATTTTTGACTGGATAATATCAATTACGGTCTTCAGGTTTAAAAATTATTATTATTTATATTTTCGGGGATTATTGATTCAAGGATTATTGATATTTTCAAGTTATTATGCAGTTATTTTATTATGACAAAAATTGTTTAAACTCATATATTGTATGTTGTACGAATCTTCTACAAATACACGTGTATATCTTTTAATCTACGAGAATATAAGTAGTACAGGTATATTGACATATGTTTTGATATATATTGGCATATATTGGAATCAATTACGACCTTCTTGTATAAAGAGGACGGATATTATTGATGTTTTCAATTTATTACGTCATCTCTTTTATTTTGGCAAATATTTTTGAGACGCATATTGTAATACGGGTAATCTTCTACTAACACATTGGCATATTTTCTGATCTGCGACAATATAATTAGTACGGGGTTGCATATATTCATTCAATTCCTATTTTTTCTTCTGTAAATTTGCTTACAAAAGGGGGCAGGATGTTTTATTCTTCAGATCTGATCGTGAAGATAATTTTGCATAGTGAGAACATATATTCTTAAACGTCTCTTTAGGAGCAATAAATTTAATATTTTAGCAGAATTTGCACATGATTGCGAACTTTAAATTTCTTTAAATTATACACTCCGTACGAATAACGGGTGTGCTGTTAGTGGTTAATAAATTTTAACATTTTAGGAGGATATATCATGTTGCTCGGCATCACAATTAAATTAAATGTGTTTGTTAATGTTTTTATTATTTTTTTTCGATTTAAATAATAAATAAATGGATAAATGGATATAAAAGTATATCTTATGAATGGACGGTTTGATTTTTCTTTTAATTATATTAATTGCTGACTGCGTACATCAATTTCACTTATTTTGGCAAAGAGTTTTCAAGCTTATATCGTATTTAGCTACTAAACTCATATATTGTGTTTAGCCAATAAATTCATATAGGCGATTGTTGAAACAGAAAAAGAGTAGAGCGGGTATATCTTCTAATACAATTGTAGTGTTTTCATTTAGTATATTGAAACGGGATAAGAATGTTTCATTCAGATCTGCAAATTCAAAGCTACGAATTTGGAGGAATATCGCTAATTTGACAACTTTTCTTAAACTTTGCCAAATTGACGGAAATGTCGCCAAATTGATATAAACGACACACAAACAGCTGCCATAAACCTTCGGGTTGGTCGTGTGGCTTGGGTCTTCAACATATCAATGAAATTTTTTTTTGTTTTGTTAGAAGAGAGTACTGAAATGATGTTTGGTTAGCATTTATCTGTCAGACCAACCATCCTACTTAGCGATAAATTTGGCGATTTTTTAAAATGTCGCTAATTTGACGAAACTGTCGCCAAATGTTCCATAGAAATATAACTATTTAGACGATATTTTTTCTACCAATTTATTTGAAGCAAATGATATCATGTCGCTTAGCAACGGATTTAAATCCAATGTGTTTATGCGGCAGACGATTTTTATTAAATCCTTTCCGATTTGAATAATGAAGATATGTATATAAAATAAATTTCATTGCCATTTCATTTTGGACTGGATAATATCAATTATACTCTTCAGGTTTAAACATTATTATTATTGATATTTTCCGGAATTATTGATTCAGGGATTATTGATATTTTTAAGTTATTACGCCATTGTTTTATTGCGGCAAAAATTGCTGAAACACGCATATTGTACGTTGTACGAGTAATCTTCTAGGAATGCACGGGTATATCTTCTAACCTACGAGAATATAAGTAGTACAGGTATATTGGCATATATTTTGACATATATTGGCATATATATTGGAATCAAGTACAGTCTTCTGGTATGAAGATTAAGGGAATTAATTATATATTCAATTTATTACGTCGTCTGTTGTATTTTACCAAAAAACATTTGTGACTCATATTGCAAAATGGGTAATCTTCTACTAATAATCGGTCATTATAAGTAGTACGTGTATATCTTCCCATATAATTTTAGCACTTTAATTTTGACATATATTGGAATAAATGACTGTCTTCAGATTTAAAGATTACGGGTTTATTGGTATTTTCAATTTATACATGTAATCTACTAATACAGGTTATATTTTCTAATATTCGCGTATCTAATTAGTACGGGTCCCATACAATTTTAACGCTTTTATTTTGCATATATTGATTCAATTCCATATTTTTTTTTATATTTGCTTACATAAGGGGTCCAAGATGTTTCATTCTTCAGATATGTCCATGAAGATAATTTTATATAGCGAGAACAGAGATTCTTAAACTTCTTTTTAGGAGCATTATATAAAATATTTTAACAGAATATTTTGATGAAACATGTCATTTAGTATACTATAAGAATTTGGGCATGATTATAAATTTCAAGTTTCTTTATATTATATACTCCGTACGAAGAACGGGTATGCTGCTAGTCTATATAAATAAAAATGAAAAGCTGTCTGTCTGTCTGTCTGTCTGTCTGTCTGTCTGTCTGTCTGTCTGTTTGTCACACCATCACGGGAGAACGGCTGAACCGAATTTGATGAAATTTTGTGGGTTGCCCAGAAATAGCCCCACTTAAAATTATATCCGTGTTTGGAGTTTCTACGACCAGTGGTTCTCGAGATATTAGTAAAAAACGAAATTTTCGTTTGTCTCATCGTCCCGGAAAAACGGCTGAACCGAATTTAATGAAATTTGGTGAATAGCCTTGAAATATCCCCCCATAAATTTTGTCCAAGTTTCGAGTTTCTAAGACCTGGGGTTGTCGAGATATTAATGAAAAACGGAACTTTTTCCTAGGAGTTCTACTCCCTAACTCCGTGGTTTATCCAAACGAAAAGCTTGAAAATCGTTTGAAAGTAAATTAAAATTTAATCTCTGAGTTTGATGGGAGGTTTTTTGCGTTAATTAGTCACTTTCTGAAAACATGAATTGTTTGAAACATGATTTAAAGGGGAAATCTATCTCCATGGTTCATGGTTTATTTAAAACAAGCTTTTACGGAACAATGAGAAGTATAGAGAAATCAAAATCGTTATTTAATTTCGCAGTTTATGTTATAAGACATGATATATTTACCATGTTATAAGATTCTATCTTATGTTACTCAGAAACGCAATTAAATAAAATCTGTCTGTTAATTTTAATAATTATTTTTTCGATTTGAATAATAAATAAATGGATATAAAAATACATTTTAGAAAAGAACGATTTGATTTTTCTTATAGCATTTTTGACTGGATAATATCAATTACGGTCTTCAGGTTTAAAAATTATTATTATTTATATTTTCGGGGATTATTGATTCAAGGATTATTGATATTTTCAAGTTATTATGCAGTTATTTTATTATGACAAAAATTGTTTAAACTCATATATTGTATGTTGTACGAATCTTCTACAAATACACGTGTATATCTTTTAATCTACGAGAATATAAGTAGTACAGGTATATTGACATATGTTTTGATATATATTGGCATATATTGGAATCAATTACGACCTTCTTGTATAAAGAGGACGGATATTATTGATGTTTTCAATTTATTACGTCATCTCTTTTATTTTGGCAAATATTTTTGAGACGCATATTGTAATACGGGTAATCTTCTACTAACACATTGGCATATTTTCTGATCTGCGACAATATAATTAGTACGGGGTTGCATATATTCATTCAATTCCTATTTTTTCTTCTGTAAATTTGCTTACAAAAGGGGGCAGGATGTTTTATTCTTCAGATCTGATCGTGAAGATAATTTTGCATAGTGAGAACATATATTCTTAAACGTCTCTTTAGGAGCAATAAATTTAATATTTTAGCAGAATTTGCACATGATTGCGAACTTTAAATTTCTTTAAATTATACACTCCGTACGAATAACGGGTGTGCTGTTAGTGGTTAATAAATTTTAACATTTTAGGAGGATATATCATGTTGCTCGGCATCACAATTAAATTAAATGTGTTTGTTAATGTTTTTATTATTTTTTTTCGATTTAAATAATAAATAAATGGATAAATGGATATAAAAGTATATCTTATGAATGGACGGTTTGATTTTTCTTTTAATTATATTAATTGCTGACTGCGTACATCAATTTCACTTATTTTGGCAAAGAGTTTTCAAGCTTATATCGTATTTAGCTACTAAACTCATATATTGTGTTTAGCCAATAAATTCATATAGGCGATTGTTGAAACAGAAAAAGAGTAGAGCGGGTATATCTTCTAATACAATTGTAGTGTTTTCATTTAGTATATTGAAACGGGATAAGAATGTTTCATTCAGATCTGCAAATTCAAAGCTACGAATTTGGAGGAATATCGCTAATTTGACAACTTTTCTTAAACTTTGCCAAATTGACGGAAATGTCGCCAAATTGATATAAACGACACACAAACAGCTGCCATAAACCTTCGGGTTGGTCGTGTGGCTTGGGTCTTCAACATATCAATGAAATTTTTTTTTGTTTTGTTAGAAGAGAGTACTGAAATGATGTTTGGTTAGCATTTATCTGTCAGACCAACCATCCTACTTAGTAATACATTTAGCGAATTTTTAAAATGTCACCAAGTTGATAAAAATGTTTTCAAATCTATAAAAATATCTTGAAATTGATAAAATTGCGCTACATAAATGATATTAATTGTTTTTTGTTAGGAGATAGTATTGTGATGATATTTCGTCAATTTGTCGCAAAGTGGAACTGTCAGTTCTACAGTCCCACTTGGCGATAAATTTGGCGATTTTTTAAAATGTCGCTAATTTGACGAAACTGTCGCCAAATGTTCCATGGAAATATAACTATTTAGACGATATTTTTTCTACCAATTTATTTGAAGCAAATGATATCATGTCGCTTAGCAACGGATTTAAATCCAATGTGTTTATGCGGCAGACGATTTTTATTAAATCCTTTCCGATTTGAATAATGAAGATATGTATATAAAATAAATTTCATTGCCATTTCATTTTGGACTGGATAATATCAATTATACTCTTCAGGTTTAAACATTATTATTATTGATATTTTCCGGAATTATTGATTCAGGGATTATTGATACTTTTAAGTTATTACGCCATTGTTTTATTGCGGCAAAAATTGCTGACACACGCATATTGTACGTTGTACGAGTAATATTCTAGGAATGCACGGGTATATCTTCTAACCTACGAGAATATAAGTAGTACAGGTATATTGGCATATATTTTGACATATATTGGCATATATATTGGAATCAAGTACAGTCTTCTGGTATGAAGATTAAGGGGATTAATTATATATTCAATTTATTACGTCGTCTGTTGTATTTTACAAAAAAAATTTGTGACTCATATTGCAAAACGGGTAATCTTCTACTAATAATCGGACATTATAAGTAGTACGTGTATATCTTCCCATATAATTTCAGCACTTTAATTTTGACATGTATTGGAATAAATGACTGTCTTCAGATTTAAAGATTACGGGTTTATTGGTATTTTCAATTTATACATGTAATCTACTAATACAGGTTATATTTTCTAATATTCGCGTATATAATTAGTACGGGTCCCATACAATTTTAACGCTTTTATTTTGCATATATTGATTCAATTCCATATTTTTTTTTTATATTTGCTTACATAAGGGGTCCAAGATGTTTTATTCTTCAGATATGTCCATGAAGATAATTTTATATAGCGAGAACAGAGATTCTTAAACTTCTTTTTAGGAGCATTATATTAAATATTTTAACAGAATATTTTGATTAAACATGTCATTTAGTATACTATAAGAATTTGGGCATGATTATGAATTTCAAGTTTCTTTATATTATATACTCCGTACGAAGAACGGGTATGCTGCTAGTATATATATATAATTGAAAATCTGTCTGTCTGTCTGTTTGTCCCGTCATCACGGGAGAACGGCTGAACTGAATTTGATGAAATTTTGTGGGTAGCCTGTAAATAGTCCCACTTAAAATTTAGTCGATGTTTGCAGTTCCTACGATCAGTGGTTCTCGAGATATTAGTAAAAAACAAAATTTTCGTTTGTCTCATCATCACGGGAAAACAGATGAACCGAATTTGATGAAATTTTGTGGATAGCCTTGAAACGGCTCCCCATAAATTTATCCCAAGTTTCGAGTATCTAAGATCAGGGATTGTTGAGATATTAATGAAAAACGAAACTTTTTCCTAGGAGTTCTACTCTCTAACTCCGTGGTTTATTCAAACGAAAAGCTTGAAAATCGTTTGAAAGTGAATAAAAACTTTATATCTGAGTTTGATGGGAGCTTTTTTGCGCTAATTATGCACTTTCTGAAAACATGAATTATATGAAACATGATTTAAATGGTAAATCTATCTTCATGGTTTTATTTTTCACAAGCTTTTACTGAACAATGAAAAGTATAAAGAAATCAAAATAGTTATTTAATTTCACATTTTATGAGGAAGATTCTATCTTATATCATGTTGCTCAGAAACGCAATTAAATTAAATCTATCTCTTAATTTCAATTATTATTTTTTCGATTTGAATAATAAATAAATGGATATAAAAATTTAGTTTAGAAAAGAACGATTTGATTTTTCTTATAGCAATTTTGACTGGATAATATCAATTACGGTCTTCAAGTTTAAAGGTTATTATTACTGATATCTTCGGGGATTGTTGATTCAGAGATTATTGATATTTTCAAGATATTATGCAATTGCTTTATTATGACGAAAATTGTTTAAACTCATATTGTACGTTGTACAAGTAATCTTCTACAAATACACGGGTATATCTTCTAATCTACGAGAATATAAATAGTACAGGTATATTGCCATATGTTTTGATATATATTGGCATATATTGGAATCAATTACGACCTTCTGGTATAAAGAGTACGGGGATTTTTGATATTTTCAGTTTATTACGTCATCTCTTTTATTTTGGCGAAGATTTTTGAGACTCATATTGTAATACGGGTAATCTTCTACTAACACACTGGCATATTTTCTAATCTGCGACAATATAAATAGTACGGGGTTGCATATATTGACTCAATTCCTTTTTTTGTAAATTTGCTTACAAAAGGGGTCAGGATGTTTAATTCTTCAGATCTACCCGTGAAGATAATTTTGCATAGTGAGAACAGATATTCTTAAACTTCTCTGTAGGAGCAATAAATTTAGTATTTTAACAGAATTCGCACATGATTGCGAATTATAAGTTCCTTTATATTATATACTCCGTACGAAGAACGGGTATGCTGCTAGTAATGTATATGGGCAAATCTTTTCAGATTTGAATAATAAAAATATGTACATAAAATAAATTTCATTGACATTACATTTTTGACTGGATAATATCAATTACGGTCTACAGGTTTAAACACCATTATTATTGATATTTTGGGGATTGTTGATTCAGGGATTATTGATATTTTCAAATTATCATGCAATTGTTTTATTATGATGAAAATTGTTGAATCTCATATATAATACGTTGTACGAGTAATCTTCTACAAATACACGGGTATATCTTCTAATCTACGAGAATATAAGTAGTACAGGTATATTGGTATAAGTTTTGATATATATTGGCATATATTGGAATCAATTACGACCTTCTGGTATAAAGAGTACGGGGATTTTTGATATTTTCAGTTTATTACGTCATCTCTTTTATTTTGGCAGAAATTTTTAAGACTCGTATTGTAATACGGGTAAGCTTCTACTAACACACTGGCATATTTTCTAATCTGCGATAATATAAGTAGGACAGGGTTGTATATATTAATTCAATTCCTTTATTTTATGTAAATTTGCTTACAAAAGCGGCCAGAATATTTTATTCTTCACATCTGTGAAGATAATTTTGCATAGTGAGAACAGATATTCTTAAACTTCTCTTTAGAAGCAATAAATTAAATATTTTAACAGAATTTGCATATGATTACGAATTATAAATTTCTTTATATTATATACTCCGTACGAAGAACGGATATGCTGATACTACCAAATAAAATTCTAACAAAGAATTCTTTAATAAAACGGTACAAAGTGATAGCATAACGAACATTTTATTTACTTTTGTATTACAAGCATTTCCTTCGCCAGTTAATAATGCCCAATGTCAAGAAAATCTTGTTATTTAATAATATCTGTTTCTTTGGTTCAAGAAAAGAATATTTTCACATCCGCTTAAAGAACAGAACATAATTAATCGAGTTAGAGAACTGTTCTTTTCTCTTTTCGCTGAGCTTTGTTTAAGATTGTTTTACCTTCAAAGTATTTTTTTTTCTGTCACAAACAAATGACGCCTTTAAGATTATCTTACACATAGTGTTTGCAAGATATAAAAATCTGAGGTGGGCAGCACATGACTTTCCTTATACAATGCAATGAATTTACTACTTTTACAGTAAAATAAAATAGATTATTCTTATAGCAGATATTTATATTCTTTCCAAGATATTGAATTTTCGTTAGTGAGTCGTCATTTTCATTGATTTAGTGACATTTTTATTCATTTGGCGAGATTTTTGTTAATTTAGCAACATTTTAAAATGCCGCCAATTTAGCGACATTCTACCAAATTAGTCGCTAAAATCGCTCCAAATGTTATGGACTGAGAAATACGTTATTCTAACAACAGATAAATTACTATTGGCGTTCAAATACAAAAGTATTACTCAAAGTATTTTTTTCATGAATGGAATGAGCTAGATCCACGAGAATGACGTCCCCCAATTTAGTGCATGATATTACATATGAAAAGTGAACATATTTCTCAATAGGAAATAGATTTTTGTTATTTCATATGATTTTTTGGTAATTTTTTTTAAATGTGCAATATCTCGAGAACAGTTCGTACTAGCGTTCTAAAATTTATGTCAATTGTTTTCTAATGAAAAATTGCATAAAAAATGTCTATTTGCGTAACTTTATTAGAGGTTTTGATTTTGTAATGATTTTTTCAAAATAATTTCACTCGAAAATTTTAGGGGGTTTCTGAACATTCGATTGCGTATAAAAACAATAGGTTTCCAGCATTCACGGATTGTAATTTTTGTCAAATTTCTTTAGAATCTGTCCATTCGTTCGTCAGTTATCGTCTCCATACACTCACTGAAACACACACACACACACACACACACGTCGAAAACTGGAATTTTAATTTCGGCCCTCGTCACTATACTTTCCGTACACTCTAAGCTATGCATTTAGGGAAAGTAAAAAGTGACATTAAAGCTAAATTTTAACTTTTAAAGATGGGATGAAATTTGTGTTAGATAAGGTCAAGACAAGGTATTTCTGTCAATTATAGATATTTTATAAGATGTTTCTATATAGGAATCTCTAAGTCACATACGTATATAAAATACACTAAAATCTAACATTATTTGTCCAAAACACCATCTTTGTTGCAGATCAATCACATTAGATACGTGCCTGAAAAATTTATTTTGCTTGACTCGATGTTTTTATACCAGAATTCGTTTTTAAATAGCTTGTGCAATTTTATCTTGAAATTTATAAGAAAAATTAAAAAGATCTGTATCACAGGCCTAAATAATCAATTATGTCCTGTTATTATTTTAAACTGATTGAAAAAAATATTTCCTTTGATACCATTTATGACAAACGTAAATTATGCCACATACACAAATATTGTATCACAGTTATTACTTTCCTTATATACAATATGGTATAAGGAAAGTATTGGGTCGAAAATTCGAATTCAAGTTTTCGACGGGAGAGCACGTTTCAAGCATCCCTGATCACGAATCGAACATTTCTGAAGTGATGTCTCTCTCTCTCTCTCTCTCTCTCTCTCTGTGTGTGTGCGTGTGTGTCCAGTGAGTCTGTGCAGACGATAACTGAAGAAAGAGTGGATCGATTCGAACGAAATTTGGTACAAAAATTACAATCCGCAAACACTGGAATTCTATTGTTATTATGCGTAATCGAATGTTCAGAACATTCTAAACTTTCGAGTGAAATATTGAAAAAATCATCAAAAAATCAAAATTTCTAATAAAGTTACGCAAATAGACATTTTTTATGTAATTTTTCATTAGAAAACGATTGACATGAATTTTAGAACACTAACATGAACCGTTCTTGAGATATTGCACATTTTTCAAAAAAATTATCAAAACGCCATCTATATAATAAAAGGCAATGTCTGTGTGCGTGTGTGTCTTATACACTATACGTTTCGCGACCGCGCGTCGGAGAGTTACGAAATTTGGCAATCGGAGACCCTGGGGGGTGAGAAGGGGACACGTGAAAACCGATTTTCAAAATTCTAATTATTTTTTTATTTATTTAATGTTTTATGCGATTTCGACCTTTTTTTGCCCTTTTTGCCCTTTTTTCTCCACGATCCAGACGTCGTAGAAAAAAACAACTCACACCATCGGAAAGAGCAGACAATTGCGAGTAAAAATATATCAATTTCAAATCTCCATTTCGATTTCTAATATTTTTTAAAGATTTTAAAACAAAAGTCACTTTTGGCTCAAAAAAACGATTTTTGGTTTTTAAATTCTCGCATAGTAAAAAGTACTCATAATTTCGACTAATAATTTACATTTTTAGAAAGCTGAAATATCTGGCATTCTTACAAGTCTAATCTGGTCCAGAAATAATGAAAATTGCCTTCAGGATCGCAATTTTAAAGACGTCATGATTTTATATTTCTCGGCGTTCCGCTCGGCGTACCGCTTCATTTCTCCCCCGCTGAAGCAGGGAAGGTGGTGGGTGGGGACGTCAAGGTGGAGGTGACGTCACGGTTCTGAATAGAGCGCCTTTGCTCTATATAAATTATTATATTTATATTTTAAATGATGGGACGATCTGGATTTTTTAAATGTATATTTTAACTTTTGGATATTTTAATTTTATGGATATTTTAAATGATGGAACAATGAAACAATGGAATGAGGATGATGGAATTAAGCATATGGTCATTTTAAATTGCAAATTAGCGCGCGGGAAGTTAGCGGTAGGCCCGGGTTCGATTCCCGCCACTGCCAAAACTGCCGCCGTGTTTACGTGGAATACGATCACGTTAAATATGTGGGTCCGTAAGTCCTTCCGAGAGGTTGGTGGTAGGGGAAGGAGGATACGGCCCCTGTGGATGCCTCCCGCACTGGGTTCCCGTCTAAATTGGGTGAATATGTAGAAAGTTATGGAGATTGTCGCGGAGGGCGCGGCAGCCCAGTGGTTAGCGCGCGGGAATTGCACTCAGTAGGCCCGGGTTCGATTCCCGCCACTGCCAAAACTTACGCCACGTTCACGCAGAGTACGATCACGTTAAACATGTGGGTTCGTGAGTCCTTCCGAGAGGTTGGTGGTAGGGGAAGGAGGGTACGGTCTAAATTGGGTGAATAAAAAGAATGTTATGGAGATTGTCGCGGAGGGCGAAGTAGCCCAGTGGTTAGCGCGCGGGAATTGCACGCGGTAGGCCCGGGTTCGATTTCCGCCACTGACATGGAGTACGATCACGTTAAACATATGGGTCCGTATGTTTTTCCGAGAGGTTGGTGGTAGGGGAAGGATGGTACGTTCCCTGTGGATGCCTCCCCCACTGGGTTCCGGTCTAAATTGGGTGGCACATCCTGGCCGTCCAACCAGTTACCAGGCCCGGGTTCGATTCCCAAAATTGCCGCCGTGTTTACGCGGAGTACGAGCATGTTAAACATGTGGGTCCGTGAGTCCTTCCGAGAAGTTGGTGGTAGGGGAAGGAGTGTACGGTCTAAATTGGATGAATAAAAAGAAAGTTATGGAGATTGTCGCGTAGGGCAAAGTAGCCCAATGGTTAGCGCGCGGAAATTGCACTCGGTAGGCCCGGGTTCGATTCCCAAAATTGCCGCCGTGTTTACGCGGAGTACGATCACGTTAAACATGTGGGTCTGTAAGTCCTTCCGAGAGGTTGGTGGTAGGGGAAGAAGGGTACGGTCCCTGTGGATGCTTCTCCCACTTGGTTCCGGTCTAAATTGGGTGAATAAAAAGAAAGTTATGAAGAATATCGCGGAGGGTGAAGTACCCCAGTGGTTAGTGCGCGGGATTTGCACTTGGTAGGCCCGGGTTCGATTCCCAAAATTGCCGAATAAAAATAAAGTTATGGAGATTGTCGCGGATGGCACGGTAGCCCAGTGGTTAGCGCGCGGGAATTTCACTCGGTAGGCCCGGGTTCGATTCCCGCCATTGCCAAAACTGCAGCCGTGTTCACGCGGAGTACGATCACGTTAAACGTGTGGGACTGCAAGTCCTTCCGAGAGGTTTGTGGTAGGGGAAGGAGTTTACGGTCTCTTTGGATGCCTCCCCCATTGGGTTCCGGTCTAAATTGTGTGGCACTTCCTGGCCTTCCAAGCAGTTACCTTACACCTTTCTGGTAGGTCGCGCCAACGAGTTTGCCACGGTCAGAATTTTCAAGGGTAGCGAACAGGCTGGTCGCCAAAAGCGGTTAGTATAAAATAAAATATCTGATGTGGGCAGCACATGACTTTCCCTGCAGACGTATATATTCACGTTCTCTTTATTAATTTTTAAATTTATTTCACTTTTAATTCAATTTTCGTTCTCATTCGGCAACCGGACTTATTATTAAAGGTGGCGTAGAGAAAATACGAAAAATTAAATATCTCGAGAACGGCTAGTCCTAGTGTAATGGGGTTGATCTTTTTCTTTTAGTCGTTAAAAATTACGTGTTAAACGAACATTTAATGGATATATTTGAGTATATCTAGTTCATTAGTTTAGATTTTGACGATTTTTGCTGGCCATTTTGCAAAAAAAAGGCAGGTTATTTTTTTTCGAATCGTACCAAAATCTAATCAGCACCAGGGAAACCCAAAAGTGACTCATCGACCAAATTTTGTGAAATTCGGTTCATTAGTTTTTCAGTTACAGTGGATACAAACTTTTGCGGGCTATTTCGCTAAAAAAGGCGGATTCTTTTATTCCGAATCGTACCCAAAAGTAATCAGCACCAGAGTCTCCCACAAGTGACTTACCTACCAAATTTTATGAAATTCGGTCGATTACTTTTTTAGTTAGTGTGGATACAAAATCTGCACAGACAGACACACAGACAGACACACAGACACACAGACACACACACAAACGTCAAGCTAAAAATGGTTTTTTCGTATTCTACAGGTCACGAAACGTGTAGATCCGTCGAAAACTCCAGTTGTGATTTTCGGCATGATTCCAATACTTTCCCTATACATTTCCATGTATTGCAGGGAAAGTAAAAAAGAATATTTCCTATTGAGAAACATGTTATCTTTTCATATGTAATAGCATGCGGTAAATTGGCTGATATCATTCTTGTGGATCTAGCTCGTTCTATTCATGAAAAAAAAGATACTTTGAGTAATACTTTTGTATTTGAAGGCCAATAGTCACTTATCTGCTGTAAGAATAACTTATTTCTCCGTGCATAACACTTGGCGAGATTTTGGCGAAGAATTTGGCGGTATGTCGTGAGCTTGGCGACATTTTTAATTGCTGCCAAATTAACAAAAATCTCGCTAAATGGATAAAAATGACGACTAATTGAAGAAAATTCAATATCTTGGAAAGAATATAAATACCTACTATAAGAATAATATTCATTTAACTGTAAAAGTAGTAAATTCATTGCATTATATAAGGAAAGTCATGTGCTGTCCACATCAGATTTTTTTTTAATACGTTGATTGAAACTGACAAGTTTCTTAATCGTTGAGCCAAAAATAATCCCTTTTATGCATAATTATGTTTTTTTTAATCAAATGGCCAGGTACTGGACTTTCATCATTTGCCTATACATCGGCCAGAAACGTGAACCATTTAGCCGTCCAATGACGTTGCCTCAGGCGCACCAGAGGTGGGAGGGCACACACTGCGCCCACAACACAACATCCATGCCTTACGTGGGGCTCGAACCCACAACGCGGCGGTCGAACGATCGCTTGGAAACGCTCTTCTTGACCGTTCGACCACCGCATCGTCTGCATAATTATCTCAAAGTTTGAAGTCTGCTGCCATGCTAAGGTAATATAAAATTTCGAAAAAATATCGAAGTTTTCGCTCGAATTTAATAAAATCATATCTAGTTCTAGATTTTTCAAAAAAAAAAATCCTGACATAAAGTTTTATAAAAATACATGATTATTTGCTACATGTGTTGTGTACGTAATATATCGATCACAAACAGACAGTCATCACTCTAAATATAGTCTAAACGTAGTCTGGAGGTCTTAAAAAATATAATAGCCTGAAAACCCAAAAACGAAAATTTTCGTGAAAACATTACTTTATGTATACTATATTTCATGGCATGTGATGGTAAAAAGAGACATTTCCGCCTTCCTCAAGCACGTTGCTAAGAATATGCCAACTCAACCTATCACACGAACACTCAGCGTGATTTGTAAGACATCGCACACGATTAGATCCTGTAGATATCACTAGCGGATCACTAGCTTTCACTAGTTCAAATACGGGGGAACCGTATAGAGAACAAGCATATAACATCATAACATGCGATTCCAGCTTCAAGTCCCGGATATTGTAATATATATGGGGAGCCATGACTCATAAATATGAGAGATCGGACGGACATATCTGAGCTGATCCGTTGGCCAACGAGCAGCACGTTATATGGCCGAATCATAACAACACATAGAACACCACAATATCCAATCTTCACTGTTTGCTGTGCTTTTAATAATTTTGATTCTCTGAATGAAATATAAACCGGTAGCTATATTTTAATTATTTAAATTTTCTTTCCAAGATATTTGCGAAATCGTATTTATCAACAATACTTCAAACTGTTTGATATAATAGTGGAAAAAAAAAATTCGGAGAAATTTTCTATAAAAATATTATTATATTAGTTAAATAAAATTTCACCTATCAAAGATTCTAAATATCGTATATTTCTTTTATAAAAATACCACAGGGGTCAAATTTTTCTGAACTGGAAATAAATTAGAAAAATACATTTTATATACAATTATGCGAAAAGTTTGTCATCATAACTTTCTTGTTACTTTCCTTATATATATAATGTATAAGAAAAATATTGTGACTGCGTCGAAAATTTGAATTCGAGTTTTCGACGGGAGAGCACGTTTCAAGCTTCCTTGATAACGATTTGAACATTTTTGAAGTGATGTCTGTGTGTGTGTGTGTGTGTGTGTGTGTGTGTGTGCTGCGTGTGTGCATGTGTGTGTATGTGTGTGTATGTGTGTGTGTGTATGTATGTGTGTATGCGTGTGTGTGTGTGTGAGACTTTGGAGACGATATCTCACGAACAAATGGAGCGATTCAAATGAAATTTGGTACAAAATCACAATTCGTAAATACTGGAAGACTATTGTTTTAAAACATAATCGAATGTTCAGAACCCCCTAAATTTTCGAGAGAAATTTTGAAAACAGTCATCAAAAAATCAAAACTTTTAATAAGGTTACACAAATAGCCAATTCTTATGTAATTTTTCCTTAGAAAACGATTGACATAAACTCTAGAACGCTGGCTTGAACCGTTCTCGAGATATTGCACATTTTTCAAATAAATTTAACAAAAAATCCCATAAATTAAAAAAAATATTAACTTTTAAGAAACATGTTAACTTTTTATATGTAATACCATACGATATATTTGGTGACATCAGTCTCGTGGATCCAACTCGTTCCATTCACGAGAAGATACTTTGGGTAATACTTTTGTATTTCAAACGCCAATGGTCATTTATCCGCTGTAAGAATAACTTATTTCTCCATCCATAACACTTGGCGAGATTTTGGCGACGCATTTGGTGGAATATCGCCAACTTGGCGGGTTTTTTAAATGTTGCCAAATTAACGGAAATCTCGCCAAATGGATATAAATGACACTAAATCAATGAAAATGAGGACTAATTGACGAAAATTCAATATCTTGGAAAGAAAATAAATATCTACTATAAGAAAACTGTTAACACATGTTAACACATTACTAAGAAAAACATTTAAAATCAAATATATTTCACCATACCTTCATTACAGAAGAAATGACACTCACATGGGTGCCATAAACCCCTGGGTTGGTCGTGTGGTCTGGGCCTTCAACTCACATGGGTGCTGGTAGCAATCCCTCTGCACATTGGAAAATGGGTGTCAGTATTATTTGGATGGCTAGTTCAGTATTGGACATTTCATAAATATCACTGTCAGTCGGATCAGCTCGGTGGAGGTTATACAGGTGAGGATAGTTCAGACAAGGATTATTCCGGAGATGGGCATACTGTCCACTTCAATTCTCCTCCTCTCAACGTTGGCTTATGCCCAGAGGTTTCCTCAGAACTTGCGTACAGGCGCTACCGGAAGGTCATGAGCAATCTCGGCTCAGTAGAAATCATCTGCTACGGACCTCGCCGATTCCAGATTATGTCACCCATTTGACGCGCGTCTGCTGCATAGGAGCCAGGGATTGATGCCCCTGCAAGACTCCGTCCACGTACCTTCGTAGTGAAACATTATGCTGATCAGTCGACACCGTTCTAATAGCTGTGACTACACACTGCCATGGCTGCAACAAAATGAATGGCTGTTTATGGAATATACGCTACCCTAGAGTATGGTACCCCTTGTCAAGTATAAGGCGCCGGTTCCGTGAAACTTGTATGTACTGCCGTACGACAAGTGCCGCCTAGTAACGCCTAACTGCGTAACACGGATGCATTCTTCACACAAGTGCTCAAAAACACCAGCAGACCTTTCTCCATGAAAACCAGATTGCGTCTGAAATTTTTACATTTTCAAAAGTCCCTCCAGAAATTTTAAAACAAAGGGAACGAAACAAATATGGAGGAAGTCCCCCAATTCCCTTTCGCTGTTTTCCAAGCGCTATAGAAAAAGGCGGTCCAATTTTGACTCACACCATTGGTTTGCAAAGAGACGCTCATTTTTTATGCGCTCCACTAAAATTCAAGAACCGGAGGGCTTTCTACAAACCGGGTGGTCCAAGAACCGGGCCACGACGATAGCCACACCTGACAGGGCTATAAATTTTCAGAGATTTGTATCTCAACTTTGACACTGTGCTGCAATTAGTTCTCTGACTATTTACAACCCATATCAACTGCGCATACAAACCAAGGCCCCAAAAGTCCCAATCTCGCTTTGTGCAGAGGCATAGCTATATACATAATACAAAACCATTATATACATTTCAAGTACATTACAGTTGCCCTTTTTCCTCCCAGGGTTACGTATAAAAAAATATGGAAATGCTTTATAACACGCAGCACCCTAAAACTTTCGATTTGTCGAAAAAATGAAGAACTCATGTTTGAAGTGAGATAGAATTTTACAATTTAGTACACGGATAAATGGTTCAATAAAACTTCAAAATTTTTCAAAAATTTTTCAAAAATGTTTTGTAGACTCCACAACAAAACGTTCGAAATGTGAAACAATATTGCGATTATTTATCATTGCGATTTCAATAATAAAATAAAAACAAATACCAATTTCATCATATATATATCAATTTCATCATATATATACCAATTTCATCATATATACAAATTTCATCATATATACCAATTTCAAAATTCAAAACAACAATTATGCACATTTTTATTATTATACTTGTATTTTCAAAATTAAACCACAATGTATTTATTCCCATTTGGAGTCTAAACTGTTCTTCTGTTAAACAAATATAAAACCCGTAGCGTAGATTAGGTATTCTCGTCAAGTTTTTCATTACAGCCGGGAGAGCTGTAGAATTCCGGACAGGGTTAGAAAATTCGACGCAGGACTATATATCTTAGTATTCTTTCTCGTGCTTAGTGAGGTGCACCACATTTAAGTCCTAGTTAAACGAGCAAGTAATAGTTTTTCAACGGTGTTCATTAAATAAAACCAGAATCCTATTATTCCTTTCCTAATTATCTTAAAATATTTTAATTTAAAATTTTCAAGTAGAAAGCAATAACATTTTATAGGAAAAACAATTTCATCATATAAACCAATTTCATCAAAATTCGAAAACTGTAATTGTGGGCATTTTTATTATTAGACTCGTATTATCCCAAATTAAACCACGTTCTGTTTATTCTCATTCTGAGTCTAAGCAGTTATTCGGTTATCCAAGTGTAAAACCTGTAACGTAGATTAGGCATTCTCGTCAAATATTTCATTACAGCGGGAAGAGCTGCAGAATTCCGGACACGGTTAAAAAATTCGACGTAGGTCTATATCTTAGTATTCTTTCTCATGCTCAGTGAGGTGCACTACAATTAAGTCTTAGTTACACGACCAAGTAATATTTTTACTTTCTTTATATACATAATGTATAAGGAAAGTATTGTGACGGGGTCGAAAATTCGAATTCGAGTTTTCGACGGGAGAGCACGTTTCAAGCATCCCGGATCACGAATCAAATATTTTTGAATTGATGTCTGTGTGTGTGTGTTTCAGTGAGTCTGTGGAGACGACAACTGACGAACGAATGGACCGATTTGAACGACATTTGGTACAAAAATCGCAATCTGCAAACACTGGAAGCCTATTGTTTTTATACGTAATCGAATGTTCAGAACCCCCTAAATTTTCGAGTGAAATTTTGAAAAAATCGTCAAAAAACCAAAACCGCTAATAAAGTTACGCAAATAGACATTTCTTATGTAATTTTTCATTATAAAACGATTCATATAAATTTTGGAACGCTAACATGAACCGTTCTCGATATGTTGCACATTTTAAAAAAAAATATATCAAAAAGTTATATAAAATAGAAAAAATGTATTTCCTATTGAGAAACATTCATATCACATCCTATTGACATCATTCTCGTGGATCTAGCTCGTTCCATTCCTGAAAAAAGATACTTTGAATAATACTTTTGTATTTGAACGCCAATAGTCATTTATCTGCTGTTAGAATAACTTATTTCTCCGTCCATAACGCTTGGCGAGATTTTGGTGACGAATTTGGCGGAATGTCGCCAACTTTGCGACATTCTTAGTTGTTGCCAAATTAACAAAAATCTCGCAAAATGGATAAAAATGACGCTAAATCAATGAAAATGACAACTAATTGAAGAAAATTCAATATCTTGGAAAGAATACAAGTATCTACCATAAGAATAACATTTTTTTTAACTGTGAAAGTAGTAAATTTATTGCATTATATAAGGAAAGTCATGTGTTGCCCACATCAGATTTTTTCAATGGTGTTCATTAAATAAAACCACAATCCTATTATTCATTTCCTAATTATCTTAAAATATTTTATAAAAGTGAAATTTTTAAGTAGAAAACAATATAATTTTATAGGGAAAGCTATTTAAGCATATATACCAATTACATCAAAATTCAAAACACAGTTGTTCACATTTTCATTATTGGACTAGTATTTCGCAAATTAAACCAGTGTCTACTTATCCCCATTGTAAGTCTAAATTGATATTTTATTTTCCAAGTATAACACCCCTAACATTAATTAGGTTATAACACCCTAACATTAATTAGGTATTCTATTCAAGTCTTTCATTACAGTCGGAAAAGCTGTAGAATTGCAGACACGGTTAGCAAATTTTTCGGCGAAGGACAATATCTTAGTGTTCTTTCTCATGCTTAGTGAGTTGCCCCAGAATTGAGCCCTAGTTACATGAACAAGTGTATTATTTCAAAAGTGTTCATTAAATAAAACCAAAATGTTATTATTTCTTCCGTATAGTCTTACAATATTTTAAAAGTGATAATTTTAAGTAGAAACAATTAATGTTATAGGAAAAACAATTTAATCATATATATACCAATTTCATCAAAATTCAAAATGCAGTTGTTCACATTTATATTATTGGACAAGAATTTTGCAAATTAAACCACTGTGTGCTTATCCCCATTCTAAGTCTAAATTGTTATTTGGTTATCTCAAGTATAACACCCGAAACATTGATTAGGTATTCTAGTCAAGTCTTTCATTGCAGACGGAAAAGCTATAGAATTCCAGGCACGGTAAGCAAATTTGACGGAGTACTATATCTTAGTATTCTTTCTCATGCTTAGTGAGGTGCACCAGTATTAAGCCCTAGTTACATGAACGAGTGTATTATTTCAAAAGTGTTCATTAAATAAAACCAAAATGCTATTATTTCTTTCCTACAATCTTACAATATTTTAAAAGTGAAATTTTTAAGTAGAAAATAATATAATTTTATAGAGAAAACAATTTAATCATATATACCAATTTCATCAAAATTCAAAACACAGTTGTTCTCATTTTTATTATTGGACTAGTATTTTGCAAATTAAACCCTGTGTACTTATCCCCATTCTAAGTCTAAATTGTTATTTGGTTATCCAAGTATAACACCCTAAACATTGATTAGGTATTCTAGTCAAGTCTTTCATTGCAGCCGGAAAAGCTGTGGAATTCCAGACACGGTTAGCGAATTCGACGGAGGACTATATCTTAGAATTCCTTCTCATGCTTAGTGAGGGGCACCACAATTAAGCCCTAGTTACATTGAGCAAGTACTATTATTTGAATAGTGCTCATTAAATAAAAGAAATGTGCTATTATGCCTTTTCTAGTTATCTTACAATATTTTAAAAGTGAAAATATCAAGTAGGCAGCAATATAAGTTTTTAATCAAACCATTGCTTATGATCAAAGATATAAAATATGAAACTGGAGAGCCATCATTTTATCGCACTTTCTATAAAATGCACCTAAAGAAAAAAATGAAATCACAAAAACTTTGTTAAAAACAACATACAACATAAAATTAATAGTGTCAGCCTGTTTCGAACACAAAAACTAAGCAGTATTTTTCGTCAGGAGATACAAGAAGCTCAATATTTACTCGTCATAGCAGGATCAAAAACTGGGTGTTCGATCAGCGAATGTGATTGTCGTGAGTTTCCGATTCTGCTCTGTTGAGTGAAGGTTGCGCTTCTTGTTATCCTGACGAAAAAGGCTAATTTTTGTTTTTGGAACACGCCGTCTACGCACTATTAATTTTGTATTACATGCTCTTTTAACGAATGTTCTATTTCTTTTTACGTTTTCATCAGATTGAGCTATATGTAAAGGAATAGTATTGTGGTTGGGTCGAATATCCAACTTTCGTATTTTGCCACATGTTTTGAGCATGCTTGAAAGCGATCAGACATATTTTATTGTCTATCTTTGTGTTGTTTTGTTTGTTTGTGAACACGATGTCTCTCGAAATAAATAGTGACTATCTGTGTTACATGCCATAGAGCGATGTGTTATGTCTGGCGATATTACAAAGTACATAGAAAAAGTATTCGATCCTTTGGGGGGGGGGTGTAAATTTTTTATATATTTATTTTTTATTTATAATGTTTTGCTAGATTAATAGAATTCAATTTATTTAGTTGGAATTGGCCACAAAGGGAAGACGTTATCGGCGATGAAAATTTTGCAGTCATTCCACCAGGTGATCTTGAGTTCAGCGCAAACGACAAGCGCATTATAGCGTATAGCACAGATGTTGATGCACAGATGTCGCAGAGCTAAAATTTAAAATTTTATGCTTTTCCGTGAGTCATGATCACCAAATTCGTCGCTAAATTCAAGCGACTCAAATCCTCAAATATTAACAATGGTTTATTTCCTGTTTAAGTATCCATAGCAATTTGATACCACTTCCGTTACATTTTACCGTTTCATCCCTGTCAGATTCCATTTATGATTTACATTTTTCCCCGCGTCCTAAAATGTACCACATTAAAAGCACAAAAATTGGGCTTATTATTGTAATAAATCGGACAAGTGATTGGACACTAATAAATAGTTTCACAATTCTAGACAAAATTTGTCAGACAAATTTCTAGGAAAATTATATTCAAATTTAGCTCTAAAATTTTTTCAGAGAAATTAGAATTTAGTAAAATAAAAATGCCGAGCAAGGGATACTTTAGCAATTTAAAAAAGTCAAATGACATCTCATTCATCATTTATTATGAAGCACGTCCTTTTAAATTGGTTTCGGAGACAAGCATCTATCAATATTATGAAAATTAGCTTTCAAAATATTATTCAAGCTTCAAAAATGGGGAATTTAATGATTTTTTGAGGGAAAACTTATGTGAATTTAATAAGAGGGATATGTAAGCTTCTCCATTTACATTTTAACTTGAAAACATAAAACTTTATGTAATTTAAGGGTAAGAGCATGGTGATGTGCTATTATTATGCTTTAAAACATACTTCAAGATTTTCTTCAGAATGGTGAAAGTGAATAGCATATTAAATGCATTTAAAATATAAAGCTTTTCAGTACATTTCCGTGCGTACATAATAGAATGTATAGGACCTTGTAACGTGGTCGAAAATTCAAAACTGAGTTTTAGACAGAACTTTACGTTTTTAGCGGCTCTGGACTTGAATCAAACATTTTTAGGATACTCTCATATGTGTGTGTGTGTAGGTTAGTTTGTTTGTGCCTGTGTGGGGTTTGTTTGTGTGTGTAGGTTAGTTTGTTGGTGTGTATGTTAATTTGTTTATGTAGATTAGTTTGTTTGTGTGTGTAAGTTTGTATGTGTGTATGTATAAAGTTCAGTTTATGTTTGTAGGTTAGTTTGCGTATGTCTGTGTGTGTGGGGGGGGGGGATAGGTTAGTGAATTTGTGTCTGTGCATGTCGGACAGATTTTGTATGTACATGTTAGTTAGTTTGTGTGAATGCATATACTTATATTATGTTAGCATGTGGATACGATATCTGACGAACGAATGCTGCGTTTTGAAATAATTTGATACGATTATTACAATCAGGGAATATTGGGACCCTATTTATTTTGATCGCGATCGATTACTCAGAAAATTCCCATTTTCGAATAAATTTATAATAAAATCATTAAAAAATCAGGATATTTATTAATGGTAAATCAATAATTATTTTTACATTTTTAAATCTCGGCTACTCACTCAAAATGATTTCCCTCTCATTCCTAATCTTAAGCGGATTTGCCTTATACTTAAGTATAAGAACCATTGATTTATTTTAATCTTACAGACGGCATTTCATCTGCACCTACCACTTGAATTTTTTATGACTCCGGAAATTTCTTAAGTGAGGCAAAGGAAGTTGGAAATGGAGTTATTCCATTTGTAGGGGGGAAATACAGCAATAACGTCTAAGCAGCCATTCTTCTTTATTGCAATAACGCTTTATGGTTGATCTAAATTATATTGTAGATTATTTTAAAATGCCAGATGTGCGATTATTAAAACTGAAGAATATTCTCATGATACAAAACGCAATTTAATTATTTTTTTATCTTTAATATAATTACATAACTACATACATAATTGTTTGTCTATAATAAATGTTTAGTTGATATATATATATATATATATATATATATATATATATATATATATATATATATATATATATATAATATGTAAGATGGAAATTGGAAGTTATTAAAGATATTGAAGTGTTATAGCATTTATGCGCAAAGCAGCTACAAATACTATACACGATATAAATATAAAAAGTATAAAATGCATTTAAAATGACCTTACACTCCAGTCACAGTGTGCCACTGTACACCAGTTGTCAACATGCATGTCATAAATGTCGCGGCATTGCACTCCTGGACGCCAGCCCTGGCATTCCTAATCCGTGTGATGATTGTTATTGTCACTTCGGAGGTTGACTTCAGCCAGGGCTGGCGTCCAGGAATGCAATGCCGCTGGCTTTATGACATGCATGTTGACAACTGGGGTGTAAGGTCACAACCCCTTACCGCCATTAAGTAAGCTTCTCGCTGTATATATATATATATATATATATATATATATATATATATATATATATATATATATATATATATATATATATATACATATTATATATATATATATATATTTATATATATATATATATATATATATATATATATATATATATATATATATATATATACAGGATGTCCCCAAACTTTGAAACGCGCTTTAATTCTTTAACTGTTGGAGATAAGTGGGCAATGTAAATTGCAAAAATGTTGAAAGTGAGATAGGAAATAAGACTACGTTAATGAAATAGTCCTCCCATTAATTTTCCAAAAGTTACACTTTTTTCAATTTTTATACGACCCCGTTAGACAAATTTGGTCAATCAAAAAATTTTCATTTTTAATGCAACAAGATCATTAAAAAAACTACATATCTGTATCTTTAAAATCAACTGAATTATGATAAAGGAAAAAATCTGACTTATGCTACTTTTCCGTACCATGTGAAAGGCTTTTTCATTAGTGAAAATAGGGACCATAAACAAATTGACGATGGAAGTTGTTTAGATCAAATATACGTTAATATGTGCCAACATTTTTTTTCACAAATGCATCTAAGTAAAGCATTGCAAAGACAGAGATAATATAAAGTAATGGTACTCACTACGCGGTTGGGTATCCTATGTATTATCATCCAGTTTTATCTTTTTTGTGATATGTCACAAATTTACATTTCTATTTGTTATAAGGTCCTCATTCACAATGTTCAATTTACAATCAAATAAACATAACTACATACATAAATCCCATTAAAAATTAAATCCCATTAAAATATGTGGTAGCTATAGTATACACAAACAAGGATCACTTGCAGACGGACAAACAGACGTACATCACTCTAAAAATGGTCAGTACGTGATCAGGAAATCCTAAAACATATATTGGCATCAAAATCTTGATTGAAAATGTGTGTTAAAATAATACTTTCTGTATACTCTATACTATATCATGAGAAAGGAATAACGGTAAACAAAGGTTACATATTTCATATTTTCTCATGATATATAGATATTTAATTCCGGAAATTCACCATTAAGTGACAATCATTTCTACCCAAAACTAATTAATGAGGTCTCCACGGAAACAAAACTTTATCGATAGCTAGCATTATGAGTTGACGTAGTATATGACAGAGAGTGAAAAGAGATATAAATTATTATTGAAGTGGTGATAAAATTGCTTCTCATTTGGCGCTTTTGAGAAGTCATGAGGCTTAGAAATACACCAATGATACGCCAATAGCTAGAGAAATGTGCAAGTCCGTATACGAGATTTATCGAGTACATTTGAAATGAATAGGAATTTATAGTAGTAGTGGAAGATATTCGCTGCGGTGTCATTTGTTAGAAATGCGTTTGTACTCATTCGAAAGTGCAATTCACAGAAGATGTTTCCAACATTGGAGAGTTGTAGAATATGATAAAAATAAAAATACTTAACACAACGTATAATTCAAATAGGAAGGATGGTATCAACATATTTCGAAAGCTATAAAAAACTTTCTTGGTAAGGATAAATAAGACAGAGAACCTTCACCTTGCAAATTTAAGGTCGCATATTATAATGGTACTGATTTTCTGTCTCATTTATCTTGAGGAAGAAGGATTTTTATTTCTTTTGAAACCGGTCCCATCCTACATTGGCACTGATTTTACTCTCATTTATTTTGACGATGAAGTCTTTTAGTACTTTTTAAACCACTCACATTCTATATTGGTACTGATTTTCTGTCTCACTTATCTTGAAGAAGGCTTCTTATTGCTTTTGAAATATGTCGCATTCTTTATTGTTACTAATTTTCTGTCTCATAAATCTTGAGGAAGAAGGCTTTTTATTGCTTTCGAAACCGGTCGCATCCTATATTGGTACTGATTTTATATCTCATTAATCTTGAGGAAGAAGGCTTTTTATTGTTTTTGAAACCGGTCGCATCCTATATTGGTACTGATTTTCTGTCTCATTAATCTTGAGGAAGAAGGCTTTTTATTGCTTTTGAAGCCGGTCGAATCCTATATTGGTACTGATTTTCTGTCTCACTAATCTTGAGGAAGAAGGCTTTTTATTATTTTGAAACCGGTCGCATCCTATATTGGTACTGATTGTCTGTCTCATTAATCCTGAAAAAGAAGGCTTTTAATTACTTTTGAAACCGGTCGCATCCTATATTGGTACTGATTTTCTGTCTCATTAATCTTGAGGAAGAAGGCTTTTTATTGCTTTTGAAACCAGTCGCATCCTATATTGGTACTGATTTTCTGTCTCACTAATCTTGAGGAAGAAGGCTTTTTATTGTTTTGGGCGATCCCTATATTGGTACTGATTTTCTGATTCATCAATCTTAAGGAAGAAGGCTATTTATTACCTTTGAAACCAATTGATCCCATTTTGCAACTATTGTCGATGAAGGAGCTAATTTTTACTGTATCTCACACTAAATTCTTGTGAATGCAAATATTTTTATTGTATTACTCCTGAGTAGGATAGTAATTGGCTAACAACCGAAGTTTACCCAATAAATGCCTTCAATTGCAGTTTTATTGCCAATTCCTACTTATTATACAATGTCATACAACTTAATAGTTGCATTCTCTTCATCTATATCACTTTGTCTAGTTTGCTATTCTAACTTTTAAAATTTTATTCAAGGCGGATTTGAAATCATATTATTACATCGTGCATTTTATTACAACATGGTAGGGCCAACGGCCGTACCGTGCTGAAAACACCGGTTCTCGTTAGATCACCGAAGTCAGGCAGCATTGGGCGCGGTTAGTACTTAGGTGGGTTACCACCTGGGAACACCGCGTGCTGTTGGTACATTTCGGGCGCGGTAGCTCGGTGGTTTGCGCTCTGGATTTGTACACTGCCACAACTGCCGCCATGTTCATGCGGAGTACGATTACGTTAAACATGTGGGTCCGTAAGTCCTTCCGAGAGGTTGGTGGTAGGGGAAGGAGGGTACTGTCCCTCTGGATGCCTCCCCCACTGGGTTCCGGTCTAAATTGGGTGGCACTTCCCGGCCGTCCAAACAGTTACCTTACACCTTTCTGGTAGGTCGGACGGTCTGGGTCACAACAACAACAACATCGTGCATGGTGACTCTGATACCGATAGATATAATGTGTACACTCAGGTATCTTTACTTAGAAAATTATTGGGACACTTTGAGTATTTCCTAAAAACCTTGTATATAGATTATACAGAGAAAAGGAAGTCTGCAAAAAATGTGTTCATCCTAATAAGAAGTTCAGGCTACGTGTGTCATGTAAGGCATAGGCAAGTTTCTAAATAGTAATCCATATGTTTCAGAGTAAAAGTATTCAAAAGCTCATATTTCATAACTTATCCCGGAACTTCTCAGGAAATTTCCGGCGTTTATATCCAAAATTCATTCCTGAAGTCAGCAGGCAAACAAAACTTTATCGATGGCTCTCTTTATGAGCTGTCATAACTCAAGACAGGTTGGAGAGAAAGATTAATTATTATTGAAGTGTGGATCACAATCTTTTTCATTTGGCGGTTTTTATTTTTTCTTCTAGAAATCATGAGACTGCAAAATACTTTTAAAGTCAATAACTTGTATTAGATTATTACAGGAATTTATTGTTAACACTTAACATACCGACACTCAACATATACCTGCTAGTAATGTAACCGGTCAAATAACCGGTTTGTAGATAAAAACTTTATTTTTCATGATTGAATGCAGTTAATATTGATTATAGATTATTATTGATATTAAACAAACGTTAGGTAATAGACTCCTGGGTTCCTAAAACTCGATTTGCTTTTCCTATTGTGCATATTCTTATATGTTTCATAATACGGTGGCCAATTATCAACAATAATGCAGTCTTCACTTTACCCTTCATAATATTACGCTTTGTATATCCCATGGGACCTGATTCGTCCCTGAAACACGTTATGAAATGCTGCTCTCTCAAATGCAGCATCTATTTGCATTTCTTCCCAAACAGTGTCATCATCCGAAATGTACTGCTCATTTTTTCATTCTCATCTTCAGAAATTGATAGCAATCTCTTTCTTTTTCGTCCTCTACGTATTATATTTCCAATATTCCCCTCTTTATCGTCAGTATCTATAGGTTCACACTCAGTGTCTAATAGATCATTATCATTTTCAAATAATATATCTTCACTTTCAGAATGTTCACCTTCATCAATTTCCGAAAACTCTTCGCCTATGTTATTTATTTCTTCTAAGAACTTTGGTGTGTCATGAATGTTTCGCCATTTTTTCAGGGTGAAGATTAGGAATGGAAAAATGCTGTGAAAACAGAATATAAACTAACTAGTAATAATTTTTTCTTTTTGCCACCTTTTCTTGCAACTTGAAATTTTACGCACTTTATTGAAATTTTATTACACAATTGTTTTAAATTGAACGAACTATGCAACAGTCCTTGCAGAAATGTGCAGGAAACTGATGAAAATATGGAAAATGTGTATGGTACATCCCATTTTCTGACCCGATAACCTTATAAGGCAATCAATGCTTCTTCCGGGAAGATGATCGGTCATGGTAGATAATAGTAGACTATATATCTGTATCATATAAACACTGAAAGAAAAAAAAAGAAATATTGAAAAATTGATTGTATACATTAAATAGAAAACATCATGAAAACAAGTAAGAAAAATCTGATGTGGGCAGCACATGACTTTCCCTGCAGACCTATATCCACGTTCTCTTCATTTTAATTAAATTTAATTCACTTTTAATTCAATTTTCGATCTCATTTGATAACTGAACTGTTTTTCAAAGGTGGCATAGAGAAAATACGAAAAACACTAATATATCTCGAAAACGGCTGGTCCTAGTGTAATGGGGTTGGTCTTATTCTTTTCTTCGTTAAAATTACGTATTAAACAAGCATTTAATGGATATATTTGAGAATACGTAGCTTTCTGGTTTAGATTTTGACAATTTTTGCGGGCCATTTTGCAAAAAAAGGCATGTTATTTTTTCCCGAATCGTACCAAAATCTAATCAGCACCAGGATGACCCATAAGTGACTCATCTACCAAATTTTGCAAAATTCAGTGCATTAGCTTTTCAGCTAGAGTGGATACAAACTTTTGCGGGCCATTTTGCAAAAAAAAGGCAGGTTCTTTTATCCCGAATCGTACCCAAAACTAATCAGCACCAGACTCACCCACAAGTGACTTACCTACCAAATTTTGTGAAATTCGGTCGATTAGTTTTTTAGTTAGAGCGGATACAAAATCTGCACAGACAGACAAACCGACACATAGACACACAGACAGACACACAGACAGACACACACACAAACGTCACGCTAAAAATTGTTTTTTCGTATTCTAGAGGTCTCGAAACGTGTGGATCCGTCGAAAACTCGAGTTGCGATTTTCGGCATGTTTTCAATACTTTCCCTATACATTACCATGTATTGCAGGGAAAGTAAAAATCTGATGTGGGCAGCACATGACTTTCCCTGCAGACTTAAATTCACGTTCTCTTTATTTGATTAAATTTTTTTACTTTTAATTCAATTTTCGTTCTCATTCGGTAATCGGACTTATTTTCAAAGGTGACGTAGAGAAAATACGAAAAACTAAAATATCTCGAGAACGGTTAGACCTAGTGTAATGAGTTTGGTCTTATCCTTTTCGTCGTTAAAAATTACGTATTAAACGAGCATTTAATGGATATATTTGAGTATACCTAGTTCTTTAGTTTAGATTTTGGCGATTTTTGCAGGTCATTTTGCAAAAAAAGGCAGGTTATTGTTTTTCGAATCGTACCAAAATCTAATCAGCACCATGTTAACCCACAACTGACACATCTGCCGAATTTTTGAAATTCGGTCCATTAGTTTCTCAGTTAGAGTGGATACAAACTTTTGCAGGCCATTTCGCAAAAAAAGGCTGGTTCTTTTATCCCGAATCGTACCCAAAACTAATCTGCACCAGACTCGCCCTCAAGTGACTTACCTACCAAATTTTATGAAATTCGGTCAATTACTTTTTTAGTTAGAGTGGATACAAAATCCGCACAGACAGACAGACACACAGACACACACACAGACGTCATGCTAAAAATAGTGTTTTCGTATTCTAGAGCTCTAGATCCATCGAAAACTCGAGTTATGATTTTCGGCATGATTCCAATACTTTCCCTATACATTACCATGTATTGCAGGGAAAGTAAAAAGCGATAGCATTATATGCAAATTTTCTAATGAAAAGTTTACAACCGGTCATTTGACCGGTCATGGTACGTTTAGTGTTAATTCCAAATGAAGAGGAATTTATGTCGGCCATATAACATATTTTTATCTGTAGAAAACCCATGTTTCAGAAAGAAATCGATCCACAAATCTCCGGCTTTTTACGTTATATCCTTTAAAATATTGAAACTATAACCTCCCACCTGTATTTCAATCAAACCCTGAAGTCTCATACTTCAGATTTAGGGTAGAAATAAAACTTCAATAGATTCAACAACTCACTGAAGATCTCAAATACAATCTCAATTACACTGAAGATCTCAATTTACAACTAGACTAAACTTGTTTTAAAATGAGACGATCTTTGTAAAAACTTTAAAAAAAAAACTATAGTGAGTAACTCTATCACTTGTTATAGATTGATTTTAAACATCGCTTCTTCCGTATAGTTCGAATAGGAAAAGGTTGATATGTGTTGTGTATAAAGATGGTGCAATATACCTAGGGAAAGGTTTCGAAATGCTTTTTTTTTTTTTTACAGTTTTGATAGATTAAAATAATGCAGATAATGCAGATAATGCAATTTTGATAGATTAAAATAATTATTTCTTTTGAATCGAGCTACAAAGTTACCATGAAACTTTTCTAAGGGCGGTGTATGCGGTCAGCGGATACTGCTGTATGGTGCACAGATATAGATGTGCAAAATGCAGCTGTCGCAGATATAACACCTTTTACTCGTATCTACCAGAATTGTTTTATAATACAACTTAATAATAATTAGGTATATGCGTATAATCAGAAGAAAAACTACATATTGCATTCTGTATTGAGTTTGGCTGATAGTTTTGCGTATATCTAGTCAACAAACCAAACGATAAGGAGCTTATACGATACGACAACGATCTCTGTGGAGCATTCTGAAAAAAGCACTTAACTAGCGATGTTCTTAGCCAATCTGCAAAATATGGGAAGTTTCCAAAACTCGCTTAAAGTCACCAAGTTGACAACATTTCGCAAGAAAATTCATCACTAAGGTCACCGAATTTTCACCACGGTCAAGTGACGCAAGCCTTCAAATTATACCAATGGATTCCTGTTACGTATTTGTAATAATATGATGTCACTTCCGTTACACGTTTCACTGTCATCCACGCCACATTTTTTTTCGTGATTTACTCCGTACCTGGCGTCCTAAGATGTTTCATAATATAACTCGTGGTCTGTCTAGAACGTTGAATCGATTACAACACAAATGGAAATAAATATTGCGAGACAAGAAATGGAGACCAGAGATGTCAATAAATTAGAGCATTAGAACGACAGTGGTGAATCGGGTGATGAATCGAACTAAAAATAGGCAGACGTAACGGCGCCTATAATACCAGAAAATCAGACATTTGTTTACAACCAATAAATATTCTAATTAAGATTGAAGCCAATACGCAACAGAAATACAAAGTCTAAATGGGCTGAACCCGCGCTGCGGGCCCAACTCGATAGATACATCCACGTTAATATGGTGGAGGAGAAACATTACCTAATCAAGCCAGGCCATAAACCAGCATTTACTGATGAAGGACAAAGCAACACCTAAGGAAATTACGGGGATCAAGAAGGATAACGTGTACCCTTAGAGCCATGTTAAAAAAGGTTACCTAACTGAAAATACAAAAGTGGCCGATTTGTAAAAATACTTGAGATGAGCAAGACGGTACACATTCTCCAGATGACATGATTGTGTAAAACGGTTCGACAAAAAGTATTGAGTCGGGCATGAAATTAACTGGTGTCTTATGATTCAAAGGACCCAGTCAATGCCATGGATGTGCAGTAAGGGTGTCAACAACTCACACACAGTATGAAAGTATGCTCTGATTCCTGTATACTCATATGTCGATTATGAAAATAATTTGATATTCGGCCTAACAAGACGCATCACCACTCTGGTTACAAAATAATAAAACTCTGGTCACAAGATAGTAAAACTTTGGTTATCTCAAGTAGGTCTTCTCACTGTTAGAAGTTAATGGAATAATTATGTAATTTATAACTGCAATTATTTTGTTAATAAATTATATTGTAACGTAAGTTCCAATATAATTAAATAAAGAATGGATTTTTTGAAAAATTACTAAATAGTCTTTACTGACCAGACAAATTGCATTTTAACTTGCAGCAAACGGAAATAAATAGCCTCTCACTAAAAGTTAATTTGAAGGTTTTACTGTTACCCACGATACAGTGTACGGTATTCCACAAAAGTCAATTTGATAAGTATTTTAAAATTATCACCACAGTTATTTTGAAACAAATCATATTTTTAATATTTTTGGATGTGAATAACATCTATGCTTGAGGTTTCTGTGGCGGAAAACGGAATGTTAAAATGCAAAAGTAACCATGCAGCAATATATTTGCCCTCTTAAAAATTCAATGTGTTCTTTCAGCTTTACGTGGTATCATAGGTTCACCCTCCACAGTGTGGTAGTATGAAGACATGACAGACTTGCAGATACGTTTAAGATTTCACAAACACATTCTGGCATATTTAGTTCAACCTGTAGAGTGGAAAAAATACTACGCAAAAAGCGTAGAGATAAAATGTTTTTCTTCTCGTTTGGACATTGATAAAAACGCAGCGAACAATCTTGAACATCTTTGGGGAATATGGCATACAGCGACCGACTCAAATAAAATTGTAACAAATGAAATTGTAGACTATTATATTTCACATTATTCATAATGCAAAACAACAAGCACAGTAGGAAATAAGTACAGTAGATATCTCTCTATATATATTTATTCTAGCAGAATATCTAAAAATGACCTCTGTTTTACTTGCAAAACTCCAGAAATCTGCAAGAAAGTCAAACATTATTGATAACTTCCTTTGTGAGCTGTCATAGCGTGGGACAAGTCGAAGAGAAAGAAAATTATTATTGAAGTGGTGATCAAATTGTTTTTCATTTCGAGCTTTTGGAAGTCATGAAGCTTGAAAATTACAATGATTCGGATTCCAGTACTAAAGCACGAAGCTTTGTCCGATATTTCTCAAATCAAATTAAAAGGAAGAAATATTTTATGTTGCAATATATGTATTTACATTGCAAGATATTGATATCTGTATCAACAGTAAATAATATAATTAAATATTGATGGCTTATATATAACTAATATCTCATCAAAAATATTTCTAACTAATCTTAGAAGCTATTGTTATTTATATGAATATAGATACATTGGAAGTAAATGGATACTTCTTGTACGTGGATCATGGAATTATTTTTGCTATTATCTACAGTTAGAAATGTAGCAATATATTCATGGGATATATGAAAGTAATATGCTAGCAAACATAGGATATTAGTTATTGCTATAATTTTAATGGCAATACCCTTAAAGCAAATAGATATTTACAGTACTTGTAATTATTTGCGTGTTTGAATCATCCAGTAGAATACACATATAAGGATTTTGACGTTATTAAAATTTATTCCCGCAATATTGTAGTGCCCTTGTATTGTACGTTGTACTCTATACTGCAAAAGAGCAAGCGTATCTCCAAGATAGTTATTTGACTAAAATGCAGAGTGTGTCTAGTGTATGTTGTACTCTATGCTGCAAAACTGCTGGCAGAACGTGGAATATCACCAAGATAGTGATTTGGCTGTAGAGTGGATTGCGGAAAAATAAAATATAAATCTGAACTTTTAACATTTATTATTTAGTTTGGAAGGTTGTTTCTGTATCTGTGAGCTTATTTTATTTACTTAGAAGAAACTTCGAATATAAAGACAGTAGTACAGGTGTTTGCTCGGAAATTGCATAACGTTTTCTAAAAATTGCTTAGTTGCCTTCATTTTTTCATCTTTTGGTACCTGTAGTCTGAGTTTGGACATTTATAGTAATGTACTACTGCCCAATCTGAAACAGGCATTTCTTTGAGTTAATTAGAATTAAATACTGAGACCTGAAGATGAATTTAATTCTTTGTAATCTTTGAATTTAGGCCGTTGCTGATATTTTCTATTATCGGCATTATGGCAGTAGTTTTGCTTCTATGGCGATGTTAACATTTCACGATACTTGAATTATTTATTTTTATTATTACTTCTTTCTAATATATAAATATATATATATATGTCTTGTCTATTCATCTACTATTAAATTTGTTTTTAGTGATTTATTTTGTAATATACAGATTTGTAAACTTCAGGGATAATTGTCAATTTCTAGCCAAAATAACTGATAATTCAAATTACTTCCTCACTCTAGAGAAACTCTTTCAGATCGATCATATTTTGGAATGTATATGATACGTTTAGTTCCTATTTTAGCAAAATATGATCATCAGAAATTGGGTTCTGGATATATGTACTGATTCACACTATAAAAGATAGTAGAGATAAATGAGTTAACGCATATTTCGAAAATCATTTGGAATTCTTTCTACAATGCAACAAGTCAAGATCTTAACTCCCAAATTAACGCAAGAATAATCTCAAATTAACGCAGCTAAACTAAAACTGGCGAAACGGCAACATTCGGTATAGAACGCCATCTAGCGTTGAAAGCCCAGACCACTCGGCTGGTCCAAAAGCTTGTGTCAGGTTTATGAGTGGCCGGTCGCCACCTAGTGTGACGAAAGGGAAATAACACGGTAAAACTAGACAAATCAATCAAAAGTAAGCGAATGCCTGGCCGGCGTTGTCTTCTTATTTGTGTGTTCTCAATGTCAGACCTGCTGCACTGAATAAAGAAATCGAAATAAATTCTGGAACACTCGTCTGCTCATTTATCTCTATTTTCTCTGCGCTGTTCGTTGAGAATAAGCTCGTTATTGATTGTGCGCAAATTCACAGGCTTTTACGTGTATGTAATTCTGGCACGACATCTAAAATTAAAATAACAAATGATCTTTTTCGAGATTTTAAATGAAAAGCACACATACATCTGCAATTGCAGTATATATATTTTTAAATAATAATAAAATTATTTACAATCTCTTTTTTTTTTGTCCATGGGAATAACGTTCATAACTAACCTGAACCTTTGAAACTGAAGTAAACGTCATAATGGAATGAGCTACTAAATTGACTGAAAAGCTCCTATGTAACACAATTCAAAACTTTTATGCGACTCAAATGCAGAAAGTCAGCTACGAAGGTTCGTGAGGGCCGTTCGCTGCGCTACAGTGGAGCAATTCACTGACCGAATGAACCAGGGGGCTACCTTGAAGTGTCTCAAATGACAGTTCAGAAAACCCTGCTGCGTATGGACTTCCAAAGTAGACGGAGGATTACTGCACCTGTGCTAACTAAAGTACATCGGAAGAAAAGGTTTACATATTGAAATTGGACCTCCGCTGATTGGCAAAAGATTGCCTCCTCCGATGAGTCAAGTTTTCTACTTCATCGAAAGGATGGAAGTTGGCGGTTAAGATCGGAGAACCAAACACACATTGACAATTGCTGGAAGAGCATAAAGTGGCGAGGGCAGCGTTAGTTTGGGGAATGTTCTGTAGGTCCACTCATTCCTGTGAAGGGCACTATGAAACGAATTCGTTGTGAATCCATCTTTACAGACCACGGAGACCCATACATGCTGCTTGTCTTCCCTGAGGCGGATGGGATCTACCAGCACGACAATGCGACGTGTCACACAGCGGGAGCTATCCGAAAGTGATTGGAAGAGCACAACGAATACTTCAAAGTATTTCCCTGAACCCCTAACTTACCAAACTTAAATCCAACTGAGCATCTGTGGAACCACCTCGATCGGGTTGTTCACTTTATGGATTCTCCACCTCGCACCCTTCAACAGCTGTCAGATGCACTGAAGGCAACATGGCTCCACATACTTGTAAACAACTTCCAGCACATTAATGAGTCACTCTCAGCCTGTCAGTTGTTGTCCGCGCTGCAAACGTGGTTACTCTGAATATTAGCTGGTTGTCACAATGACTCGACTGTGTTATCAGAAGCCACTGTTTACAATGTAATTAAACTATCCTCCTAGAACGTCCATTATCTTACCCGTATGCTATTCAAGTGTCATTGGTGGCATATTAAAGGAAGGGATCTGACTGGACTACAGCCAGGGGCCTTCGATATTTTAGGAGCCCCCAGATTAAATAATTAAAAAAACAATTTAAAAGTTAACGAAAGTAAATATAATTTGAAGAATATCAGAGCAAAACATATGTGCATTTAGCTAATGCGCATTACAATGATCAAATAATTATGGAAAAAATTAAATAATATACAAGCAGTTTTTAAAAGTGTGCATATTTTTCATACTTTATATTTTGGATATTGAGTAAAACATAAAATTTTATTTTTTGGATATTGAAAATTTGTAAAATGACATGAATTTTAAACTTCATTTAAATTCCAAGTGACGTCTATACGATCAAATGATATTTGTTTTACCATCTTTGTGTAATAATTTGTGTATATGTGACCATAATATGACCCCCCCCCCTTGTTACTAGTAAACAGGAATCAATTTGATGCAAGTATCTCGACAGAATGTTCATGTCCCCATACAGACTTCATCCGCCACTGCGTATCACCCATCAAAGAAATTTACTTATAATTAAGTGAAGAGCCGCTCAACTCGACTTTCTCATACCAAAATCTTCTTTTAGTAGCTTTTTTTTCACATTTCACAAGAAAATGTTTGAATAATCAGTATCGTGCCTTTAAATGATTACAATTATAACGTATTAGTGTTACCCTTCACTTTACAGGGCTTGAAAACATTTTCAGATTGATACTATACTTGACAATGCACCACCCCGCAAGGAAACTCTCCTCCCTTGAGGAGGCTTATATCAGAAGAAAAATTATATCACGACTATCTTCTTCAACAATGATTGAAACTATTAAACCTCCTGGTCATTGAGCCATAAATAAACCCTTATATGCAGAATTAAGTCAAATTTCATTTTATGCTGCTATATTTAAAAAAATTATCGAATTTCGAAGTTTTCGGTCGTATTTAAATAATTATATTTAGTTCTAGACATTTTTGTAACAATGCGGGATATAAAGTTTCGTGAAAACCCATTAATATTTGCGGTAGTTACCGTCAGACAGATGGACATCACTCCAAAAATTGTCAAAACATATTAAGTAAGTTTTAAAACATATATTAGCATCAAAATCTCGAATTCTAAAATTTTCGTGAAAACAATATTTTCTCTGTACTGTATTACACAGTATGAGAATGTAAAAATTACAAACAGAGATATTACACACTTAAAGTTATGAAATAAAACTAGATTCCCTAAGAATTATTTCAATGGAACACGTAAAGAAACAATATATTAAATTCCGGTACAAATAGAAATTTACAACATTCTTTAATGGCTTGAAGTTAAGTCCAAACTACCATAGAGAACTTCAAACCCATTTGAAAAGGATCAATGTGATTTACGCAATTCTAGTATTGATGCTATTTCTGCCCGAGCTTCAGAAATGTGCCACTATTTCATTTCTGATGAATTATTTGAAGTAATCCATCTATTTTGTTACCAAACTAAATTTTTAAACTTTGTAATCATAACAATCCACAAATTCAGTGCGATGTGAAATTTTTATTAGCTTAATTTCAGTGTTCGGTTAGTTGAGTTTATAGAAGATACCAAAACTGTTTCTATATTATTTTATAATTGGCCAGTTTTTCCTTCACCAGATTGTGTTATCTTATCTATTTTGATAAAATTAATTGTTTCTCTTATTTGTAACAAATGTTTATTCCTAATGTAGTTAGTTTATTTATTTTCTGCATCTGATAGCTTTCTTAATGTGTATCTGTTTTTACTCTTATCATGCAGTTTGAAGCTTATAGACCTTTGCGAAGCGTTATATTTAAACAAAAAATTATGGAGGAGCCATTATTTGGTGAAAAATGGTGTGTAAACTTCATATTTTGATGCAACTATTGAACATACTTTTCTATTTTGCATGTATATGTTTCGTTTATACATATTAATTTTCAAAAGAACCTGGAACAACATCTCCATAACACGAAGTAGAAATCCTTAGTGAATCCCCGACTCCATTTGGAATTCTATGCGGAATCCATATCAATCTAAGCTCTATAACAGCCAGTTATATAGACGTTTCAAAATTATGTTGAACCGAAAATGACAAATACCCGGAAGTGAAAGTCCTAAGTGAATCATACCCTTTTCTCCTCCAGAATTTGAATTGGAATCCATGTAAGTCATTATCCAAGGTCTATCTATTATGGATCCTGAGACATATATGTGTAAAGTATTTATCGGATTTCAATACAAAGCGTTTTTAACTTCAGTTAGAAAAGTTTGTACAACAAAAAATTAAAAAAACACTTGATCCTGGACATTGCAATTAATCAATCCTAACAGACACAGAATACGCAAACATATATTATGAGACCAAACACATTTCTTAACCAAAAGTTACAAACTTGTTAGTCTGACTTAAAGAAATCCGGATGGTAAGACGTTTACCATAGACAGACCCTAATTACACGTTAAATACACAATATACATTTGGTGGAAATGCCCATGCATAAATCATACATATGTACCGGATGATTCAAAAGTTCGGAGCAAAAGTAAAACGCTATAAAAAATATCTATGGGTCGGAGAGACATGCGGTTTGCTGATTAATATTCTAGAACGTGGTGGGGGATTTTGTGAGGCATGAAAAATAATTAGTTCACACTCTCGACACTCGGGGGACTGCTGCAGATAAAGCCATGGAGATGACTTATGCATGGAGGTGATTGCACACATGACTGGCCAGCGAGATTCCCAGATCTCACACCCTGTGATTTCTCGTTGTGGGGATATCTAAAATCACGGTTGTGAGATCTGGGAATCTCGCAGGCCAGTCATGTGTGCAATCACCTCCATGCATAAATCATTTCCATGGCTTTATCTGCCGCAGACCCCGAGTGTCGAGAGTTTGAACTATTTTTTTTCCATGCCACACAAAATCCCCCACTACGGTGAATATTAATCTGCAAACCGCATGTCTCTCCTACCATAGATTTTTTTTATAACGTTTTACATTTGCTCCGAACTTTTGAATCACCCGGTGTATCCGTGCGCAACCCATAAAAATACTGAACATTAACTTTATGTAGAAGACAGACATTTTACAGTTCCAGATTCCTTAGCTTCCGGAGATTACCATTGTCGACCGGTTTGGTATAGGCATACATACCTTCTTTTGAATGACAAGATCTCGTAGAGCTAATACAACGTATAGGAAACGCTTCGAAGACCGATCTTATAAAGCTTGATTCCATCACACTTGTAGAAACCGCCCTTTGTCTGTAAAGCTCCTGGTTGATCTTGTCAATCAAATTTCATAATGGGCTGTTAGTCATATGGAAAATCATAGTGCAACTCTAAATAAAAGAAATGATAACTAAAAGGTCACACAGACCTTACAGATGTTTCAAGGAAAATGTAAATTTTTTAATTAGAAGTGATATCTTAAAAACAGGAAGTGAACATTTTTAGAAAATATTCTTACCCCTTCCAGAATTTGATGTGTAATTCATATTAGTCGTTATCTAAGGTCTATCTATAGCCAATCTTTTATCTATAGCCAATATATAGCCAATTCTGAGAAATAAATGTCTGAAATAAAATGAAAAGTTTTAAACACATAAGGGAATAATCGTCACTGAACCTTATTCTCTACAGGAATTCGATCCTGAAGCCCTATCAGTCATCATCGAAGCTCTATCTACAGCAGACTCTGATAAAGAGACAGACGTTTCAAGGAAAAAAATTCTTAAAAATTATAGTACGACAATGTTTATCACCAATAAAAAATTACTAAACGCAACTGTATTATACTTTAAACGGTTAAGTAAAAATAAGTTTCTATTGGAAGGATTTCCTAGGAACACATAATATATATATATATATATATATATATATATATATATATTATGTGTTCCTAGTTCAACTACCGAAATGAACGTCAAAGCCGCTTAAAAGAGAACAAACTCATTGCACAACTACATTATTGATATTCGTTCAGTTTTCAAAACTATTACACCAATTCGAATTTGATGAAATAATAATATAGTAAAATGAATGTTCTTTTTTAGCAAAGAACGACTTTTAAAATGTATTATAATCGGAAAAAATCATTAGATTCAGAACTCTTTGAAATGTCTGCTAGATGATAAATAAGTGTTGATTATTTATTTATTTATGTGTTCGATTTACGTTTCAACTATAGATAATATCCAATTACAGAAATCACAAAACATAAAAGTATAGAATATAAAAAACAAAAATACTAAACAGTAAACATGGCAAGTACATTAAAACAGTATTCTTAAAAATTGGGATGAGTCAAAATACATTATTTTCAGCTGAAGAGCACACTCACATGATGTATCACTAGATTAAAAAATGTAAATAGTAGTCTACATTAATAATGACAAAAAATAAAGCCTTTTATAAACAAAATCTTATAAAAAATCAATGGGCTTATTTCCATTATCTCTTTACATAATAATACCAAATTTCATGGCATTATGAATGTAGCAAGGGATGATATAAAATGCATCAATTAACTGCTGTTAAAAATAATGAAAGCTAAAACTTTTCTTTAGTACAACAACGGATTAGTTTTGAAGGTGGGAAGTCACTCTTTTAGGATGAATGATGATGACAACAGCAAAAACAGCAAAATGTGTGTCAACACGAAACTTTAACAAACACAAAACTTTAACTTGTAACTTACACAGAACGAAATATGTTAACAAATCGAAACGAAAAACTATTTAACCAAAGCAGAAATAGGGTTTTAAACAGGATGATAAGAACAGAAAAGTACCGAATTTCTCTAAAAACACAATAAGAAGTAAATGTAAATATACAAGTTTACGAAAGTAAAAAGCATCTAACCAAATGTAGGCGTAACAACTGGGAGATTAATAATCTAATTTTATACAGAAAGAAAAATTGAGCGCTACAAATAATGAAAAAATTACCAGTTTAGAGCTATTTTATCACAATTGTTGTAAGCAAACTGTAACACAACTGCTTGCAACCTTAGTTTTATACACTTGTATTTTGATGAACCCACAGGCTCATTGGGTTAAGGCCGGTAAAAGGAGGGTTCGGGTTCAAAGACTAGTGGATTATCTCCATTACCACCTGCTTGGAAGCATGTCATGGAGATAATCACGAACAGTCCATACGGAGTGGAATGAGTGGTGCATCATTTTGTTGGAAAATCTCTATAGCAAGAATACCATCACTTAGTATTTGAGGTTCTAGAAATATTTCTATCATATCGAGATATGTGTCTTACGTGACTGTTTTTTGCGCAACGATAAATGGCCCGTAGACTATTTCCTTGGTAAGGAGAGACATACATACACTTTTGATGTATCTCTTTGTCACTTAATGGTGGTATTGAGCTGATTATTTAACCACAAAGATATTGATTCACATGTGAAGCATGTCCTCTTTTGTAGACATGCTCCATTTTTGTGGAACATGTCTATAAAATTGGACAAAGATGTACAAAAATGCCCCTGGTCTCCTTGCATGCCAGGCCTGTTAAAAGTGCTATAATAACTGGCATTCGCTCTTCTAATGTCATCGTTTTGTCACTTTGTAATACATTAGCAAAAATGTTTAATAAGATTGGAATTTTTTTAACCTCCACTGATATAACCACGTTGTATATATTCTGTTTTTCCTGACCTACTGCAGTTATATGCTAATCAACTTTCATAGAACTTCAAACATTATCATAGAAACATTGTTAATAAACTTAGCAGTGTTTTTATTTATCTAATATTATTTCATTTTAAATAAAAAATAATTCTCTGTAGTGATTATTTTTATGGTATACTTGCAGAAAAAACAACAACATTGCAGTCGGTAATAAATAAAACCTTTACAACATTCTTTAATAGGTTTGAAGTTAAGTCCAAACTACCAAAGAAAACTTCAGAGTCATTTAAAAGAGATCAAAGTGATTTACGCAATTGCATTATTGATGCTATTTCAGCCTCGAGTTTTAGAACTCGCACCACAATTTTTTTCTTTGATAATCCAGCTCTTTCGACACAGAACCTCATTAATTTTGAAACTATATTATAATCACAAGAATTTCGTCGATTCAAATTTTTTGTCAGTTTGGGGATTAAACATTTATTATGTACCAACATAAAAAAATCAGGTGTGGCCAGAATATCATTTTCAACACAGATTAACACACTTATTAAATGTAGAAAAATTATATTACATATTATATATTTCATAAAAAGCGATCTAGTTGGAAATGAATGGGTTAAAATGTCGTTACTGTTTGAGTAAACATCGTGGGCAGTAAAGGAGTACAAATAATATTTAACTTTCTTGTAACGTAAGTTTAAAAATGTTATTTTTTTTAAATATTAACGGTAATTGTAACTGTGAGACAAGAATACACGTAGACAGGTTTATATGATTATTTATGACATCTAACAGGCCAGACAAAGGGACCCAGTCTGGTTTGCACCAGTGTTACAGCGGTTCTGACCCGAAAGGTCAAAGGAGTCATAAAAAAGGGGCTAAGGACGAATCCACGATATTGGTTCAAAGTTAAACCATAATGGAAGATGTGTTGTCGCATCGCCCTGAGGTCAACCAATGATAGCCGAAGAGGCGTATCAGACCTCAGGTAAAACGAGGTGGCAACCGACAGAATATTCTAGAGATTCAGATATACAAAGAGTTAGATGGAGAACAGATTCAGAGATGTAAGATACAGTTGGAAAAAATAGTTAGAGCAATTAGAGACGATATAGGCATGCATAAAGTTCTACAGAGAGATCAGTAATAGATGAAAATATAGTAGCTGGAGAGTGCGGATGCAGATATGCATAAAAGTCGTCACAGGAGCATAAAGAGATACATCAAGGTTATCATACAGTACAGTTATGATGCGGTTGTTCAACAACCAATGATCCACAGACGCCTAAGGACAACAAGAAGGTACGTATGTGCAAATCAGATTATAAAGGTCATAGATTAGGAATTTTTGTACGCCTGGTCTCACATGTCCAGTCTCCTCCGTTAATATAAGTATACTTGTTGTAATCTAATTATGATTATAAAGTGCTTAATAAATATATATTTTAAAGTTAAAATGGGTAAAGTTAATTATGTGGTATTATGTTAATATATTTTATTCCAGGAACTCGTACAGAAGATCTATCTAATGGTGGGTGCTATTTTTATCGTTTACTTAGTAGGGAGAATACAGAGCGGAATGTGATATTTAACATTTGGGCTAAATTTTAAGGGGTAAATAATAAGAAAAAAGTCATAATATAAAATGTAATTTATTCAAACATTTCAAACTCAAGCTATAAAAAAGTGAGAAATTAAAAATATTAATTTTTTGATCGAAAATTGTAAAAAAAATATATTTTTGTCCGTTTTACTCCATATGTGATGCAAAATGATGTGCCCATATTTTTTTACTTTGTGGTTGACACATTTCACAAATAAGTAGGTATTCATCATCGTCACTTTATATCTTGGTACGTGAGTTATGAACACACTTTTTATATTCAATACATACATAAAATGCAACTTATTTTAGGTTGAATACGTTTCATTACAATGCAAACATATAGCGTCTTCATTTTGCTCTATGTTCATCCTTTTCTCTATGTTTTCTTCTGCTTTCTCTTGATTTAAATCCTTTTCGTAGTTTTCTTCTCTCTTTTATTATCCAACACCTATTTCCTGTTTCTACTTATGAAATTTTTCTACTGATTCGTATAGCTTGCTTTTTTATGGGGATGATGTGACGATTGCAGTTTTGGACCTGGTTTTAATTCCCTGTTCACCCCAAACTATCTCCAAGTTTACTCAAAGTACTGGCGTGTTAAATAAGTGGATTTGAAAGTCATTTCGAGAGGTTGATTGTAGGTTAATGATATTACGATCTCCGTGGATGTCGTCTTCATTGGGTTTAGGTCAAAATTAAGTGATACTGTCCTGGATGTCGAAACAGATACCTTACACATTCGGGTAAATCGGTTGGTCAGGGTCGAAAGAAAGAATAGGATCAATGGCCTTGTATAAGCGTAGTAAAGGAACGTTAAATATGTGGATCAAATTGGAAGACAATATCCCGGCCGTCCAAATAAATACCTTAAATTTTTATGCAAGTTGAACAGTCTAAGTATAAATTAAACAAGTACGATCAATCATGCATAAAGCATTGATTATGAAACACTTTCCAACTGAAATTCAATTTCGTTTCAACATCTCTAAAATACGATGCATTCAGCGTTGATATATTTTATATTATCGCAGTACTACAGTAATTTATTATATTAGAAAAATTAAAAATTAACATAAAAAAATTATCTTTATTCAAATGACGTCATCGAAATATAAATCGTCTGGTTCTCTACTTAAAAGGAATAAATATTTCATTCATATTACTTTTATTCCAGACTCCAGAGCTAAATAATTTTGCGTTAAAAATTTTTAGCAATTCTTATACAACTCATCTTACAATCACTTGTTTACATTCTGCATTCATTAAAATTAAGCTTCACTATAGAAATAATCAAAGTTTGATGATCATTTAAACTCAGAAATATTGTAATTGCGTTCGGCAGAATACAGGTGCACAAAAAATGCGCTAAAATAAAGCGGTTTTAGGACGGACGCAAAACTAGATATAAATTTAAACTAACTCTTCTTATCACTTTTTCACCGTTAAAGAAGTAAATTCATGGCATTATGTAAGAAAAGTCATGTGATGCTCATATCAGATTTTTTAAATTATCACAGTACTACAATAATTTATTTTAGTTGGAAACTTAAAACCATGGAAGTAAAAGCTCTTTCTAACTCTATGCTTAAATCCTCATCGAAAAAGGCAATGCTATAAAATCGTCAATTTCTCTATGCACAATCATTGAGTATTTCATCCATATCACATTCCAGACTCCAAAGCTAAATAATTTTGCATTAAAAATTTCAGCAATTCTTATACAACTCATCTTACAGCTTGATTTGTTTACATTCTGCACGGGCTTCGTCCCCGGTGTTTTTGACGCTCATCCCGGGCCTCGGGAACTAGGTCTGAGTGCCGGCTCCTTGGGGTTCATGAGCGAATGCTCCCTGCTGTTCGTGATCCAAGGCCATGCCTGATCAAAAATCGGAAGATCGGACGATGACTGAGGTGATGGATAACCCGAGGGCATGCCGAGTCGGTCTGCTGTTTCTCTTCAGAATCTATGAGCTTCTATCCGGGCCAAGTGTCACCTGTGTGGATATCTCTTGTGTGCTGGGTCTTCTATTTCGGAAGGGCGATAATTTCGCCAGAATATGGGGTAGGGTGAGAGACCCCTTTCGAGGAGGATTTTGCTCCCGCTCTTTTGCTCCATTTCTCATATCAACGTGGCTCAATGTAAGCCTTTGATTTCTGTTACTTTCGGAATGTTCCTTCGGTCCCCTGCGACTCAGACTGATACCAATTTACGAACTCCCAGGAAGAACTCTGAGCCTGAGCAGAATTTATTTGAAATGTTTCTCTGCTGTCCCCTGATGCAAGTTAACAGAATACAGAATTTTTACACTAAAATATTTTTTTTAATTTAATATTTATTTACAAGTGCATATATTTATTATTGAAATTTATTTATTACGAAGGAAGATACTTGAAAATAGTAAAGTATATTTGATTGCTCGCCCCTGTTTTTTGATCATACCACATAATTTATTAAATTTATAATTATAATCATTTGCCGCCGTTTTACTAAAATTTGATTATCACTTATTATGGCTTCGGAGCTTATGGAATGCTGGTGGCATGTGAATTACGATCCTTGTGCGTCTGGGTTCAGTGGGTGATGCTGGTAAGGATTCTTCAGCTGTATTTTTTGAGTACTCCATGATTTAATATCGAGAATAAATTATGTTGTTGTTTTAACTTCACAAATATGTCGTGTGTTTATTTGCTTTATTTGTTTTATTAATATTCTTGCTGGAGAAGTTGATGATCCTTCAAGGTGAGGGTTTAAAATTTAAGTGTTTTGGTTCTTCATTGTTTTCGGGCAGGCCATCTTAGAGATTTACTTCTCCGGACAGGAGGGTGAACCCAAGTGAGTTATTTGTGGCCTATTTGATCACGGGTTTGCTATGGTGAGGGTGCTTGCGTATGTTCTAAATTCCAAATTTAAGAGGTCCGGATTTCGCTATAACAAAGTGAACTCCGCATTCTTCAACCTCTAGTGCGTTCATTGACGTGTAACTGACTACATTGAGTAATTGACAATACTGACTTTTTTACCTGAGGTTAGCCTCCTGTTGATATTTTTATCCTCCAGGTTATGTTTCAGCCATGTCGTTGTCCTGGCGATTTGAAATCAGCTCTCAATGTACCACTTATGAGTTCGCTGAATCTGTTCTAGGTTCACTTTTAGACCTCCGAAATTTTATGCACATTCGTGAAAATCCATTAACATTTGTGGCTGCTATCATGTACACAGAAAATTGACCACAGACATAAGACAGACGGACAGCCCTTCAAAAATAGTAAAAACGTGTCCAGGAGGTCTTTAAACATTGTCATCAAAATCTCGAAATCGAACATTTTCATGAAAGCAATACTTTTCCAATAACTACGTACGAGAAAGTAAAAATCTGTTATGAGCCGAACATGGCTACATTATGCAATAACTACTTCTTTCGTAGTGAAATAACGATATGACGCATAAGATACACTGCATAATATTTAGATTTGTACAGTAACATTATGTACTTTTCTTGATGATAATGTGTAAATCTATTTCCCTGTACCCAATTAATTTATATTTCGTCCAAATCCAACTTGACAATTGTAAAATCAGCTATCGTCCACGAAGCAAGATAGACGGTTATTAATCAATCTACGTAAAGCTCTTAATTTACGTATCAATAAATATAACTCTATCGTAATGTGTTGGCATTAAATCAGCATCACGTTAATTGTGTAATTTCGTTGGCTGTCCCAAAATCCATGTGAAAATCCATGTGAAAGTCCATGTGAACATACTTATTCATAATCATGTTCAAAACTCTCGTCCAAATGTAGTCGACATTTAATTAATAACCTGTCGAAAAACCCAGACAGCCCGACTTGCCCTAGGGCACGAGCAGCAATTTGAGTGGCCGGAATTAATAACCTGTGAAATAAGTAACTAATGGAGATTTTTTTTGTTATATCGGTATTTTGTAAGTTTAATTTTACTGCTTCAAAAAGTGCCTTCGTGATAAATGTAAGTGTAGAATTTATGTGTTAAATGTCGTCTGCGGAAAACAAAACGCACTTCTTGATTTTGCATCTCTTCGTGCTTGGAACTTCCATTTTGGAAAAAGTCCGTTGGAAGTACATTTATGAGTTTTGTTTCTGTTTAATTCTTCCTTGCGCCTGCGAAAGCGAATGCTTGATTGTGTGATCGCTTGTGACGTCAGCGTTTTCAGAGTAGCGGTTGAAAGACGCTTTTTTTTCGGTAGATGGGGCAAAGGAACTAAAAATGACAGACCTATGGCTGTCTGGTCTAAATTTAATAATATTCTAAATTTAAAATAATGTCATCTACTAAAGCCTCTACAATTGTAAGTAGATTTTCCTTAAATCTTAAAGATGAATATTAATGGTCTGGTCTGGAAAATGTTCTTACATTTGAAGATGAAAATATCGGCTTTTATGCCCCTTGATTTAACCAGACGAATAATGGTTTTAATCTCAAGACCACTTTTAATGACTTTAATTTGATTGACGTCAGTTCCAGGCCAAGAAATATCATTTGAATTAACTTGAATAATTTGAAGCGTATAATTACGGAAATTCAAGGAAATGATTGTGTTGCCATGTCCATGCATATGGAAATGAATCTTTTTGTACTGTTAGCGATTATTGAAATGATTTAGCAAATTAAATGTTTTGACTACAATGATTGAATTTGTTTTACATGTGTCTCTTGCCATTATTTTAATTACAACCAGCCATTGTTGAGTCCTGGCGCTCGACATCAGGGATGGCGCACCTGTGGTTTGTATGTACTAATACTATGCATTGATGACACATTTGTCCGGCCTTTACTATGAAATTTTTACACTAATTGAACTTTCTATTTGATGTATTATATTTTCCCGCGTGAATTCACGATCCCGAGTTTACACTTTTGCGTTAAAATATAAAACTATAACAAAAAGCGTCTTCTCTCATAGGGGGGCCGAACTAGGCTCAAAAATGGATGTTAACAGATTTGTTGCATAATATTGGCTATGGAAAATGAACCCAATAGATAATAATTACAACTTTCTTAATTTGTAATAATGACAACTTTCTTAATTCTACAAGGTTGATTTGTACCGGCGCCATTGTAAAGAAACTTGCTGCCCCAACCGAAAATCGATACACGAATCTTCATACTGGCCAGCTGATGCTCCATCGCTGAGCTACTGGGGCGGAATTGCAAGCTATCATAGTCGAAGTGGACTCCGCACAGTGTGCGAATTAAGAGTTCCTACCTCTGTAGCCCATTCCTCCCTGGACTCCCAGTTTCTTCCAAAAACTCTTAAAATACATGCCATTTGTATAGCACATAGCTCCATTTTTTAAGATTCCATACTAAATTATATTATAATTATTTTTTTATTTGGTGTATATAGGATAACATTCAAAATTAGTAAACATGAAATTTGTTTAAAAAAAATATCATGAAATGCACATACGCATATTGCGGTGATGTGGGTAAAACGCAAAAGAAAAATAAATCAAGATGCTATTTTCACTTATTCATTAGTGTATGACGTTAATACCTATGTCGAGGATCACCAATTACAGATCTCTTCCACCATTTTTGTTTTGAAACCTGTTTCAGTGTCAGAGAAGAACAAACAGAACGTGCAATATCGGAAGATTACATCGATACTTCATCATCAAGCATATTATTTTGGAATGTTTGAATCATAAAATGTATACTTACTAAAATACTTATTGTCCCACCTATGATCACTGATCAGTTTCTGGTGGTTGCAGTTATATATTAACATTACTTACCTATCGAAAATTCAGCAATCGTAAAATGATAATAACATTCTTAAAGAAAAGAAGAAAGGAACTGTAACAATATTGATTCAGAGTAGTACCGATTTTAAAATTTTAAAAAGTTGTACAGCATTCTTTTAATGGCTGAAATTTGAGTTGAAACTACCAAAGGGAACATCAAAGCCAGTTAAAGGATATCAAAGTGATTTACGCAGTCACATCATTCATGCTATTTTAGTCGGCAGCTTTGGAACTTGCGCCCGTATTTTGTGTTTGATGAATTATTCGAGGTAATCTTGCTATTCTGTAGTTGAGCTCTATTTGTGAATGAGTTATAAACAGATAAACACACACAAAAAAAAATCCCTCTGGTGTGTTTTACTTAATATTTCTATATCAATTGAAAAATGGAAAATTTTTTATTAAATATTTCTTAACACTTTACAACAAAGTTGAAAAGTGTTTATGACTCTGTTCATTCTGTCTGTCTGTCTGTCTGTCTGTCTGTCTGTCCGTTAGCACGAAAACTGCCGTAAAAATGACTTAATCAAAATGAAATTTTAGTATGTTGTTCAGACGGTCTGTAGGACCTATGGGAATAGAAATAAATAATATCACCCAATTAGTTTTGGATTGAACCAGGGTTCAATTCCCGGTGTGGGGCAGCAGGTTCTCTACAACTTGTCTGCAAGTTTAATTTTAATGAAATATGCTCAACAAAAATGAATTGTTATTGAAGAAGTAAACTGGCATCTACCATATATGAATCACACCATCTAATTATCTTTTGATTCAAAGCTCCACCTATTTTGTGAGGTATAAAAATATCTTTTTGCGGCAAAGGAAAAGAGAGCCGACACATTGCGCTTTGCAGATCCAACAAATGTCTATTGAGTGGTAGAAAAAAAAAGTTCTCCCCAAAACTTACTGATGCTTATAAAAAAAGTGATTGCTTTTCCTTGTGAGTAGTACATATCGAGCTTTATGAGCTGTCACGACGAGTGTCTAAACGGACGAAAAAGATGAGAAATTCGCAAAGAGACGATAGTTTGTTTCTTTATTTACTCGTTCACACACAGATTCCAAGAAAATAGTAATATAATGCTATGGAATGCTCTGTTTATTTACCTTTAATGAAAATAAAGACTTTTCCCATATTGGATTTTCAATTATTTCGTGTATTCGTTAACGTTTTTTTGCATGAGTAATGTGTTCATGTGTTCTAGATTATACGAATGTTCCAGATGAATAAAGTGGTCTAAAGTACAAAAATTATCAGCAGGAAAATTAACTCCTTATATTATGCTGCAAAGTACTGTAATCACTCAGCTACCGAGACAATTATATCTTATTCTATATATGAAATGTACCTGTTGTTTGTTTTACTTCTTATCATTAATGCGGTTTCGTTGGCTTGATTTGGCGTTTTGATTTGGCTTTCGGTGGTGGTCCAGCAGGGTGACCCCTGATTTTGGCCACTCAGTCGGGACATTGGCCGGGTGTGTCAGGTGCGTTATCGCATCGGCTGATATTCTTTTCCTGGATATCTTCGGGTTGGGCAGTGGTACTTAAAAGTTACCAGTAATGTGGAACTTTTTATCAGAATGCCCTCATTAATCCTTTGCATGTATTCGTAGAATAATAACCAATTAGACGAACTTTCCTGTGAATTAAAACTGCTACCATAGATCAAAATTCATTTTAAAACACTTCAATTTTTCATACTATTTGGACCTCAGTTGTTCACTAGATCAACCTGGGGTGTTAATAGTACTCAGGATTTATTCTAAAGAACTCAAGTCTGAGCAGGAAAAAGGAGCAATTATCTCTCTACACAGCTGCACTAAGCTTACTGTTAAGAAATCCTACTGTTAAAGAAAACCTACATCATCTACCTTCTAATTTTAACCTGAAAATAGTCGTTAGAGATTATATGTCTCATTGATATAAAGAAGATATTTATATACCATTATGTATATGCTCTTTCTTTCTTTTTACTCAAGATTTAACTTTACTCAAGATCCTTTTTGCTCTGCTTTTAACTTTACCTGTATTATATGGTAATGCAGAAGAAAAGTTTTGGAATCATGTCGAAAATCACAAGTCGAATTTTCGACGGATATACACGTTTTGGAACCTCTAGAACACGAAAAACTCTTTTTAGCGTGACGTCTGCTTGTATGGCTGTGTGGCTGTCTGCGTGTCTGTCTGTGCAATGTATGTATCCACTCTAACTCAAAAACTAATGGACCAAATTTCATAAAATGTTATAAATAAGTCACTTGTGTGTGGCCCTGGGGCTTATTACAGTTTGTAATGATTCAGGATAAAATAACCTGACGTTTTTTGTGAAATGATCCGCAAAAATTATCTGTATCCACGCTAGCTGAAAGTAAAATAGACAAAGTTTCACAAAATTTGGCAAATAAATCACTTGTAGGTTATCCTTGGACTGATTAGATTTTGATACGATTCAGAAAAAAAGAACTTGCCTTTTTTACGAAATGGCCCTCAAAAATCATAAAATCTAAAAATAAAATACTACGTAAGCTCAAATATGTCAATTAAATCTTATTTTGTACGTAATTTTTGACGGTAAAAAGAATAAGATCAACCCCATTACTCTAGGATTATCCGTTCTCGAGATATATTAGTTTTTTCGCTTTATCGCTAAACCACCTTTGAAAATAAGTCAAGTTACCGAATGAAAACGAAAATTGAATTAAAAGTGCAAATTCAGTGTAATTTAAAATAACTATGGCTGCTATGCAATTAAACTGAATTTAATGAATTATGGAAGAAACAGAGAGAACATAAATAGTATGTGTCTGCAGGGACAGCCATGTGCTGCCCACATCAGATTTTTTTTTACCCAAGATTTACTCATGATCCCGTTCTGTGTAACTACCAATAAATTGAAACCGCACATTCAATTAATTATATGATCTTGTAAAAATTCATGTACTTTGTTACTTTCACATATGTTACTTTGAGACCACGAAGAGGCGTATCAGACCTCAGGTAAAAAGAGGTGGCAGCCGGTAGAAAGTTCTACATAGCTATTGAGAGATATGCAAAAAGACAGAAGAGATAGAGAGATATGTCAGATAGAGTTGATAGCAGTTACAGTCGATATGCAAATATGCATTAAAGTCGACTCAGGTGCATAAAGAGATACTTCAAGGTTCTTATGCAGTGCAGTCAGAATAGATGACATGCATTAAGTTCCACACAGCATCAGACGATTTTGCATCTAATTACTCATACAGTGCAGTGATAATGCGATGGTTCAACAACCAATGATCCACAAACGTCTAAAGGCAACAGGAAGGTATGTGTAAATCACATTATAAAAAGTCATAATCAGTTTAGGAATTTCTGTATCCCTGGTCTCACATGCCCAGTCTCCTCCTTAAATATAAGTATAATTGTTATAATCTAATTATAATTACAAGATATTTAATAAATATATATTTTAAAGTTAAAACGGGTAAAATTAATTGTGTGGTATTATGTTAATATATTTTATTCCAGGAACTCGTACTAAAGATTTAATGGTTGGCTATTGCGGCATTTCAAGGTATCAACGCAGTGTGTTTAACTAACTAACTTCTAAAATATTTTTCATTTTTCAGCACCGCAGATACTATACATGCAATTCATCGAACCTGAGAGATTTAAGTACTCGGCGTCATTGTAAATAGCTCAAGGAAATAAACCAGTAATATCCGGCTGTATAAACGAATCCGATAAACTACTGACACAATTATTTTCTTCTACGTTTGAAGTGCAACTTTTTAAAGATTCTTAATCTTATAGGCTCATCCATCTTTAGCTCACTTGTCCAGTCAATGTCGTTGTCGATAATTGAGAAGATTGTCTCGTAAGAAGTTTAATTTTTAGTAGCATGTTTGCTGTATTAAAAAATCTGATGTGAGCAGCACATGACCTTCTCTGCAGACTCAAATTCATATTTTCCTTATTTCTTTAGTAATTCATTAGATTGAGTTTAATTGCACCAAATAACACTAAATTTGCATTTTTAATTAAATTTTTGTTTTTATTTGGTAAATGGATATTTTCCCGAAATCAGCATAACAAAAATGCAAGAAATCTCAAATATCTTGAGAACGGTTAGTCCTAAAGTATAATATAGTGTGTTATATTAATTTCCTCTCCAAAAATTGCGTATAAAACAAGATTTTAATTGATACATTTGAGCATACACTACTTAGTCATTTTTTTTTAGATTTTGGCGATTTTGGCGGGCCATTTCTTAAAAAACAGGCAGGTTGTTCTTGTAGTGAGGTGAATTTTTACACATAAATACAGAAATAGAATACATAAATACACTAATATTTCTCACCAATAGTTCCACTCAGCTCCACCGCGTTACGTATAGTGGGGTCCGATTGGGCCCAAGTACATTGCATTCCCTAATTAAAGAATCACTTCCTTTTTGTGGCCACTTAACATTTTATTACAAGAACACAAGAAATCTCAATGAACACTAGTAACAATACACACAATTACAGTTACTTCCCATTTACCCAGCTTGACCTTGGGGTGAACGGTTAATTTTACATTAATTTGTATGTTTTTTTTTAATTTTCCAAAACTTGCATTTAATTACTTTTAAAGAAAACAAAATATAAAATTCATTGGGCAAATATCTCATGAAGCTTAAAGTTACCCTTAAACACATTAAAATCACATTAAAATACTGTTACACATTACTTATAAAACATTTAAAATCAAATATAATTCTCCATACCTTCATTACAGAAGAAATTACACTCAAAGGTGCTGGTAACAATCCCTCTGCACATTGGAAATAGGTGGCAAGATTATTTGAAAGGTTAGTTCAGTATTGGCCGTTTCATGAAAATCACTGTCAGTCTAAGCAGCTCGGTTGAGGTTAATCTGCTGACGAAAGTTCAGACAAGGATTAATCCGGAGATGGGCACACTGTCCACTTCAATTATCCTCCTCTCAACGTTGACTTATGCCCAGCGGCTCATAAAAGCTTGCGTACAGGCGCTACCAGAACGTCAAGAGCAATTACGTAAACCATCGTCAGCAGGATCAGACCGGCTAATGTTGAGACAGGGAAATCTCCACCTCCTAACGTTGGCTTAGGCCCAGCGGCTCATAAAAACTTGCCTACAGGTTTCACCAAAAAGTCAAGAGCAATTACGTTTCAGTAGAATTTATCTGCCACGGACCTCACTGAATCCATTCGATGACACCCAGTTGACGCTCGTCTGCTGCATAGGAGTCAGGGATTGATGCCCCTACGAGACTCCGTCCACGTACCTTCGTAGTGAAAGATTAGGCTAATCAGTCGACACCGTTCTAATAGCTTTGACTAAGCACTGCCTTGGCTGCAACAAAAATGAAAGGCTGTTTCTGGGAAATATGCGCTACGCCAGAGTCTGGTACCCCTGGTCAGGTAAAAAGCGCCGGTTCAGTGAAACTTGCATGTACTGCCGTCTAGTGCCGCCTAACGTCGTTGCACGGATGCATTCCTCACACAAGTGCTAAAAATGCAACCAGGAGACCTTTCTCCATGAAAATCAGATTGCGTCTGAACTTTTTTTACATTTTTTTAAAAAACTTCCAGAAATTTTAAGACGAGGGGAACGACAAAATAAGGAAAAAGTCCCTCAATTCCCATTTGCTGTTTCCCAAGCGCAATAAAAAAAGCGGTCCAAAAATGCTTCACAGCATTGGTTTTCGAAGCGACGCTCATTTTTTATGCGCTTCACTAAAATTCAAGAACCAGAGGGCTTTCCACAAACCGGGTGGTCCAAGGACCGGACCCCGACGCGAGCCACACCTGACAGAGCTATAAATTTTCAGAGATTTGTAGCTCAACTTTGACATTTTGCTGTAATTAATTCTCTGAATATGTACAATCCACGTCAAGTGCACATACAAAACAACGACGCCAAAAATTCCAATTTCGTCTGTGCAGAGGCCTAGCATATACATAATACAAAACCATTATAAACATTTCAAATACATTACAATTGCCCTTTTGCTTCCAGGATTACGTATAAAAATATGGGATTGCTTTACCTCAGTTCTTTTCCGAATCGTGCCAAAATCGAATCAGCACCAGAGTATCCCTCAAGTAACTTATCTACCAAATTTTGAGAAATCTGGTTAATTAGTATTTGAGCTAGAATGAATACTTGAAATTTTTGCGGGCCATTTCGTAAAAAAGGCGGGTTCTTCTTTTCCGAATCGTACCAAATTCTAATCAGCACCAGAGTATCCAACAAGTAACCTAACTACCAAATTTTGTGAAATTTGGTCAATTAGTATTTTAGCTAGAGCGAATAAATAGAATTTTTAAGAGCCATTTCGCAAAAAAAGGCGAGTTCTGTTTTTACGAATCGTACCAAAACCTAATCAGCACCAAAGTCACATCCAAGTGACTTACCTACCAAAATTTATGAAATTTGGTCTATTAGTTTTTGAGTTAGAGTGGATACATACATTGCACAGGCACAGAGACACACAGACAGACACACACACAGACAGACAGACACACAGACAGACACACAGGCAGACACAAAGATAGATAGATAAACAGACACAAACACAGACGTCACACTAAAAATAGTTTTTTCGTATTCTAGAGGTCTCGAAACGTGTAGATCCGTCGAAAACTCGAATTGCGATTTTCGACATGATTCCATTACTTTCCCTGTACATTACCATGTATTGCAGGGAAAGTAAAAAATGTTCATTTTGTACTTAAAACAAATCATCTGCGTGCTGTTCTTATGAGTCGTTTATTGCTTAAAATTCTCTTACCTCTTTTTTGAAATTATACATACTATGGTGACACATTTAGTTATAAATTGGCATTTTGCAAATGCACAACATATAATTAAATAATTAAAGTGGTTACACGTCAACTTCAATAATGCATTTAAAATCAAAAACAACAAATCATAAATTAAAAGGTCATTTAAGAAAAACCTCATGTAATTTATGCTCATATAATTTATGCATTGCTGAATTTTGGACATGTGTCATTTTCTTTTTTGCATTTGTATTTAATACGTGTTTAATCTTAATTCCCTGTTTATAATACAATTTATTTACCATAATCCGTAGTTGATTTATGTAAAATTTTGTCTACCTATTTCGTCTGTGCATAAGCTTGTTTGCACAGTAATTTTACGTAACCAATGATGAAGGGCATGGTGATACCCGAAAGAGCTCCGGCCTTTTTAAGTATTTGACATCTAGAAGGATGGTTTTTATTAAATGACATTTTAATCTATGACTTATTGTCTTTGATTTAAAATGCACAACATGTGTCTGATATAATTGCTTTGCCTGAATTTACGACCAGTTCCTTAATGAACAACAAATCTGATGTGGGCAACACATGAGAATTTATTTCCACTTGTGCTGCGCGATGTGCATACATTTCTGGGCCTCCAACTCTTAAAACTGGCTCTTGAGTTCTGTGAACTTGCCACTCCGCAAGTCTTTGCTTTTCGAATCTAGCAATTGCATTTGGAGCGATTCAGCATCAATTCCAAATGGCTCGATGTTGGTCTCATTTGTATTTATGTTAAGAGGATTTACTATAAACGCGAGATACTTTTGTTTGTTTTGAATTGCTCGAATCTCTCAGCGAATCCATCCTTCATGTTTTTTAAAGCTATGCTGAAGTAATTCGTGTCAATAGTTGCATTGGTCTCATCGCGATATTGCTTCAGATTTTTAAAATGAAGTAATTTATCGCTCTCCAGTCTTCAACACAAAAAAGTAATTTTCTTTCGAAACAAACTATTTCTTCAAACAATGCGTAGGCTGGGTTGCCCTTTCCTTGCAGTTTTAGATTTAGTTCATTTAGTTTCATTGTGGTATCTACAATGAAGTTGAATTTTTGCAGCCATTTGTCTTCTTCCAATTCGGGATGGTCAATGCTTTTTTCATTGAGGAATGTTTTTATTTCACTCAAGCACAAAGCAAAACGTTACAATACATTACCTCTGGAAAGCCATCGCACTTTATTGTGCAGAAGTAGGTCAGAAAACTGGCTATCTATTTCTTCAAGGCAATCTTTAAACTGGCAATGGAAGAGTGCTTTTGCCAAGATGCTGTTAATAATCTTAATTACTAAGTTCATGACCTCAACTATTTCGGCCGGAAATGTTTGGGCACAAAGCGCTTCTTGATGAATTTTGCAATGAAACGTTAGAATTTCGTAGTTTATTTTTTTCTGAAGAATTGATGTTACCCCTCTGTATTCCTGTCATACTTCTGGCTCCATCAGTTGCTATAGAAACTATTTTATTTATATCGATTCCATTGTGTTCCAGGCATTTTTGCACAGCATTTGCTATATCTTCTCTACGAGTTTGCCCTGAGAGTGGTACCAATCCTAGCAGTTCTTCTTTTGGACCTTGGGATGACATATACCTGACGAAAAGGGTAACTTGTGCCGTGTATTTTATGTCGCAAGACTCATCTATAGCAAGTGATAAGGCAGAAGCCAGTTGAATGTCTTCCACTTGCATATGTGTTACATTTGAAGACATTTTAGCAGTTCTATCTTGTACTGTTATAGCAGATAATGGCAAATCTTTGATTTTTTTTCATGATTTCTGCTTTGTTTTTAAAATCACGAAACAGTTCTTCAGATGCATGTATAAAACAATTTTTGACGTACTCAACATCTGTGAATGGTTTTCCTCTTTTTGCAATTTCTAATGATACTGCAAAGCTTGCCAGATTTACGTTATTGGAAGATTGCGCTCAGTTACTTAGCATGAAACTTGACTGTTCTTTTTTTGGAGCTCTTCAACAGCTTATTTTCGTGCGTCACCGGTTGGATATTTACCAGCAAACTGGATATGTTTTGTAGTGCAGTGTCTCTCCAAATTTGACTTCTTATTGTGTGCGAGTTTTTCGTGGTAAATGAGATAAGTCAGAAGGCCATCTGTGTTGCATATGAATGCAAACGACTCCGTCCAATCCTGATTGAATTCCCGGTTTTCTTCTTCAGTTCTTCTCTTTTTTTTACCAGATGCCATGCTGGCGGCGGAGCTGAAAAAATGATTTTTTTAAATTTTACTTAGCTATCTAAAACGGCAAGCAATTTATTTACCATTATTTCTTCGTTAACACGATCCTCAGATATGTTATCCAATTCTGTTACTGATTTTATTATATTATACCTTTGAGAAGATAATTCGCTTCTAAATCATATTCTTCTTGAAACAACAAGTGAATAGACACGCAAAAATCGCAAGCGATTAAATTAACACACATGCAAGGTAACGTCGACCGCGCTATCCGAGGATGACTGATTGACAACACGTCTAGAGTCTAGCTAGACGTGTTGTTTATACTCTAGAGGTGGCTGCTTGGGTGAGACGAAAATGGAATGCAATTGGCTGAAACATAAACATGGTCACGGAGTCTCATCTCTAAGAACAAAACAATAGTTCAAATTTATCTCATTACGGTCATGTTAAGCGTAGCGATTTGTAATTAACGATTATGAAAATAGAAGCTATTGAGAAATTAGGTACTTAAAAATATATTTTCTTATTTTTTAAGGGTTTTGATAATAAATCATTAATTTTTTCGTATGGAACTGAAGAGCCGCAACTTTACATCAAGAGCCGCATGCGGCTCGCGAGCCGCAGGTTGCCGACCCCTGTTATAGCAGATAAATGACTATTGGTGTTCAACTACAAAAGCATTAACCAAAGTATCTTTTCCAATGAATGAAATGAGTTAGATCTACGAGAGCGATATCACCAAATTTATCGCATGATATTACATATGAAAATTGAACTTATTTCACAATAGTTAAATTTTTTTTTACTTTATGTGATTTTTTTATAAATTTATTTGAAAAATGTGCAATATCTCAAGAACAATGCATGCTAGCCTTCTAAAGTTTATGTTAATCGTTTCCTAATGAAAAATTACCTTAAAAATGGCTATTTGCGTAACTTTATAAAAGGTTTTGATTTTTTGATGAGTTTTTCAAAATTTCACTCGAAAACTTAATGAGGTTCTAAACATTCGATTGCGTGTAAAAACAATAGACTTCCAGTATTCAGGGGTTGTAATTTGTGTACCAAATTTCGTTCAAATCGTTCCATTCGTTCGTCAGATATCGTCTCCACAGGCTCATTGACACACACACAAACACACACACACACACACACACACACACACACAGACATCGCCTCAAAAACGTTTGATTCGTTTTCAGTTATGCTTGAATCGTACTCTCCCGTCGAAAACCTGAATTCGAATTTTATACCTCGTCACCATATTTTCCTTATCATTATATTTTGTATATAAGGAAAGTAATATTTGCAACAAAAGCAGACAAGCCACCAAATATGCTATCTAAACAATATTTGATACACAATATAAAAATTATGACCACAATTTAAAGCGCAGTCCGCCCAAATAGCAGTAAGACAATCGAATGATAAGGAATGCAAGAAATTAAAGTTAATCGCAACAGCAACAATCTAGCTAGCCAGCTGAAGACGAAACAATAACTGCATTAACTTGGCTACTGATAGATGCTCAGGTTTGCGTGCGTTCTGAAAACCAAAATGCTATAAACACGTGCAAAAACCAGCGGCCTGATATTATAAGAAAACTATACAGAGATACAATACATAAAAAATCTGATGTGGGCAGCACATGACTTTCCCTGCAGACTTATATACGCGTTATCTTTATTTTAATTAAATTTCATTCACTTCTAATTCAATTTTCGTTCTCATTTGGTAACTGGACTCATTTTCAAAGGTGGCTTTGAGAAAAAAAGGAAAAACCTAAAATATCTCGAGAATAGCTAGTCCTAGTGTAATGGGGTTGGTCTTATTCTTTTCTTCGTAAAAAATCACGTATAAAGCAAGCATTTAATGGATATATTTGAGCATACATAGTTTTTTAATTTAGATTTTGACGATTTTTGCGGGCCATTTTGCAAAAAACGGCAGGTTGTTCTTTTCCGAATCGTACCAAATCTAATCAGCACCAGAATATTCTACAAGTAACTTATCTACTAAATTTTGTGAAATTTGGTCAATTAGTATTTTAGCTAGAGAAAATACATGAAATTTTTACTGATCATTCCGCAAAAAAAAGAGGAGTTCTGTTTTTACGAATCCTATCAAAAACTAATCAGCACCAGCGTCTCACCCAAGTGACTTACCAAATTTTATGAAATTCGGTCCATTAGTTTTTTAGTTAGAGTGGATACATACATTGCACAGACACACAGACAAACACACAGACACATAGACAGACACACAGACAGACACACACACAGACGTCATGTTAAAAATAGTTTTTCGTATGCTAGAGGTCTCTAAACGTATAGATACGTCGAAAACTCGAGTTGCGATTTTCGGCATGATTCCAATACTTTCCCTACACATTCCCATGTATTGCAGGGAAAGTAAAAACTAGGCAATATAGACAGAGATAGATGACATAATTCGAAGCATGTAGTAACCTAAATGTGCACTTTAAAGAAACGGCATTTGACTGACTTCATACCATATATATTACAGAGGTATGTAAAAAAAGATTATCGCATTGTTAAAATAACATTTATCTTCTTATTCAGATGAAAACTTGAAACTTCTTATAGTACTAGTGTACATAATTCTTATAGTACTTACCAGTGTAATATTTGCCAAAACGGACGAGAAAATTGTAAGTACATTTTTACTTTACAATAGCCATTAGTTAAGTCCAAAACATCCACTTTTAAGTATAGAACAAAATTAAATGTTTTCACACATACAACAAGATTCGACGAATAAGCTTTGACATCAAGATTCGACGAATAAACTCGCAAACACCGTGGGTTTTGTTTCGATAAAGTGCAATATTATTTCATGTTATTTTTTCAAAACACTGCAATTGTGCTCGAATTACTTTTCCTGGACTTTCGTAACAATATTTCCCCAGAAAATAAAGTAAAAGAAATAAATATCTGCAAAGATAATCATACATAACTCATTAGTTTTTCTGGGAAAAGTTTTTAATAATCACGAAACTTTGAGAAATAAATGACAAAGAACAACATAAGGCTGAAATAAGTATTTCTCATCTCGAAAAGATTTGGAGATGAAATGAATTTGGCCCAAATAAGGATCTCATCAAAAAATATTAGTAAATATAAATAAGATATTTTATTACTTCCGCTACATACATAATAGAATGTATTGAAAAAAAAATATTGTGACAAGGCCGAAAATTCGAATTGGAATTTTCGACAGAAAAGTTCGTTGTCAAGCATATCTGAACGTGAATCGAACATCTTTGAAGTGACAACTGTGTGTGTGTGTGTGTGTATACTATATTAGTGTGTATTTATGTTAGTGTGTGTATTCATGAGTAATGTAGACTCGATATCTCACGAACTAATGAATAGTATTAAAAACAAATTGGTACGTTAATTTCAATGAGTAAATTCTTGAACCCCATTGATTGTAAACATGACCAATTGTCCGTAAGACCCCCCACTCCCTCTGCAACTTTCCACTGAATTTTTAGAAGGGCATTTTCGAAAACTTCTTTAAAATATACTCCGTAACTTTTTGTTAGAAAACGACTGATTCAAACTTTAGAACGCTAGCACGAACCATTATTTAGATATTATAAAATTTCCAAATGAGATTATAAAAAAGTATAGGAAATTAAAAAGTGTTAATTATCCAATATGTTCCCTTTCCATGTACAATATTATGCAATACAATTGTTAACATCATACTCGAGTATCTAGTTCATTCTATTCACAATACAAGTTACTTTTGTAAGAGTTTTGTACTTTAACTTCAAAGAATTCGCCAATATTCATTTTTTATGGAAATGCATGAGCAGATGCATTTATTTCAATGCATATCCTCGTCAACTGCATTTATTTCAATGCATATCCTCGTCAACTGCATTGAATATTAATAGCATTTTGATGAGAATTTTCTTTCTTTTACCCATACAGTCCAACCTACCTGAAGGTATAAGGCAGTTGTTTGGACAGTTCACAAAATTCAGACTGAAAACCAGTGGAGACGACATGAACAGGGTCCGTACCCTCCTTCCCATGCCGTCAACCTCTCGGAAGGACTTTCAGACTCACATATTTAACGTTCCCTTACTCCGAGTGAATACGGGAACAGTTTGGCAGAGCCGAGAATCGAACTCGGGTCCTCCGATTGTAATCCCTGTGCCTTAACCACTGGGCTGTCCCGCCCCTTAATGATGATTTTGCAAATGAGCATAATTAAGGCATTCATTTGGAGTAACAATTTGCCCAAGATAAGATGTGAAAAAGAGATAAAAATCGGAGGAAGAAACAAGTAGCAAGAAACTATAATAAATGAATGCATGGAACACAGATGAATGTAAACGTCCAGCAAAAGTATTCTGTGAATAAAATAACAAACTATTTCCTACTGTAAACGAAAAAAAAAACGAAACAATTAAGGAAGTTATATGATTTGTACAAACCATCTGTATAAGTAGCAGTTTATAAACTGCTACAAAAACAAGTAAAACTGAAAATGGATGGATTCTAAGAACTAAATTAATCGCAAATACTGAGAAAAATAACAGAAATTTCGGAAATAGGTAGAAAAATACGCAAAAAAGAAAGAATTAAACGATATCGAAAATTAAAGAGATTTTTCAATCAGAAGAGAAAAAAGCGATTATCAAAGGGCAATTATCTTTTAAAACAAAGCTTGATTGAGAAATATTTTAGAAACTTTCAAAAAAGTCTATTTCAGAAATGGAATTAGAAGTGAAATATATCTTAGCTTCCAAAAAATTATAAACATAATTAGTGTCCCAAAAATTTTCAACAACTAGAATGTATGCCCATCATATGACGGAAAACAGAATTTGAGAAACATTACTTCTCATTTCGCTTCATTTTTACCAATTTGGAGACATTTTTGTCCCTTTTGCAACATTTAATAAAGTAGCCAAGATGGCGACGTCCCGCTAAATTTCTCGCCTAGCGTTGCGAACGGACGGACGGAGAAATGGGTTATTCTTATAGTCTATATTTTGTTGAAAGAAGCTTGAAATATTTGACTTGTTGGCAATATGAGCGTGACACTTCTAGTTGCGTGGTATCCCAAATAAAAGTTTATGAAATGATAAGCAATAAAATAACATCATGGTTTCATTTTTAGTATCTGGTATCATACGCTACGTAAAGCTCCATGGTTGCAAAATAATTTCTCTGGGTTTGAGTTAGTATCTAAATTTGTAGCGGCGTTACCCAGAGATAAATAGATAACTAGATAGATAAATCAAGGTATTTATATTATTAATTAAAGATACTTCTTAGCATTAAGAAACACATTAGCTATGTTACATATTTACAATATCGAGTATAATAGAAATGTAATGAGATTCTTATACTACCTGGAAAGCTCAATTGGTACTATTACATTTGTCGCCAGAACGAAGGCGTATTGCTCTGGACAAATGTTGGAAAGTTCCAAAGAAACAAATGTAATTTTTTCAGAAACCACTACAATAAACTAAAAATATAGACGTCAAAAATAAAATACAATATAATTATAATATTATAGCAGTAAATTTGTTAAAAAAACTAAAATTTATATAAACTAAAATAAATACAAACTTAAATATATATGTATATATATATATATATATATATATATTTATTTATATATTATATGAAGAAGAAAAGTGTGTATATATGATCCACCATAACTGCAGAACGGCTGAACCGAATTTCATGAAATTTGTCTTGGTCGTCTTAAATCACCCCACAAAAAACATAGGCCATGTTTCTAGTTTCTACGACCAGTGGTTCTCGAGATATTAGTGAAAAACGACACTTTTTCCTAGGAGTTCTACTCTCTAACTCCATGATTCACAACGAAAAAGTTAGACATTGTTAGTTTAAAACGTCAAAGTTAATTAAATCTCTGAGTTTTTTGGGAGCTTATTGAACGTATTAGACAATTTTGAAAATCACAGGTTTGAGATATGAATTTAAATAGAAACTTTCACCATGGTTTATTTCTCACAGGCTTACTCAACAACCAAAAGTTTTAAGAAATCACAAGAAAGATCAATCATGCATAAAACATTGATTATGAAACACTTTCCAACTTTTATTACTTTCCTTATATACATAATGTATAAGGAAAGTATTGTGACGGGGTCGAAAATTCGAAATCGAGTTTGAAGTTTTCGACGGGAGAGCACGTTTCAAGCATCCCTGATCACGAATCAAACATTTTTGAAGTGATGTCTGTGTGTGTAAAAGTATGTGTGTATGTGTGTGTGTGTGTGTGTCAGTGAGCCTGTGGAGACGATAACTGACGAACGAATGGACCGATTCGAACCAAATTTGGTACAAAAATCGTAATCCGTAAACACTGGAAGCCTATTGTTTTTATATGTAATCGAATGTTCAGAACCCCCCTAAATTTTCGAATAAAATTTTGAAAAAATCGTCAAAAAATCAAAACCACTATAAAAGTTACGCAAATAAACATTTCTTATGTAATTTTTCATTAGAAAACGATTGACATAAATTTTAGAACGCTAACATGAACCGTTCTCGAGATATTGCACATTTTTCAAAAAAATAATAAAAAGTCATATAAAATGAAAAAAAATATATATCCTATTGAGAAACATGTTCACTTTTCATATGTAATACCAAGGGTAAATTGGGTGACATCATTCTCGTGGATCTAGCTCGTTCCATTCATGGAAAAAGATACTTTGAGTAATTCTTTTGTATTTGAACCCCAATAGTCATTTATCTGTTGTAAGAACAACTTATTTCTTCGTCCATAACGCTTGGCGAGATTTCGGCGACGAATTTGGCGGAATGTCGCCAACTTGGCGACTTTTTGAAATGTTGCCAAATTAACGAAAATATCGCTAAATGGATAAAAATGAGGCTAAATCAATGAAAATGACGACTAATTGTCGAAAATTCAATATCTTGGAAAGAATATTAGTATCTGCTATAAGAAAAACCTATTTTTTTACTGTAAAAGTAGTAAATCCATTACATTATATAAGGAAAGTCATGTGTTGCCCACATCAGATTTTTTTATTTAAACATCTCTAAACAACGATACATTCAGCGGTAATACATCACAATCGGCCCTATATGTTTCGGTGTAATTTTTATCAAAATTTTGCATGGTAAATCCCGAGCAACGCCGAGTAATCGCTGCTAGTATATATATATATAATAAATATATTTAGTTTATGTAAAATTTTTATAAACTAAAATTTATAGAAGTAAAATTTGCCCTTGCTATAATAGAATTATAGCAAGATAATTGTAATTACCTTGCTGTAGTACAGTTGGCAGATTTTTTATTTTAATTGAATTAAAATAAAATATCTATAATATATATTAAAATATGTATTAAAATATATATTAAATATTATATACATTAAAATAAACTGTACAGCAAAAACGTAATATATACAAAAAATTCGAAGTTCTCTTTCACAAAAACCTATCATTTTATATTAGGATGAATTTTTATACTGAAATTTTCTTTATTCTACCCACATGAAAATATATTTTTGTCTGATTTTGTTAGAAGAATGCAGATCGCGATAACATTGCAATATTTGGTGCATTGTTTCAAATAATAACTTCTTGAACAAAAGTGAATTTTGGCAGCAGATAAGTGAAATAAAGTTATGCGTCACCATCTCTCATCTTAAAGTCTATATATATATATATATATATATATATATATATATATATATATTTCATGTAATGTATAGTTTCATGTAATGTATATACAAAATCCGAAACTTGATTAAATTCTAAGTATACACTACATCAAATTGAAAAGTATGTGATATATTGTTTCACATATTTTTTATTGAACGAGGCTGAAATAATGATATAAAAAAGCACAAAATACAAAGAAATACCTTACACATTTATTACTGTAAAATACTCTCGGTTTGGAATGGAAAATTTAATAGTTTTGAAGTAGAACAGCAGTACCAAGTTTCCATTACTGGACTGGCAGCAATTGCCAATGCAGTAGTGACGATTCTATGCGGATGATATAACAAAAACGAAACCCGCCCACATAACCATGAAGGTTGGGACCTTCTAATCTTCATTACATAAATAAATCCTTCTTTGGGCCTTGCCAGTAGAAGTGGCCAGAGTCCCATAATGATTGCTCTGTGTCGAAAACGATGAAGAAAAGGTTCTGAGATTCTAAAGGAGAGAAAACTGTTTTAAAAATCCGACAAGGATTGCCCCTTTTAATTTTCTACCAATATCAAATGATTAAAAACCTTTGACTCCATTCTAGTTCAAAAAAATCTGATGTGGGCAACACATGACTTTCCTTATATAATGTAATGAATTTACTACTTTTTCAGTAAAAAAATAGGTTTTTCTTATAGTAGATACTAATATTCTTTCCAAGATATTGAATTTTCGACAATTAGTCGTCATTTTCAATGATTTAGCGTCATTTTTATCCATTTGGCGAGATTTTCGTTAATTTGGCAACATTTCAAAAAGTCGCCAAGTTGGCGACATTCCGCTAAATCCGTCGCCAAAATCTCGCCAATCGTTATGGACGAAGAAATAAGCTGTTCTTACAGCAGATAAATAAATGACTATTGACGTTCAAATACAAAAGTATTACTCAAAGTATCTTTTCATGAATGGAACCAGCTAGAGATCCACGAGAATGATGTCATCTAATTTATCGCATGGTACTACATATGAAAAGTGAACATGTTTCTCAATAGGAAATTTTTTTTTTCATTTTATATGACTTTTTGATAATTTTTTTGAAAAATGTGCAATATCTCGAAAAAGGTTCATGTTAGCGTTCTAAAATTTATGTCAATCGTTTTCTAATGAAAAATTGCATAAGAAATGTCTACTTGCGTAACTTTATTAGTGGTTTTGATTTTTTGACAATTTTTTCAAAATTTTATTCGAAAATTTAGGGGGGTTCTGAACATTCGATAACGTATAAAAACAATAGACTTCCAGTGTTTACGAATTGTGATTTTTGTATCAAATTTGGTTCGAAACGGTCCATTCGTTCGTCAGTTATAGTCTCCACAGACTCACTGACACACACAGACATCACATCAAAAATGCTTGATTCGTGATCAGGGATGCTTGAAACGTGCTCTCCCGTCGAAAACTCGAATTCGAATTTTCGACCCCGTCACAATACTTTCCTTATACATTATGTATATAAGGAAAGTAATAAATGAAAGAGGATTTTCACAGTGAATTATAAGCCAACGACCCTACCGTGCTGAAAACACCGGTTCTCGTTAGGTCACCGAAGTCAAGCAGCATCGGGCGCGGTTAGTACTTGGGTGGGTGACCAACTGGAAACACCGTGTGCTGTTGGCACATTTCGGGCGCGGTAGCCCGGTGGTTTGCGCGCTGGATTTGCACGCTGCCACAACTGCCACCGTGTTCATGCGGAGTACGATCACGTTAAACATGTGGGTCCGTAAGTCCTTCTGAGAGGTTGGTGGTAGGGGACGGAGGGTGCGGTACATGTGGATGCCTCCCACACTGGGTTCCGGTCTAAACTCCGGACGGTCTGGATCTCAACAACAACAACAGTGAATTATGATTGAAAATATATTATATAAAAAAAAACCATATCAAAGTGTTCTAGTAACCTCCCTGTCTAAACCAAGCCAGCGGCCTACACCCAGAGTCTAATCCAAATGGAAAAGGCTGTGACATAATTCGAGATCTTAATGTAAATAGGTGCTGTAATTCGTATTTATAAGAATTGTAATTTTAGCAGTTAATAATAATTTTAAAGATGCTTTCTTTACTTAAAAAGTACTTATTTTTATTTAAGACTTCAAAAATAGCGATTTTCTTTCAGCAATTTTTAAGTAGCAGTTATAACTATCCAGAAATTGAAAAGTGAGCTCTTTGAGTTATTGCTGGTTGGATATGTTTGTTCTTCGGAGAAAATTTAATCATGAATTTAATCAAGTAAATTGATGCTCTTGCCAATATGTACCAATAAGTACTTTTTGTTCAGCGTAGTTGAAAAGTGTTTATGACTTTGGTCATTCTGTCTGTTTGTCTGTCTGTCTGTTCGTACAATAACTGCCATAAAAATTACTTTATCAACATGAAATTCTAGTATGCATTCGAGACGATCTATGGAATGTTGAAAATGAATAATACCACCCAATTTTATTGGATTTAAGAAGGCTTGAAAAAAAAAAATACATTGAACCCTATGGGCATCATTTTTCAAACATTTTTGAACGGAGTTTAAATTCCGAAATTGCTTTGAAAATTTTAGAACATATTCAAATGATCACATAAAATGTGCAAAAAAGTTTTCAGTAAAATATGTTGGATGGTTTTTAAAATAAAAATTGAAATAATAATTACACCCATATTATGTGAAGAGATCACGAAACTCATTTAAAAAAAAATCTGATGTGGGCAACACATGACTTTCCTTATATAATGCAATGAATTTACTACTTTTACAATAAAAATATAGGTTTTTATTATAGTAGATATTTATATTCTTTCCAAGATATTGAATTTTCGTCAATTAGTTGTCATTTTCATTGACTTAATTTCAATTTTATCCATTTGGCGAGAATTTCATTAATTTGGCAATATTTAAAAAAGTCGCCAAGTCGACGACATTCCGTCAATTTCGGCGCCAAAATCTCGTCAAGCGTTTAGGACGGAGATATAAGTTATTCTTATAGCAGATAAGTAACTATTGGAGTTCAAATACAAAAGTATTACTCAAAGTATCTTTCCTCATGAATGAAACGAGCTAGATCCACGAGAATGATATCACCAAATTTATCGCATGACATTAAATATGAAAAGTGAACATGTTTCTCAACAGTTAATATATTTTGTTTTACTTTATGGTGATTTTTGAAAAATTTATTTAAAGATGTGAAATATCTGGAGAACGGTTCATGCTAGCGTTCTACAGTTTATTTCAATTCTTTTTCTAAGGAAACATTACATAAGAAATGTCTATTTGCGCAACTTTATTAAAGGTTTTCGAAATTTTTCGAAATTTCACTCGAAAATTGAGGGGCGTTCTGAACATTCGATTACGTTTAAAAATAACAGGGTTCCAGTATTCACGGATTGTGATTTGTGTACCAAATTTCATTCGAATTTCTCAATTCATTCGTGAGATATCGTCTCCACAGACTCAGTGACACACACACACATACTTTCACACACACACACACACACACACACACATACTTTCACACACACACACACACACAGACATCACCTCAAAAATGTTTAATTCGTGATCAGGGATGCTTGAAACGTGCTCTCCCTTCGAAAACTCGAATTCGAGTTTTCGACCCCGTCACAATACTTTCCTTATACATTATGTATATAAGGTAAGTAATAAAATATGGTATCCATTTATTTTCACGCTATGTAAAAATCGTAATGTTTAAAGATCGCTTAAATTTATATTTAGTGTTATATCCGTCATAAAAGCCCTTTATTTTTGTGTAGCATCTGTGTATTTAAATTACGTGCCAACGCAATTACAATACATTTTATTTTAAATGATCACGAAACTTTACAACGAAGCCTAATTTGTTCGATAAACTACAGCATACAGAATGTAAAGAAATCAAGCGAATGTAAGATGAGTTGCATAAGAATTGCTGATTTTTTTCGCGCAAAATTTTGCCCTAGAGTCTGGAATATAAGTGATATGAATTCTTTCATTTTACATAGAGAGGCAGACGATTTATCTATAGATGACGTAATTTAAATAATTTCATTTTGTGCAGATAGAATTGTGTTTTCGGTGAATTTTTTAGTTTTCAAGCAGAAGTACTGTGTTCATTTTAAAAAATATCATCGCTGAATGCATCAAACTTTAGAGATGCTTAAATAAAATTGCATTTCAGTCGGAAAGTGCTTCATAATTAATGCTTTATGCATGATTGATATATCTTAGTTATTTGTTTCTTTATATATTAAATCGTCAAACTTCGATAAACAATAACTATAAATTAATCTTACTAATATACTACATTGCAAATATTTGAATCATTTCAATTAGCCGTTTCTTGTAGTTGAACATAAGTTAAAAGAATATTTCCACTTACGTAGAATATTTCCGGAAATTTCAATTCGTCTACTGCGTGGGGATACACATCCCACAAATTAGACATTCCAGTCGCTGTTTCACTTCATTACGACAGGAAGAAGCTGCACCGGAATTTCAGTGACTTGTTTGGGGAATTCAATGCCGAACACTTTGGTGAGTCAGTATTCTATTTCGCCATTTTATTTAGCTTCTCATGTACTAGAATCTGAGTTATATTTATTTGAGAGTTATTCAAGCAATATACATTGAAAGACACAAAGTGTGTAAGACAGAAGTGAAGTTTGTGAGACAGAAATATAAAATCAACGGTTGGTCGACGAAGTGAAGTGAAATATGAAAAATCTGATGTGGGCAGCACATGACTTTCACTGCACAGTCAAATTCGGATGTTCTTTATTTCTTTAATAATTCATTAGATTGAGTTTAATTGCACCAAATAACACTAAATTTGCATTTTTAATTCAATTTTTGTTTTTATTTGGTAATTGGACATTTTTCAGATAGCAGCGTAACAATAATGCAAGAAATCTCAAATATCTTGAGAACGGTTAATCCTAAAGTATAATGGAGTGTGTTATAGTCTTTTTCTCGTCAAAAATTGGGTATAAAATAAGAATTTAATTGATACATTTAAGCATACGTAGTCTTTTTTACTTTCCTTATATACATAATGTATAAGGAAAGTATTGTGACGGGGCGAAAATTCGAATTCGAGTTTTCGACGGGAGAGCACGTTTCAAGCATCCCTGATCACGAATCAAACATTTTTGAAGTGATGTCTGTGTGTGTGTGTGTGTGTGTGTGTGTGTGTGTAAAAGTATGTGTGTGTGTGTCAGTGAGCCTGTGGAGACGATAACTGACGAACGAATGAACCGATTCCAACGAAATTTGGTACAAAAATCACAATCCGTAAACAGTGGAAGCTTATTGTTTTTATACGCAATCGAATGTTCAGAACCCCCCTAAATTTTCGAACGAAATTTTGAAAAAATCGTCAAAAAATCAAAACCGCTAATAAAGTTACGCAAATAGACATTTCTTATGTAATTTTTCATTAGGAAACGATTGGCATAAATTTTAGAACGCTGACATGAACCGTTCTCGAGATATTGCACATTTTTAAAAAAAATTATCAGAAAGTTATATTAAATAAAAAATAAAAATATTTCCTATTGAGAAACATGTTTACTTTTCATATATAATACCATGCGATAAATTGGGTGACATCATTCTCGTGGATCTAGCGCGTGCCATTCATGAAACAAGATACTTTGAGTAATACTTTTGTATTTGAACGGCAATAGTCATTTATCTGCTGTAAGAATAACTTATTTCTCCGTTCATAACGCTTGGCGAGATTTTGGCGACGAATTTGGCGGAATGTCACCAACTTGGCGACATTTTTAATTGTTGCCAAAGTAACAAAAATCTCGCCAAATGGATAAAAATGACCTTAAATCAATGAAAATGATGACTAATTGTTGAAAATTCAATATCTTGGAAAGAATATTAGTATCTACTATAAGAAAGACCTATTTTTTACTGTAAAAGTAGTAAATTCGTTACATTATATAAGGAAAGTCATGTGTTGCCCACATCAGATTTTTTTTACTCTAGATTTCGTCATACATTTTCACATTACAGATATACACATTTTATTTTTGTACTAAAAACGCTTTCATATTTTTAGAAGCATTGACAATTACGCTATATTTTATTTTGTAAAAAGACATAGGATTAGATGTTAAAATTTGCTGAACTCACGCGCCAATAACAAAACTCCTTATAAAAATGAAATTTGCATGTATTTTATGCTTATTTTTCATAATTTCCGACATTATATTACATAATCTTAATATTACTCTCAAAGAAATGAATAATTGCCATTACTATAAAAATGAATTCTTAATTTTGTACTAGAACATACATTTTTTATACTCTGGGTCAATTTAACCCATCTGGCGGTTTTAGGTATACCGAAAATGTCACGGTTCTAGTGTTAAATACATAGTATAATGTATAAGGAAAGTAGTGCGACTGGGCCGAAAATTCGAATTCGGGTTTTCAAAGGGAGAACACGTTTCAAACGTTCTTGAACACGAATCGAACGTTGAGGGGATGTCTGCGTGTGTGTGTGTGTGTGTGTGTGTGTCAGTGTCCTTGATTCTGTGAAGACTATATCTCGCCAACGACTGGAATGATTCGAAAGACATTTCGTGCAAAAACTACAATCTGAGAACACTGGAAACCTATAGTTTTAAAACGAAACCGAATGTACAGAACACTCCTAAATTTTCGAATGAAATTTTGTAAAAATCGTTAAAATATCAAAACCGTCAATGAAATCACGTAAATAATCATTTCTTATGTAATTTTTCATTATAAAACGATTGACATAAAAATTAGAACGCTAATTTGAACCCTTCTCGAGTTATTACTCATTTTCAAATAAAGTTAACAAAAAATCACATAAAATTAAAAAACAAATTAACTATTGTAAAATATGTTCATTTTTCATATGTAATATTATGCGATAAATTAACATCATTCTATCAGCACGTTTCATCTAGCACGTTTCATCTAGCACGTTTCATTCACGAGAGAAAATACTTCAGGTACTAGTTTTTTATTTAGATGCCAATAGTCATTTAGTACATAATAACATATTTCTCATCCATAATGTTTGGCTAAACAAATATGGCCAACTTGACGACTTTTAAAAATGTTGCCAAATTGACGAGAATGTCGCCAAATTGGTAAAAATCACGCTAAGTCAATGAAAATGACCAATAATTGATAAAAATTTATTATTGTTGAAATAACATAATAATAGACTATCAGAATAACCCATTTCTTCTTCCGTCCGTCTATCCATTCGTCCGTCAGTAACACTAGGCGAAAATTTTGGCAGGATGCAGCCAACTAAGCGACCTTTTCTAAATGTTGCCAAAGTGAGGAAAATATCACCAAATTGATAAAAATGCCAACTAATTGATAAAAATTACTGATGATAAGTATAATGATTTGCAAATTTTGAATTCCGTCGTATGACGTGCACCTGGACACCTTCTAATATATAAGAAATATTAGTTTATCTGTAATACTTGGCGAGACATTTGGCGAACTTAGTGAATAATCTAACCGGATATCGCCATCTTGGAGATATTTTGCCCTGGATTGACGAAAATATACTCAAAGTTAATGAAGTTGACGCTAAAATTGATGAATTAATTATTAAAATAATTTGATATATAGATTATATAGCTTATTGAGAATGCTATCAATATTAATAATTGCTAATTTAGTTAGTTTAGTAATAATTGTTAATAAGTTAATTGGGTTCTTTGATAGTATTGCATGTTGTCAAAAAGCGCCAAATGTACAACTCAACGTCAAAAACACAGTACTGTGGATCTTTCCATCTTTTTACTTTCCTTATATACATAATGTATAAGGAAAATATTGTGACGGGGTCGAAAATTCGAATTCGAGTTTTCGACGGGAGAACACGTTTCAAGCATCCCTGATCACGAATCAAACATTTTTGAAGTGATGTCTGTGTGTGTGTGTGTGTATGTGTGTGTGAAAGTATGTGTGTGTGTGTGTGTGTGTGTGTGTGTGTCAGTGGGTCTGTGGAGACGATAACTGACGAACGAATGGACCGATTCGGACCAAATTTGGTACAAAAATCACAATCTGTAAACACTGGAAGCCTATTGTTTTTATACGCAATCGAATGTTCAGAACCCCCCTAAATTTTCGAATGAAATTTTGAAAAAATCTTCAAAAAATCAAAACCAATAATAAAGTTACGCAAATAGACATTTCTTATGTAATTTTTCATTAGAAAACGATTGACATAAATTTTAGAACGCTAACATGAACCGTTTTCGAGATATTGCTCATTTTTTCAAAAAAATTATCAAAAAGTCATATAAAATAGAAAAAAAAATATTTCCTATTGAGAAACATGTTCACTTTTTATATATAATATCATGCGATAAATTGGGTGACATCATTCTCGTGGATCTAACTCGTTCCATTCATGAAAAAAGATACTTTGAGTAATACTTTTGTATTTGAATGCCAATTTATCTGCTGTGAGAATAACTTATTTCTTCTTCCATAACGCTTGGCGAGATTTTGGCGACGAAATTGGCGGAATGTCGCCAACTTGGCGACTTCTTGAAATGTTGCCAAATTAACGAAAATCTCGCCAAATGGATAAAAATGACGCTAAATCAATGAAAATGACGACTAATTGTCGAAAATTCAATATCTTGGAAAGAATATTAGTGTCTAATATAAGAAAAACCTATTTCTTTTACTGTAAAAGTAGTAAATTCATTACATTATATAAGGAAAGTCATGTGTTGCCCACATCAGATTTTTTTCACTGTGAAGGAAGTAAATGC